>JAUBOD010000086.1:5829532-5840335 GCA_032353885.1 Nothura maculosa | reverse complement strand
TGTTGGAATGGACATTGTCTATGTCCCCTAAGGTCTTCTCCAGCTGTGGGTCATGGGGAAGCCTGAAATCAGACATTATTTATTGAACCAGTAAAGTATCAGGCTTTGTCCTTTTGAATCCTCATCCCTACACAGTGGATCTTGAGGGATGCACTCATCAGAACAACCAGCATGGAGATCCTGCTCTTCCAGGTCTGCAGAGGGACTGCAGGAAGATTACCTGCCACTGACATGGAAAGAGAAGGACTTGCAAGTGTGGAAATACATCCAGACATCATGGAAACGCTTACAAGCAGATTGAGCAGGTCAACCAATAAAACCCTGTGAGAAGCTGTCCCCTTTCTGGGCTGTGTTGACCGCCCTTTCAGTTTGTCAAGCCTTGCTTCCCTCGGGATTAAAGACTTTGCTGGTGGACAAATGAAGGCACCTGGTGCTCTGCTGTGGAGGATGAGCCTTGTTGTCCCTTTGTGCTGTGTCAACAGCTGCTGTTAGGTAAGGAGGCAAGATATTTGCTGAATGAAAGGCTCTGAGCTATCAGCTTTTGTTCTCACCACAGAGGACCTTCATGGGGCGCAGGATCACACTCAGGGAGTAGTAAGAGAATCTTATACAAAAATAAGTGTTTAAACCTTTGGGGAACCAACTTGCTTCCATCCCGATTCAAGCTGTCGTGCAGAAATGTCCTGCTGAATGTTTTGGAAGGTGCTCTCCATCTAATTGCGTCTTGCGGAGCAGCTGTCCTTGAGAATTTAAAAAGTATCAAAATGAAGATGAAAGAAATGAAAAGGAAAATCAGAAAGGAAGTGAATCTTAAAGTCATGGAAGCCCTATGGCAATTGCTGCTCACAATGCTGTTTGTGCTGTAAGGGCTGTGCAGCAAAGACAGCAGCAAATCATTCCTAATGCACAGCTTCTAGCGTAATAAAAGAAACAAATCCCTCGATGTGTCTTGTTTTAAAAGAAATATCCAATAACCTAATGCTTTCCAAACTATGACAGCTTGACTAACGCAATAGAGTGTTTGAAGAAAGCATTGAGTAAAAATGTAACATTATCATAATATGAAGAAAAATAGTCTTATTAAAACTGTATGTCCTGGCTTGATCCTTTAACGGAGTCAAACTGATGTTCCAGAGAGATGAGAGTAAAAGCTGAGTCTGTAATTCCTTATATATTAAGATATGATATGATGCAATACAATAAAACATGATATAATGTAATATGAAAGGCCTTTCTTTCACCTTCCAAAACCGAGGCCCAGGGTTCATTCAAACCTGAGCGGTCCCTTTCCTTATATGTTTGATACAGGAATTGTTACCTCAAATCTATATCTGCACTTAATGTGTGATCGAAGAGTGAACTGTGAGGATCTTTGAAGTTATGAGAAAGCCTCATGTCTGTGAAAGAAGCCCTATGTGTCATTGTGACTCAGGGATGCCAAAAGCATAGTTTCCCTTCAAGGTTTGCAACCTCATTTGGAACAAAAGGTAAACGATGCCTCTGTGCAAAGGCTCAGTGCTATACAGATGTGAGAGAGGGAAACCAGTTGTTTATCCCTTCCAAAGTTTTGTATTTGCAAGAGTAAACAGCGCACAGATTGAAAAGGATGCATCCCATACCACATAGTAAGGGCTTTCTATGTGTTGTGGGGAATGCTCCTACTCAAAAAGCTGCAGTTAGGTCTGGCCATAAGCTTTAGGAAGAGCTTGTGGGAGCACCAGCATAGTGGTGTTCATGGAGAATACTTCTGTGGTTAAATCTAGACCAAAGTGGGAATACACCTCACACAGGTTTCTTGATCAGAGCCCTTCTAACAAGTAGGAACAGGTACTTTCTGGCTTAAATTGACTTTCTTAGGGCTACGTGGCCTTTGTGAAATAAGAAATGGAAGCACCATGTTGAATGTTCATCTCACTGCAGTGTGGTGGGTATTCCAGGATGAGTCAGTAGTTGGGGGTTACCTGTGTTTTGGGGTGCTGTGAACACTGAGGTTAAAATTTAAAATTTGTTCCTTTTGGGAACATGGGTTTCACAAATCATGATGAAGGATCCAGAAATATAAAATGATGTTATCTCTCTTGCAGTATTATTTCTGTGGGATCTTTTTGTGCTCTGAGGAGCTCGGTAGTGCCAATTGAAAAGAGATGCTTATTTTACTGAAACTAAAAAAAAAAAAGTATATACTGCCTGCAATTTGAATTGTCAATATTTATTTTTTCCAAAATTAACAAAAGCTATTATTGGATATTGCCGGTGGGACCTATTGAAAAGCATCTTGTTATTTGTGCCTTGATGATTATATGTATAAAGGTTAGCTCTTGGAGAAATATTTATTGTTTGATACAATTTGTTTTTGCTTTGTTTTCCTGGAAGCTGAGTCCATCAATAATGAGATTTATTATGTTTTATTTTTTCTTAGAATCGGGTAGGATTGCAGCTGCTCCTCTCGGATTAGCTATTGCAAACAAGCAGGACTTTTGGTTAGGCTCTTCAGCTATGGGACCAAAAGCAGCTAGGTAACCTTATAGAAGAGACTATGAGTGGTTATTAAGTACAAAAGGGCTTAGGAAGCTCCTGAACCTCCAGCTATCACAGGCTTGGAGAGTATCCTGAAGCTCTATCTTCATATACCTGCCCTATTCATATATCCTTTCCTATCTGTCCTTCACTAGCATTGGAAGTGGGACACTGGGCCTTTCATCTGAGAAGATATCCCAGATTTTTGTCCTTATGGTCTTATTCCAGGTCTCAAAGACACAACAGTTTCACTGTTCTAAAACCTTTCTCGCTAGTAACGTGTCTGATTTTTGGAGCTACAAAGGCTCTCCATCAAAATAGAAAATAAAACTGCGTAATTTGTTAGTATAGAAATCTGCATACCCCAGGTTGTATGTAAACAATGAAAAGAATAAGATGTATCAAAATGGAAAGAAATACAACACGTTGCGCACGTTGAAATCAATCATTAAAAATTAAAACAACATGCCATAAAACCTCAGGAAAACCCCTTTAAAAGCCTAATACCAGTTCAAGTAATTCCTTAAATAACAATCAGATCAGTAAAGCATTTGTGGTTGGTTCTGGCCGTGTGAGTTCATTTGGGCCTTGACTTTCTTTTGATGGAATTCTTTGCAAGAATTATTCTCAAAGAGAGAGATAACAATGGGTTAGCGTCATATATCTGACTTTTACTTGCTTGCTAAATGTTATCATTTTTCATGTTTCTAGATAATCAAAAACATCCCTTCACCTTCTTCTCATCTCTGGGCATGCACTGCACTTAACCATCAAAAAGGCAATGGTATCAGTAGGGTAGAAGAAGGCTTAAGGAAAAGATTCAGACCACCTGAGCACTGACACAGGGTCATCTAACTAAATAAGTTAATTGGTCTAACAAGACATCATACTAAAAATAAACAGGGGATCCCTTTTTTTAAAAGAAATGTCAGCACTATTCCAACTCTGGTTTGGTGGCTAACAGTGTAAAAATGTCCTCCTCAGGTAACACTTCAATTAATTCTTTATTTTTGCTAAAGATGTAGTCTGTCTCTTGATGTAAAGGTCTAGACACTGTTAAGAAACGTCTGTAATTCATGTACAGCCAAAAATTTGTGAGAAGCTTCATGAAGGAAAACAGAAAATAACTGTCAGAACTTGTTTTAATTGTGCTGTTTATTTAAAGAAAAATTAGACATTGAATAGAGATCCTAGGCACTGGGTTGGGGATGGAATTTAGCCTGATCCTTTTCAGACATAACTGGGGGAGCATAAAAGAAACCCTGCTCTATCCTGACTAAATGTTTCTTCAAAAGGAAGCATTTCAGGGGCCTGATCCTCACTTCATGATGCCAGCAGAGTCTAAGAAGTCCTACAGTACAAGAGAAAAAGATAGAGCAGTAAAACAGGTCAATCTTTGGCTGCTCTGGATGTGTGTTTGTTAGTAACAGCAAATAAATAGAAACAGCAGGTAGCATGGACCTGATAAAGCAAATTGCTAGAGTGCAAAATGCTTGGAGTAAAGCTCACAGCCCTTTGCTTGGCTTTTGCAGCAACAGAAATACAGTACTGTGGAACCAATATGATGAACATGTATCTGGGATGAACCATAATACTGGGGTTAGCCTAAGGATGCTTGTATCCTATGCCGGTGAAGGGCTTTCCTGTCTGTTAGGAAAGGACAGACCACCCTAGAGATAGCCAAGTAATTTTGTTTAACCAAACTGAGAGGTTCTTATCTTTACCTGATGCAATATGCATAGTCCTGTTAGCTTCAGTGGAACTGGAGTGCTTTACTTTTGCACTGTCTGTGCTATCTGGCTGGAAAATAACACAGATGATTAGATAAGGTCCTAAGCTCTTCTCATCCCACTCCTCTCTCTTTTTTTTTCCTTCTACTAATTTTTTGAGGAATCTCAAAAGGATGTAAAATAAGGCTACTCCTGTTTTTTTTGCCAGCATCCTCCAAGCAATGTTACTAATTCTCCTATTATTTATTAAGGTCTTTTGGGCTCTTTTGTAGAGATCCACTCAGCAGGAAGCAATATCCAGCCTCCATCTCCAACAGATCAGGCAGGCTTGCGTGCTGTCTTTGACACGCTGCTCTCTTGGAGCCTGGGAAAGCAGGAAGAAATATGAGATGTCCTGCAAGGAATGTGGAAGACATCATGTGTCTTGGAGCTTGGTGAGTTGCTGGCAAAATTTACTTACGGTCCAGATTCACATTAATTTCTTGAAATCTGCTATTTGAGAGGCTCTGAGCTAAGAAGACTGGAGGAAATTGAAAGTCATCATAGACCAGTGTCACCCCTGCACACAGGGACTGAGTTATTGAGGGCCTGCTAATTGAAGGGAAAAATCTGCAGATATTTTTGTGGACCTAGTGAAAAAGCCTCCATGACACAAAACAGCTGTCAGAAAACTAATAGCTCAAAGTGGGTTGTATTAACAAGGCAATAAGGAGTAACACAGAAAGTCTGGGGGCTTGACAAGTTAATCAAAGCTGGCCAGTAGCTAAGAAACCTCAGAAGGATGTAAAACAGAGATGCTCAAATGATTTCTACCTAGTGCTGCTGGAAAGAGATAGTGGAAGTCGACTTTCAGGACAAAGGGGAACAAGGGGGAGAGGTTCTGGTCGTGTGCATGAAGTGGAGCTTCTGTATCTAAGACAGGGAAGGGATCTAATCAGTTGGAGTGGGATTTATGGGTCTAAAATAGGGTTTGGTGGAAACAGAGAGATATACGGGGATATTCTCTTAGAAGGGAGGTAAGAGAAAGGAGATCAAGGGAAGTCTCTGAAGCAATGGAGAGAAGCAAGTAGAGCCCGATATGAAGACTGGCTTTTGGAGAAAAATTTCTAAGATAGGACTTGAGAATGAAAGAAGCAGAGAATACATTTTGCAGCTACTCCACCCTTAACAACAAGTAACACATTAGACCTTGTTCCTGTCTGGGCATTGAGAGAAAGAGAATAACAGAATGTCATGATCAAAATAGCCACAAAGAGGCATTGCCAGGATTATGGGAGAGAGAGAGAGATGGAAGGTCAGTTGAAGCAACTGAAAATTGGGAGTATATGTGACAAATGGAGAAGAGAATGGCAAAAAAGAAAAGAAAAAAAGCATAGTGTGAAGTCAGTGTGCTGAGCTCCCCAAGAACGGGGAGCCCTCATTAAATCTGAGGTGCTTCAGTGCAGTGTGAATATTTGCCTCTTTAGCTGCTGTCCTCAAGGAAAATTGGGTGGGACTGGGCTTCTGTGGTTATTGTTGTGAATATCACAGGATCAGACTGGTTCCAGAGCATAAAGGTGACTTGGAGCTGACAGATATGGGAAGAAATGGAGTGAAGGAAAAGAAAACAAAAGAGTCTTTGAGGAGAAAGCACTGAAGTGATAGAGTTGCCATTAACACTTTCTCCACTGAGCTTTTGTTCAGACTGCCTGGGATCTGATCTGGGTGATTTTACCAGCTCTTGGATCACGACCATGCACTTACACTTGCAAATATGCTGTACTTGGTGGGGATAGAACAGAGATGGGGATGAGTAGATGTGCGAAGTGGAGGATGAAAGAAACGGCCACAAAGAGCAGAGCAAAGACAACCCAGTGCTCTGTGAGCCAGGAGAGGCCACTGGAGTCTGGTCTCAGACAAAGGACAGGACCTGAAACACAAGAAAGCAGCAGAACTTGGGACTGCTGATCCCCATGCGCTAATCTTCAAATCCATCTTCTGGACTCGGACAGGAAGGTGACCAAAACCACCCCATGGAAACGCTTAAATATCCGGCATTGATGCAGTCAGGGCAAAAGAAAGCTGGAGGCTTAAAAGACAATTTTATTTCACAGCATAGTTCATCCTGATCATAATTTGTTTCTGGTTTTGCTGGTTTAAAAATCTGCCATCAGGGGACAAAAAATGGCTTTTAACTTACAGTTGTCTGTGAACAAGGCATTATTTTTTGAAAGATCTGCCTATTAAATCTCCATATTCTTGGAGTCAGAAGAATACAATTTGACTGAAATAAATAAAATAGAACAGCTGAAAAATCTCCCTGCTAAGTCCTGCAATGGAGAATATATATTTTAATCTGAAACAGTGATCACAGGAGGCTTTAGAGAGCATCAAAGCATGCAGCCAATTGGTCCTGCAGGACTTCAAAACACTATATTGATACAAAGTCATTTGCACATCAGACCTTGAAATTCTAATCAACCAGAAAGCTAAAGTGACTTTGAGCATCCTGCATTTCACTTGATGCCCTGACGCAAAAGTTTCTTTATATTTTGCTTGCATCACATGCCTCCTGCTCCACAGGTTCTCCTGTGCTCTGCTTTCATTCTGCTGAGCCGATACCTGGATTTGTGGTATATCATATGTGTTTTTTAAAGCTTTCCTTCAATTGGATTCTTGCTCCCTCACCCCAATCTGAAAGGCAGATTTACAGGAATCCTTTAAAAATACGACATTGCATTATTTTAAAAGCTTTGCTCTTATCTTCACGGTCACAGGGGTCACAAGGGATGGCATATGAGGATTAACAGCGGGTTCCCCAGCACAGAATAAAGTCAGACTGGATTACACAAAACGCTTTAACAAATAAATCCAGAGACTCTTCTCAGTGTCTTTCCTGTCTTTTACAAAGCTGACACTTCTTGAATGTATTTCAAAATATCAGAAAGGAGAATGCAAGAAAGAGCAAAAATATCTCTCAGCTTCTATTTCAAAAATGAAATGACATTTTAATTTTATCCAAATACTGCTGGCTCATGCATGGCTCAGGAGAACTGTATTTTTACATCTACAGACAGCAAAGGATTATCTTTGCCTAATTAATGGCGGTTTACATTTCACTAATGAATGCCCAAGGAATCATCTAATGGAGGATGCTTTCAACTAAGGGAGTCAGAGGAAACTGCATTCTGTTCTGGTGGAAGGAAAGCTGGATATTGTAAAATTGTTTCAATGATAACTTTTATTACATAATAGGCAGATTTGACTTAAAAGAACTGCATAAAGGTCCCATTATCATTAGAATTAATGATAATAATTATAGTTCACAAGGGCCAAGGTGTGAGTACTCTGGTAGGAGCAGCTCTGCCAGCAGCTGTGGAGGGTTAAGGACATTAGCTGCAAAGAATAACTCTGCTGTCCTTAAAGCAGTATAAGGCGAAAGGAGTGGTTTAGGCCATGCATGGTGTGACAGGTTTGGGTAATTATTTCCTGTGGCTCATTATTATTATTATTATTTCTTTATAAAAGGTGAAAGGAGAAGCTGAGGTGCATCTTTGTTTCTGAAACAGTTGATATTTATTGGCTACCAGCAGTCACAAAACGCCTCCTGGTGTCCCCCCCGCATGTTAATGCTCAGTAATTTCATATATACAATATATTTTGTCTCTCTGGGAGCTTGTTCTGATGTCACCAGCATGGCCTTAGTCTGCAGATGGAGAGGAGTCCACCCCTGGGCCGGAGGAAGCCTCTCTGGAGGCAGGATAAGAGCACAAACCTGGATTTGGGCCGCAGCTTCGCGGCCTAAAGCTGGGTGAGCCGCTCTGGCTCTGCCACCGGCCCAGTGGGGACCTTGTGTGGCCTGGGATGCTGCTACCTGCCTGGTAAGCCCGGAGCAGCCCACGCCGAAGGAGAGGAGAAGGTGCGGCCTGCCTTGAAAACCCAACTGTATCCATGGTGGTATTGGCAGGCAAAGGGGTTTCATGGTTTGTGTGGGGAAAAAATGCTTCATTCCATTTGATCTCTCTTTGTTTGTTTTTTCTTGATAGTTTTTTTTAAAAAAAGTCTTTTTTTTTTTTTTTTTTTTTTTTTTAAAGGAGCTATTCCAAACTTAGGACAGAACTACGAAGAGAAACAGAGCTGGCTGAAAACACCATTACTTTCATCTCTGGTTATCTCCTGAGAGACTACTGATTGCATCATAGAAAAACTAAAAAATACCATGTTATTTATTTTAACTATTTGACCCAAAATTTGGCAATTTTTTTGGCCTGCTTTAGCAAGAAACTAGGAGGCTGTAGACTTAATGACTTCTATTTGGCATGCGTGATTTCTATGCCTCCAGGACAGGCCTTTCTAAAGCCCTCCTGGGACTAGGACTACTTTTATAGGAACAAAAAGCTCCTCATGAAGTGGGGTGCAGAAAGACATCTGGAATATAATCCCTGTGCCTGTGTAAAAACTCAGGATGCTCTGGTAATGCCTTGGTCAGCATTAGGATGCTGAAGAATCCCTGTGGCTATTTTCTTTAGCTATATGTAACCAATAGGGGGCATTCTGTTTATACTTATTAAATGCATATTTCTGCTCCCAGCAGAGAAAAACCTTTAAGTACTTTCTTTAGATGTAGCCTTTGGCTATTTTAAGATGAAGATATGTGAGGCTGATAGATCTACATGATGACCTTCAACTCACAAAAATATAAGTGTTTCTCATGTAAATCAATTGGTCTTAATGATTTCCATATTTCTAACACAAAATTGTTGAAATCCATCTGCAGTTATATCTTTGATGGAAATTAACTTTTGCAACAGTCGACTGCTGCTCTTCATTATGGAAGAAACTTTGCCCTGAGTTTGCAGGACCTCAGTGAGGAGCCACAGCACAAACCAATTGCAGTCTCTGAATGTGAAAACAAGATTTATTCCAGTGAAATTATTGTGGCTATAACTTCTCACTTGCACTCCTGTATGTGGGACTATTCATCCACAAATCCAGACTGAGATATAGTTTTTGATACTTATAGCACTGATAATAGAGGAAGGAACTCTGTTTTACTTTGCTCTTAAATTTGGAAAATAGCCTGATCCTTGCTCCTGTCACATTCAAACAGTTGAATAGTTGCTTTGGGTGAATTGTTTCCTACAGTCTGTGGTTAACTTGAGCTGCATTTGAGAATATAAAATACTAGGTTTGGGAAGTGGATGTTAAAACACAGTTAGATGATACAGCTGAGCAGAACTGCTTACATAAAACAATGTCAAAACACATTATTAGCTGAAAATGCACAGATGCTTTAGGTTTGGTAAAGTTGATTTAATTATCTGCCTTATGTTAAAACAGGTTTTAAATAACATAATAAGTTTAGTTTCCTTCAAGGTGAATTAATAATGATATTTTTCTTCATCTATGGTCAGGTAGGAAAAAAAAAGGAATATTGGCATATGGAATATCCATTCTGGAATAGTTAGTTTTATCTAGTGAGAATGAAGGTGGAGGAGATACAGCTGTGTGCTGCCAGCCTTGTAGCAGTGATTGCTGCAGAGGTAAAGCACATGATGACCAAATTAAAATGAGTATAACTGCAAATCTGAAAGTGATAGTGGAAGGGACAGTTTCTGGGAGCTCTCCTTGGATGGTGCCTGAAGCAAGGATGGTCAAATGCTGTCTGTATATCTGTCCTCATGAGAAGGAAGAGGTTCATTCAACCAGTATCTTCTCCAGTATCCTTAACCCAAAACTCTTCTGTTGGAAATGGGAATTTCTAACAGTGGCATTTCTGCAGTGCTGAAATTACTGTAGTGTACCAGCTTACACTGCCCTTAGGTCTGATGGCTTCAATCCTGGGTCTTCTACGTGGAAGCAGGCATCAAAGAGAGTTATGGAGCATATCTCACCCTCTTTGGCTGGAAGGAATCAGAAGGAAGGCATGGACATTTGTGCATTAGATCTAATGCTGCCTGGTGTTTTGGCCATCAACCTTTTTGCTTGGTTTGTGAATTGGATCCTAGCAGTATCTCTGCATTATCAAATAGGTCATGGGAGACATCCCAGACTGGAGCTCAGAGATGGCCCCTGTAAGGGCCATATCTGAAACAGAAGGACAGAGCAGACCCTTCCACTGCACTGCATAGGATACAGGATTTGTCTGAATGGCTTGAATCAATGGTAGCTTTGCCTTCATAAGTAAATGAAATGTTTAGATTTGTCAGAGGCTGAGTTTCTAGAAGATAATAGCTCCATAGCTTCCCCTTGAAATCTGTTCCTACCTCTGCATAGTAATCCAATCTGTTTAATATCTACAGTGACTCACAGGTGAGCTTCTGGCACAGGATCTGCTTCAACACAGGAGCACTTTGTAATTTAGTCTGCAAACGACAGGAGATAGCAAGGGGGGAGTTGAGGGTGCTCATCTCTTCTTCTCCCTCATCTACATTTTCATCTGCTAGTCATGGAGTAGGTTTTGGCTCTGCCCTTTCAGGATTTCTGTGGTCTGCAAGATCTCTTGCTTATCTCTTGCTGTGTGGTACTTACACTAGTGAACTGATATTGCTGGAGGATTTTCTGTAGGATTTCATAA
>JAUBOD010000086.1:5749472-5761180 GCA_032353885.1 Nothura maculosa | reverse complement strand
GATGAACCTCACTTATTCTATACGTGTTCATAACCGAGTCCTTCAGGGCTCTCCTCAAGTGGGACCTGAAACATGCTCTTTTAAGCACCCAAATAGTCCCACTGACCTCGTTATTGTTTAATGAGAACTATCTTTAAGTGTTTTTCTGGACACAAGCCATAATGAAAAGAGTGTGTCTGATGTTTAAGGTTGGTGAACGGAAGTTCCAAATATAGTTGAGAGAGAATTAGAGTCTAAGACCCATCTGAAAGTCACGAGGACTCATGCCTCAAATTCATTTAGGCATATTGTGAACTCTGGGCATCTCTTTCAGTGAGGTCCCATGTATGGGAATTATTTTTTACGTGAAATATTATAACAATCATCTGTATGGAAAAGACCTGAGAACATTGTCATTTGCTGCATACAGTGAAAGAACTAGCTTCATTTCTGCTTAACGTATTGAAGTGTTTTGTGAAATCAGATGGATACCTCCACTGCTCTTTTTTTTTCTGAATAGGAAGTATAGAAGCATGAAGTTATTACTGTAACTCGTTAATGTCCACCACATTTCCTGCCTAAATTGATTGTTTGCCTTACCTAAAGGAAATGTAGCTTTCAAGTTAATCAAACTTGGTCTTTCTGCATTAACACTTCAGAGAGAGGGAAAATAAAGAAAAAAAAAAGAAAGGCAATAAGGTAAGAAATAAGCTCAGGAAAAGCCCATAGCACATGTCCACATTAGCATTTTCAGTGTCATGTCTGAAAATATTGGAATTGCTGGAGCTTGTAATTCTTAAATGATCAAATGTGAGTGAAGATAGGTCATGTAAGAAAGAGCATGTAATCAAACTTTCTTGTCTGAAGAAGGAATGAGAAGAGGAGAGAGGAAGGAGCAGAAGACAAATGTGCTGAGATACCTGCAGCACCTGCTGCAGGGTCAGAGTCCGTGGAGGCTGCCTTGGCCAACCTTTCCGTTGGCCTGTATCATTTTGGCAAACAGGTCCCTTAAGTGAAGGATAAGACAACTCTCTTGTGTTTGTGTGCAGGTGATACTGTGTTGAGCCCCTAAGCTGGTGGTAACATCCCCTTCTAGGAAGGGTCTAATGCTGATCCTGATGAAAAGTGAAATAAGGATCATTCTTATAGGGCTTTGTGGGACCGTGAGGTGGTTGGTGCAACCTTGATGTATGGCAGAACAGGCAGGTGCCCCAGGTTACACACAAGTTGAAGTTTCTGTACTCCCTTCTGGGAAGTTGAGTGGCTGCATTTGCTGTTACAAAAGATTTGTCACAGCACAATTAGATTTATTCAAAGGATTAGTCTTGATAGCAAAGTCAGCGTTTTTCTTTGGTAAAGTTCCCTTAGTCTTTTTCCGGGACCGTAACGGGTGCACATTATCTGTAGTAAGTTAACCGAGTTTTGAGCTGTATTTAGGAAGCTGAGCACAGAATCACAGAGTGATTGAAGTTGGAAGGGACTTTTGGAGAACATCAAGTTCAACCCCTCTGCTCGAGCAGGGTCACCTCGGGTACGTTGCCTCAGATAGTGTGCAGACAGCTTTTAAGTATCTCCAGGGAAAGGCACTCCACATCCGCTCTGGGCAACTTGCTCAAGTGACTTAATAAATCCTACAGTCTGCCTTGGCTGGTTTTAAGTAGAGGGAAAAAACATTTTTAGATTTTTTTTTGAAAGCTTCACAGTAGAAATGCTTTGCTAAACTTCCTCCTAAGTAAAAAACTCTAATAAAGAGATTTCAGCTCTCCTGCATTAGAGATGAAATAGCTAGAAAATTATTCATAAGCTTTAAACACTGATGTGTTTCTATTTAAATGCTTCTTACAAGCAAGAGAAGCCATTAGAGATTTCTAAATGTTTGCAGTATTGTACGGGGTGATCAGAAGCTTTGGAAGGAGCTTAATGGAGGCTACATCAGTAGTGAACAGCCCCACAAACACAGACTAGGAGGCACAGGTAACAGAGTTGGGCAGATTTGAGCTAGACTAATTAGTCAGATTGTTGCTGTTCTTACAGTCCATCACTCATATACAAACAGACTGGGGAAGAGTTAGGCATCTAAAGCATTGCTGTCTATTAAAGTGTTTAGTGGAGCTCCAGCAGCCCCGCTCCATCTGGAGGATAGTAAGAAGTAATGGCCCATGGAGACGTTATGCATCCTCACCTTATAATCCATTTTCAGCCACCTGAGAAGTGACAAAGAGGATATTTGCTTAAATATATCACTTTGTGATTATGAATTCAAAGGGAACAGCAGAGTTCCATGTTCTTTCTTTCCGTGTCAGATATTTATTCCTTTCTTCTTTTCCATACTACGCAAATACTTCCAACCTCAAATGGATGTTGGGGGTAAAGGCACTTGGTTTTGTCGTTATGACACAGATGTCTGCAGTGGTGTGACATTTTAAATGGTTTCTGTGTTACTACAATAACAATGTCAGCATGAATCAGACCTCGTCGTAGTTTATCGTCTTTTAGGTTATAATTGTGGCACAGAACAAGTGGTGGCGGAGGTGAGTGACAAAATGCACTTCACTCGTATGAAAGAAATAATAATAGGATTTATTAATATAGACAATGATTTCATGAGATTCTCTGGCAAGGTTGCTGCATGGAGGCACAAGATAATACAGGATTATCTTGGGATACCCTCCCGTTGGGTCACGAGGTTCAGATTGGACCCCTTTGCTCTCCAGGCGCCTTCTGAGAGGAGTCTGGGTGCGGCTGGATCTAATCCTAGTCCCAGACCTGGTCAACGGTTTATGACTGAGGGTGCTTATGTTACAAAGTAAAGTTAAAGAAAGACAGTGCACTATATTCGCTATATTCACTTACCACAAATTTCATGGAAAGGGGATCCCTCAACCTCGAGGAGTGTCCTTGAGAGGCATCCCTGCTCAAGGGGAGATCCTGGTGTGCAGCCCGCTGCCATGCCAGGAGAGCTCAAGGGGCTCTCGGGCTTATTTATAGGATAAGATGATTGATTTATAGTCAATCTTTCATTTCAGAGGATCATTGGCCAGTGTATTAGCCCTACCTCCCCTTTGGGATGCAGCCTTCAGGACTGTTATGTTGAGTCTAAGCTGGAGGAGAAATCAAAACGGTGGCGCCTACCAGGATTAGATAAATCACTGGTGGTAGCAACTGAACAGGGCTGCATGTAAGGTATAGGTCAGATTGAGCTGGGAAAGGAGCATGTCCGTCACAAATTGTAGGAACAAAACATCTTAATGTACTGGCATAATAGAGCACATGGAAGCTGCTAAGTGCTGGCATTTTCATCCATACATGGGAAGGAGAAGGGACCTGTTGTGGTCTCTTAATTGGTAGCACCCGTAGAGGAACAAGAGCTTTTGGGTAGAGACATTGAAAGGTTGGGGCTGTCAGTTAAGGTTGCAAGGTCTTTAGTTTCATTTCTAGCTTTGAAATTTGTGAGGAACGGTGAAATTTGGCATTTGGTAAATTTTGTGGTTCTTTTTATCCTCTTCAAAACTATGCCCGTTGCCTCCAGGTCACATAACTAGGGGGCTGGTCAGACCTCAGGTCAAATTCAGGGAGCGAGGCCTAGGTTTAGAGGAGATGTCTGGGTTTTGCCAATCCACATTTTGAAAGCTGAGAGGTAAATGCAGAATTTCGTCAGCTGCACTGGCTGCTCCAATATCCTTCAGTCTGGACATTTTGTGATAGCCAGGAGAGGATGCAGGTCCAAGCTAGAGAATATGTGGGACAAAATTGGATGGATTGGATTTTCAGGGTGAACATAGCCCAGAGAGTACAGATTTGTCCTGAGATCAGTATCCGTGTCATGTTTTTGGTAAAAGGTTGAAATTACGTACACATAAGTATCAATAGCCTCGTATAACATTTTTTTTTCAATTATTGCAATACCTTATTTAAAATAGGGTAAACATTTAGTAGATTGGCATGACATATAAGGCTGAAGAGGCAAATTAGGTGTGTGTTATAACTCTACCAAAGCTGCTAAGCAGCAGGTAGAGTTAAGACTAACCATATAAATTTTACTCAGAATTCACTGATCTTTGCATGCTAAGTCTTAATAGTAGATTAACATTATATATGAATATATATTGTGTATGTATGCCTAAAATATATGTTTTTTTCCTTAAAGAACAACATAACCAGGATAGCTATTCACTCTTTTTAATTTAAAATTTTACTGAATTGTTTTTGAGCCAAGCTTTCTGCAGCAGTTTACCTGCAGTAATCTGAGAAAAAAAGTGTAATAAATAGAATTTTACTGTGGTTGAGGAATATTTATCTTTTTTGAATACTTATAACACTGAAAGGGTATTTTCAAAGACTTTATAAAGTTTCATCCAAATGTTATTGATAATTTTATAGAATTTGATACTTATTTTTATGACTGCTATTATTCTTGCTTGGATTTCCAGGAATATAGTTTGTTTTTCATGCATAACTACATAAATTGTAAAACAGCCAAACTCAATTTCCTTAAATTTCTTAAAAATATTCACCTTGAGGTTGAAATATCAGGCCAAAATAAATTAATCTGATGAAAGGAAGGAAGTTTAGAGTGGGAGGTGAGGCTCCGTCTTGACTGTGGAATGCACTGTTCACTCAGCAAATTATATTTTAATACCCTTTTTTTTTCTCCTGTTTTTGTAAAAAACACAGAATATACATTTGTGAGAGGTAGTATTACCTTCCATATCTTTCCCCAAATAAAATTTTACAGTCAGTTTTATACTTACAATACTTGATTTTCTTCATCTGGAAGGCTGACATATGGGATAAAGATGTTTTGACAATTATTCTGTTGTTATCTGCAGAGATTCTATCCTTATATACTGGTTTTTTTTCTTGAAACCATTTCACTGAAGATGAAAATTCAATTTTTTTCCCTAATCTGTCCCCAAAGGATCTACAAAGCAGCACTACGCTATTGACCTAGCATATGACTTGATAGTTATGTGCAGCAATAACTAGAATAAGGCTATCTAGGCTGTCCAAGAATAAAAACCTGACATTTTATTTCAGGACAAACAGAATTTTATCTCTTTTTCTTTTTCTTTTTTTTTTCTTCCCACTAGGAGATAAGACCTACAGAATTCATAAGCTTGAATATGTAAGCATCTCTTCCTGATACTGGTATCAGCTCATTTTTTGGGATGAGATGGAACATGGTATCCTGGAAGCTGTGTTTAATGTTGCATTTTGTCACTGAAACGGGGAAACTTCACCACCCTCCAATTTTAATATTTACTTTAATTTTATTTTTTATAAAGGGCCACCTGGATCCAATGAGGATTTTCTCATGATGTTGAGATGTGAAATTAAACGCTCTGCAAGTCAGCATTACATTTTGTGCCTCTTAGCAGCCTCTACTTGTGTCTCCCAAAAGTGAAGTATGTTTTCTGTATGGCAGTAGCTTATGAAATTGTAAGAAAACTATTTTTTTTTGGTTTTATTATGAAATTACCCATACCATCCCATAAGCATAGTGGAAATAGCATATGAAATAATTGCGGCTAATTAAACCTTCCTGATTGAAAACCATTTCCATAATCTAATTAGGCTAAGTATGTAGCTGAGTGTTGTATGGGATGGTTAATGGAAATGTTTATAAACGTGGATCATTCTGAAATTAGTAAAGGTTGGCATTAAGCACACTCAGGAATTTTGCTGCCTCTTCTCCAACCCTGAGTGTATAAATGGACAGGGATAAGGGCCAACAAAGAAGTTTCTTCTCTGTGTTTCACTGCTGCAGGAATAGAGATTTTCTTTCTGTCTTCTGAAACACTTATGGCAACAGGCATAACTATTTTCTTTCCTCTGGGAGATTATTCCTCTGTGTTTTTTTATGCAGGATAAATACACTTTTTTTCTTCAGAATTATGTTGTCAAAGTCTTCAAATACAGAATCATGGAGACGTTAAAACATATACTCAGAAAATACTTTGGGCCCATTTTATAGGAGTCATGTTTGTGCATTAATTTTGCCTATTTTTTCCACTAGCAGGTTTGATACATGCTTTTCCCAGGAAATGAAGTGGCCTCCCACCTTTCTATAATGAGTGCATATTGAGCTGGCCATTAGCAATGCACTTAGCACAGTGGTTGGCCATGTCAGAAAGTGAAGTGTCCCACCTCGACAAATCTGAGGCTTAAAAAATAGAGAAAGTACCAAATAGCTGTGCTAAATCCTCTGAGGAGGAGGATTTTACTCCCTTCCTCCTGCCACTGATTTCCGTGGAGATTCCAGAGATTTCCCCATGACAATGGAAGGTGATAGGAGCAAAGGGAAAGAAGTGAGATCATCCAAGATAAAATTTGCAGATGTTGTGTTTTTCCTTAGCCGGAATTCATAGGGAATAGGATTGTAGTTGGTCCTGCTTTTGCACTGTAGAGGAAGGAAATCTCAAGGCATCTGTGGTCAGTAGGTTCTTGTAGAATAAGCAGAATAAAATGGTTTTGAACCTTCATTTTCTTATTTCCCCCCTCCTCCTCCTTTGACTTTAGACCCAACTTTGCAAAAACGCTGTGGAATTTTATTCAATTGGGCTGCTTTCCCTGGAATTTATAGATCTGATTAAACCTTATGGCAAAAACCACAGTGCAGTTTCTAAGGTGCCCTTAATGAAAAACTTGTTACTTAATGCCTTATCAGCTGAGCAGCTCCAGAGAAGAGCAGTGTTTCTGATGCTTTATGGTAATAGTTGTGTATGATCATTTCTGCTCTCAGGATGAAACTTGACCTTCATTTTGGTCTGTCCCCTGGAACAAATGATCTTATTAGTGCTTCTGTGCCATCCCAGTGGTGTTTGGTGGGCTAATTCAGGGTCAGGTCCTTGACTTATGGATGTCATATGAGGATGGCATCAGGTAGAGGTACGAAGTGAGTCCTTCCCTTAAGAGGCTCAAAGTATATCTCTAATTCAGCAACAAGACTGATATCTTTAATTAAATCTGTATGATATTTTTTGACCTCAGGCTGTAGTTTTAGTAGTCCTGTGGGATCCTTCTTATTTTAGCAGCCATACGTTCCTAGGGAAAAGTACTTTCCTTAGGATTATATATAAACATAGATATAAACATGAGTATATAAACATAAGTATATAACCATGGATTCTCGGTCATTTTTAAAACACACATTGTTTCTTGTAATTGACCGTTATGTTTATTGCATAATTCAGACTGTGGTTGCTTTGCTTGGAATTCATCTCACCTACATCAGACTTGTGTGATATAAAAAGTTTCCGTCTTTGCTGGTCCTCCTTTAGATTTGTTTTGTATTCAATGAGAAGAAATGGGCACATTCAGATGCAAACCAATCGACCTGTTTTAGGTGTCTGCTTTAGAATGAGCTGAAACTGTATCCTAAAAGAGTCTAATTATAAGAGTGATTAACTTAGATGTAAATATCTGTATGCAACCTTTCACTTGAAGCACAAATAACATATATGAAAGAACAATGCAGCAGTGCTTAACTAAAAGCACATCGTGAAATGTGGGATTTTGCACTTTGCCAGTAAATATCTTGTCATAAAACTTTGTGGACCTAAAATGGCATATTTTTATGGAAGAGGAAGGAGAATGTTTCTATGTGTATTGAGTTCATGTGGGTGGGTGTGAATTTATATATGACCTCAGTGCTCATGTATGTCTGAATGCTTTTTTTTATAATTGCTTCTCTTTTGCCATTCTTTCAATCATAGGCAAGTGGGTTTTTTTTCTCTTATGTGTGTTTACATGCAGCCCATCATCACCAGTATTAAAAAGTGAAGCTGTAGGGTGCTCCCTTGTGAAAACCTACAATTTTTTAAACTTTCATGAAAAATGAGAGCAAACTTGCCACATTTGACATAACGCCTGCTTGGCATGTAGCAGTGCAGTCTGCAATTGCAACAATTTAGGTTGGATCAGAGTTATTTATTGTAAGTATTTTATCTGGAAGGATTGTTCAGAGCATCCACAAACTTAAAAATTGAAGTAGTTTCGTGTGTCTGAAATTTTATTTTATCCTCTCTTGAAAAGAAGCACTAAATTTCAATCTGCTGATAGGACCTTCATGATCAATAGCTTCATTTTCACCATATCATAGAAGTCAAGCTCAGTAATTAAGAGCTAACTGTTGGGCAGATTTGTGGGATAGTGATAAATTCCTGCCTTGCTGATGTTTTCCTTTGTTATTTGGTAATCTCCTAAGAAATGGTAAATACGACTGAGAGCTGAGTGTGCTGCTTTACACAATAACCACCAACCTAATTCCAGCCGGGAAGCGGGACTGTCGGCACTGCTGCATTGCTGGGAGAAAAACAGCTTAGGAGGAAGCTGATAAGTACCTTGAGAGTGAATGCAAAATTGATAATATCGTTTTGATTCAGCAGAGCAACTCAATGCTGCTCCCAAATCCTCATTAATTTAATCAGCTCTGAATGCTGCTACCTTACCCTGCTCTGCAGGGATGCAGCCCACACTGGTAATTTGTTTGAGCACTCACTAGTTGATTTATCTCTTGGAGAAAAATATTTAGTTTTCTGGGTTGCTGGATAATTCTGTATATTTTGGCACTGGATGTCAGTGGGTAACTTCCCTAGCATTGAACAGCATCACTCTATTAGGGTTTACTATGTGTGCTCATATAAGAGATGCTATAAGAGCCACAGTTTCCTGTGCTCACGTGGCACGAAGTATGTTAGAATATATATTAAAATTGCTGAAGTGAGGAACCCTTTGATTAAATTGTTATATGAGTACCCTCCACAGAAGGGAGGCATGAACCTGCAATAAGCATATTTAGAAATAAGTATCATTTGCATCTTGCAGAGGGAAGCCCATGGTTGTGCCTCGGGGTGCACCTGCAGAAAACACAATCAGCATAATCATAATCCAGCAAAACCTCCTTGTTTTCAAATAAAATTAAGTGTTCTTTATAGGAATCGAGCCATGAAATGTCAAGCAATACAGGCTACTTTCCTGGTATTTTTTATGCTATAATATAATTCCCCTGTGAGAAATGTAATTAAATTTCACTTATTTGCATGTTGTTATTCATGTAGCACTGTATTACAGTGCCTGTTGGATGGCACTGCAGCCATAAACATAAAACATCACTTTTTTGTACAAATATTACAACTAGTTCCCTGCAAATGTTTGCATATTTTCAACAACTATGAAATTACAAATAGGAAACAGGACTATTTTTGTTATCCAGCATATAATAAGCTAAGTAGAGGAGTGCTTCCCTAACTCGGACTGATTTTTCAACCTGCCAGCAGCAAACATGCTTGACAACGGATCAAAACGGAGAGAAAGAATAAAAAATGATTCAGGAGACTCTGGGCTCTTGGAGGGTTACTTTCCTCTAAGCAGCTAACCTGTAATTTCAGGATTTCTGTCATAAATATATTCCAGTCATAAGACTGAAGGCAGAACCATCATCATGGTGGTTTGCAACACAGACAATTTTATGTCTAAAATGGCCTTTGAAAGACAGGATATGGGAGGTGTAATCAGCTTGTGATGATACTCAGTTACTGGAGACAGAGCTATAACCAGTCTTTGGTAGAGTGGTGATGGGATCCATACCAAGTATCACCCACCAAGGCACTGGATCAACTTTTTTCCTTCATGTTTTGAGATGTGATGTGTGTGAGGGTGCCCAGCACCATGGCAGAAGGTTCTGCTATGGCAGGTTGTAGTGGCAGCTGCCCATATGGGACATCCTTTGTGCCTCCAGTCACAGCAAGGCAATGGGAAGAGCTGGAACTTACAGTAAAAAACTCACTATCTCCTTTTAAAACTGTGTAGTCCCAAATGTCTAATGCTTGAATATCCTAAAAATGTCAACTATACATACATATAGATAGATATATATAGAGATACAAAAAGGTTTCTCCAACCAGTAATAAAGAGGATTTATAAGCAAGTTTTCAGCATCCAGGTAGGTGAAGTGAGAAATCTACGTCTAAGTGAGAAATTAAGTTCCTTGTGATTGAAACGAGGCGATGGGTAAATGAAGCAGATCAGCTGCAGAAGGCTCGGGGGATGCTTTGACTGAAGTCCTAGCAAGAAGAATCAGTCGGCTGGTGCCTTCTGCACAGCCTTGGTGCTGTTTAATAGGACCCACTTATTCCTATGTATCAAAGGAAGGACTTACAGAGAAAATATACTCTTATACAGAGTATATACAGAGTATATATAGATACATATACTATATATGTTTCTTCTCTCTCTTTCTCTCTCTATATATAGGAAATTGGAGCAGTGGCAGTATATTCTGTATCAGAGTATATTTACTACTGCCTCTGCTCCAGTTTCCTGCTTTCTTTGTAGCAATCTTATTTTATAGTGCATGAAAGTGCTTTGGTGGAGAAGGTTTTCCAACAATGGCCAGGGAGCAGTCTTAATCCCTTCACTAATTCCTCTCTTCCTTGACCTTTTACTTTTAATCTCCTTGAGAATTTTATTCCTTAACCACTCGGTTCTAATCCCATCACAGATTTGATTCCCTGGCCGCCTGGTTTTAATCCCTTTGCTAATTCCATGCCTGAGCTCTTGCTGGAGGGGAGATTTTGCCCAAGAGCAGTTGTGAATTTGGCACTTTCAAGTTGGTGGTGGCCTCTATTACTGGGTCTTCTTGCCTTAATTCTGGTTAAGGGCTGAAACAGCTGCAAGACAAGCAGAAGATGCTGCTTATCCAAATATATTCTGAGGGAGAACCAACCAATTTAGGGCCCAGAGTCACTTGTGAGAAACATTGAAGTGTAGCCAGGCAATACAAGTTACCCTAACAAGGATGTCAGCTGCTTAGATGAGCATTAAACTACTCGAAGATGAGTCTTGTGAACTTAATTACCATATCATGGCAATTATGGCCCCCGAGAGAATTTGAGTTAGGAGGATCTGTAAATGAGCTGGATACTCAGGTGCAAACAAGATCCTACAGTAATGGGAGGCTTTGAGTGCACTTTGCCTGCACTTGAACCCAGCGAGGAATATAAAGTTATTGACCAGCATTTAGCGCAGGCCAGGGATGTAAACATACAAGAAAGACTTTGCATGCTGTTATTTTTCTTCTTTTGAACTATTCAGCTTCCCACAGTGCATTAATTTTTAAATGGAGACTTTAAGCCAAAATGTTCTAGCCCCTTCTATGAAGTCTTTTTCTTTTTCTTCCCTCTTTCCCTTTCACTTCAGCATAATCTGAACAGTTATGTAAAGCCACCTGCTATTTACATGTTGTCACTTGAAGTGCTTTTTTATTCTTCTTCCTCCTTTCTGTCGGTCGCTCGGCAAAAATAATTGTGTGTTATTTGGAAAGTCCCTTTCAAAGGTGCTTTTTTTCATGAGCAAGTGCTATAATGGTGTAGGTTTTAGTAGGTCCAGGTGTGCTTGATACTAGGGATTGATTTTTCCAAGGACAAAATGAAGCATATGCAGCTGGGAAGGGTATTGACTTCCCTAGCCCACACTAGCAGTGATGCAAAAATGTGCTGCTGTGCAGATGGTTTTCAGCATGGCCTTTCTGCTTGTTTATCCCAGCTTTTGATCATTGATAGATCTACCTGGTAAAAAGGCTGACAAAAGGGTCATCAGGAATATCAGATAGAGAAGAGGTGGGAATTTATTGCCCAAAAGGTTCTTCAGCATTTTTTTTTTTCTCTTTCCTCTGTTTTTGAGTGACTCAGTTGCCAAATAGCTAACTCTCCAGTCTTGGACTTAAAACT
>JAUBOD010000086.1:5638178-5650592 GCA_032353885.1 Nothura maculosa | reverse complement strand
TTCCACTGCTCTGGCACCCTCACTGGAAAGAAGTTCCCCCTCACCTGCAGGTGGAACCTCCTGTGCTTCAGCTTACATGAGCCTTTGTTCATGGCATTGCCCGCTACTGGTGTTGAGGATGTTTTGGTCAGACTTGTGTGTTCTTCGTTGCATAATCTGGTTGCAAATTTGGATGAGTCGTAAATCTCTCAAGAGGGCAGTGCACCAAAATGATCTTACAAAGCAGGAATAAACACCTATTGTGCATCTTAACCTTCACCTCAGAAGTTGGAAAATGTTTAAAGATCAGGATACAAAGATGTCTGGGATAACCTAGCAGGAAAAGTTTTCCCCCTGTTCTTCCTTCTGGAATGCAATAACTTGAATACCACACTAGTGATATTTGAGGACATTTGTGGATTTCTCTACTTATAATATTGGTCTTTACAATCCCCAGAGCCACTTTTATTCTGGTCCCACATGTCTATTAACCCATTTCTAATGTTTTGGCATCTAAAATAAAAAAAAAGAAGAAAAAGAAATTGTTGTGATAATTAACTTTCTTCCTTAGGGAGGTAACTTCAGTGAAAAGCTCCTTTCCAGCACTTTCTTCTCTAGTTGCTAGTACTCGGAGTTCTCTCATGCTTTACAATCTTCATTTCCCCAAAAAGGGAGCAGATATTGGTGATATATTCCTGTAATTACTGCACTCTTCAAGCTGCACCAAGTGGAGTGTATAGTTCAGCAAATTAAATCTCACTGGTCACGAAGAGACAAGGAAAAAAACCCAAAATAAAAAAAAAAAAAACAACCAAGAAACCTTACCAAAGTGTTTTTGTAACATATTTCAGATCTTACTTTGCTGTCTATCAAACAAGATGATCTACAAGACAGAGGTGATAGAGGAAAGCACATGCAATCCATCTTCTCTCACTATGTGGAGCACGCGCAGGTTATTTATCGAGTGCTTTAAATTGTTTCCTTTGGCCTATCACTTTGAAATGGGAGCTGACAAGAATTTCTCCAGGGGCTGGAAGTTTTGGCATTTAATCATAAATTTGACTGAAAGGCCTGAATATTTTAAGAAATTATGAAAGTGATTAGTAAAGTTGCTATTTTTTTTGTTGCTGTCGCTAAGATGGGGTCTAATGCACTCAAGGAGTTGCAATAATGGTGAGAATTGACATTAAACAAGACCTTGAGCAAAATAATGGACAGAACTAACAGCTTCATCCAACCAAAACAGACCACTCTGCAGGAACAAAAATGAACCATCTGCTCGCTTAGAAAAACATATTTGCTGAAATCTTGATTAAGTAAAAGTTGATGAGAGTGATTGAAGTATTTTCTATTTACTTACTTTGGGACTCCTGACCTCATTGTTTTGCTGCCAACTCACTGTAATCCTATTCAAAAACAGGCAAACTCTCTTGAAAAGAAAGATAAGAATCACCCAAGGAGTGACTGACTAGAGTCAAAGGCTTCAGAATCAGAGCACATCAGTGTCCTCCTTTCCCTCATCAGGTTAACAACCTGATGGGAAGTGGGTTTTTATCCAACCACTACATTCTTCACAACACTACATGAAAATGAGAGCACAGAAGAAGCTCCTAATTTCCTGGATCACATCTGAGCAAAGTGATGTGGCACAAGCTTAGCTATAGGCTGAGCATGTGCACAACTCACAACTGGAAGTGGGGGCATCCCTCATCCACTGTTTCACCTCGGAACTAGACATTTTCTGCCCCAAATTGAGCGCAACTATTTTATTTCAGGCATGATGTGTCTTGAATCACCAGAGAGCCTTAATTACTCCTCTCATTAGCGACCATTACATTGCATTTTCCTCTATGTTGTCTTTTCTTTTAGCTGTGTTCCCACTTCCTTTTACTCAGGAAACTCTTTGGACTAAATCTGATATCAGAGAGGTGTAAATGAGGCAGAATTGTAAATTGGGTGTCTACACTGGTGTAACAGCAGTGAAAATGAGATTGAAAGAGACCCGCAATTTCATTATATGAAAGGAAAGCTCTTTGCTTTTTCAGCAAGTTAACTCAGCCTTCCTCTTGAGAGATTACCCCACTTAAGTACAAATCTTGGAGGAAGGGAAAAGAGCCTGAGCAGCAAACGGCAAGCTCTGAATGCAAAGCAGCAGCAAGCAGGTCTCCCAGCAAACTGAAAACTTCATGAGTTGTCTTAGCAGTAGTTAATGGTCTGCTGAACATCTTTCATCTGTGATGAAGCCACATTTAAGAAGACTAGTTATTAAAATCACAGATTAAAATGAAAAGGTATGGTGTATGTTCACAGCTGTGTTTGAGGTCCATGCTCATTTAAAGAATGCAGCCTTGAGAGCAGTTGTTATGGAAAGCAATAAATTTAGTAGATATATTCAGATTTTCCACCGAGAGGCATCGAAAAGGCACACAGGTAGTTCATTAGGGCTTAGGAGATGTGGAAACTTGGTCCCACACATTTTCCTTATAACCTTTCACATCAGAAACTTGCCAAGGCTTCACAGCAACATGTAAAGTCAATTACTGGAGATGGGAGATGAGGAAATGCCATCCAGAATTGGCCCTGGCACTGATCAAACACAACTGAGTTTCGCTCTGCAAGATTCCTCCTTGCCAAGCAAAACTCTATTAGAATTTCAGAATTGGAGGTGCCCAAGAGAGGCATTAATCACGGTGCAGTGGCACAACACGGACCTCCAGCATGCTGCAACTAATGGCTCACAGCTGTAACACAAGGCTTCACTAGCAGCTAATCTAAGAATCTTGGCTGCCTCTCTGGTGACATGGCAATGCAGAAAGGAAAGCTAAAATAAGTTGCTAACTGAAGTGCTCCATCAAAGTCAGGAACCTGAGTGTGACAAAACCAGCTCCTCTCTTTCCACCTCTGAACTTCATAGCTCCAGAAGTGACCTGTGCAATATTCTCATAGACTGACATCTGCAGTAAGCATGAAAGAAGCCTCATAACAGCCTTGTGATAAATGAGTGACATATACAGTGCTGCAATATTCTGTATGCCTGGACCTGCCTGAAAAGACTTTTCACTCCAATCCACGTTTCTGTGTGCTCTAAGTATCCTTCCATCCTCTATGAGACACCACTCCCCACCAAGGGTTGGGGTGCCAAAACTCTCCAAATAGTCATGATTTGGGGCCAGAAGCCTCCACAATGCATGAGAAATAGAGGCTGGAAGCCACATCTGGGACCCGTTCCGGGAGGTGTCTTCCAGAAGGAGCAGTTTGGAAATGATGCTTTCCTTTTCTTTTTTTCCCTCATGTCAGATTTCTTTGCTGATTATGTATTTGACGTGAAGATAGATCTCAGTAATTAATATCTTGTGTCAAGCCCATCTCACATTGCTGAAAGAAATAATTTGAGAGTGTCACTGTGATTCATGTGAACTATCGAACTCTGTATCATTTAGGGGGAGGAAAACACAAGATGTCTCTATTTACAGGGCAGAAATAACCGAAAACCACCTATTTATCTTCCTGAGAGCTTTCCTAGGGCACACAAAAGCACAGACTCAATTTACAGAGGATACTTCAAAGCCAAGATGCCAGACTAATTAAGTAGAGCACCATGAACATAACAGACATACTATTCTTTAAAGAGGACTGAGAGACATAGTCTTCCTGACTGCTCTGGAAAATTCTCTTTGCACACCTTTTACTTCTTATCTTCCCAAGAGCCAGCTCTTTTTTGGCTCTCCATCCTGCTCACATTTAATTAGGCTTGCTAAATGCACCTAAGGCCAGGCTTGGACCACAGAACACTTTTGTTCCTTTGGTGGATAGTTTAACATAGCATCTGTTCAGCCCTTCTGTGGGCTGCAGCATGTACAATACAAACACAGTAAATAGCAAGAAAACATTCAGGAGCCTGCTCTTATGCTCTCACAAAGCAACTGAGGTCTCCAGTTTCTGAGAAGGTCCCCACATGCAGATGTTTAAGTTGCACTGAAGGACATGAAGTGAATGTAGGACTGTAGTGAAAGCTGAGCTCATTTGAACAAAACAGTCTCATAGTAGAGGTCTTAGTCAGCACTAAGCTCAGCTGTAGGTCGTTCTGCTGTACCAGCTGCATGTGAAAGAACACTTTGCCCACCTGGGTGCACTGAGATGGAGCTGTTGGGTGGGATGTAGACTGAGGGGGACACTCACCACCTTTCTTTGCAAGGTGGATGTGGTGGAGCCGGGAGTATAAGAATTAGAGGACAGTGAGAGGCTACATTAGAGAGGAAATGACCACAGTTCCCCAGCTGGAGTGTTCAGAAGTTTTGAGTGGTCTGGAGCTGGCCAAGTTTGTTCTTCTCTTGGTAGTTAAGCTGTTTCAAAAGTACCACATTTCAAATACTGTCAGTAGATCTATATAATTTAACTGATGTAAGGCCAACCTTTTTAGGGCATTTGAATCAGTTGAGGGCAAAGCAGCTGTGTGAACATGACACTATAGAGTAAATATTTAAACGTGTGTGTTAGATGCTAACTAATGATTTACTCAATGCCCACAGAAATGGGACTGCAATCACACAGTCAGAACTTAATGCAATATAACTGGTTTAATCTTGTCCACAATATCAGAATAAAATTTTAACTGGATTCAAAAAGGAACTTTAGATATTGTGTTTATATTGAATTGGAAGAAAGAAAACCCTTCACTCAAGTGCTCTAAAACAAGCAGAGCAATATCAAAGCCAATTAGAGAGACAGTGATGCAACTCAAAGACCTACTAAGCAGTCTTCCGTGATGTAGTTTATGAACAATTTATCACATTTTGGCTCTAATAAGAATATAGCCCAATAAGTTCCTGGCTTCAACCCTACCTTTAGATCTCTATAACCTACTCATATTGCTAGAGCCAGGACCTGATGGGGGTGATAAAGTGATCTATTTCTAATTATTCAAACTCAGCAAAGGGTTTTCTAACAAATGTATCAAGTACATTAAATTGAATTCATTTTCTTTTATGGCTTCCCAGCATTGCTAAAATCAGTGGATCAGTAGAACAACAACAAAAAAAAAATCTGTGTGGTCATGTAACAGCATAAATCAACAAGTAGATGCTACACAATTGCTTTGAATCCTTATGGATGTTTTTTTCAGCTTGTGCTCCATGGCATAGTTTCTAAGCAAATAAATCCTGGTCTATAAAGCAGCATTCTGACTTAACTAAACAGTTTCCAGTTGTGCTGACTTTTAGGGAAGTTGTTTGGATGTCTATAACCTTCAGCAGCACAGGAAGGGAGCACATGGAGATAAAATATACAGGCTAGATGTCCTCTAACAGCACTAACAGAGAGGATAAAGTGTGTAAATTGTGGGAGAAAAAAGCACTATTTGTCGTGTGCACTAAATTAACAGAGAGCCCATGTTTACTCTAAAAGATTATTCCAGGAGCAGAGGAATTTCAAAAGCTTTGAAAAATCTGTTCCAGGCTAGGCAAGACCCAGTGAGTGTGCTGGAAATGAACAAACACATCAAATACCAAATGAACATACACTTGGGAAGGGCTTTGTCATGGGATAAACAGACAAATGACTTCCATGAACCTTCCTTCTACAAATCATGAAGATACGCAGCAGAGATGACAACTACTGTTTTCAGTGAGCAGTAGGCCCAAACTAGCCTTTAGATTTGTTTTATTCCTGACTCCAGACACACATTCCAAGCTTTGAGGAATGAGATTTCTCAGGGAGACTGCCGCTACCCAAGACATCTTCACTATTACAGAAGATAAGACATCACTGAAGAAATGGAATAGGGACACATTCCTTGCACCACAGAGAAAGTTATGAGCAAAGAGTCAAGTCAGTTCATAGACTCCAGCATCTCATCTTGCTCAGATGATCCACAGCTTCTACACTCCCCTCTTTTTCCTTCTTTCTTTCTTTTTTTTTAAAATCTCTTCAACTTTTTCACCTTTCCTTTCTAGGAACACTATCTAATTTTGCCACATGTACTCCTGGCTAGAAACCAAGTAAGAATAGCTAAGTTTGCCAACAGATGACACATTAGTTATTTTGAGTTTATTAGCCCCAGAACTACCAAAAAAAAAAATCAAAAAGAAAAAAAAAACCCAAAGCTGAAGAATTAATAATTCCAGCTACACCAGCTAAGTAAAGGACTTTCCCCACTGAGCAACAAATTAAAACAAGCCTGAAGCAACAAGCAATTTCTGACTTTCTACATGTGTGTTTTTCTTTATGTGTCCCTGGTGCCGACCTACAAGTAGGAGTATGTCAAAAGCTTCCCTTAACTCTGAAATTCAAATCTGAATTAAATTATTAATTTCAATAGAAGTTCTACCTTAATTATTTCATTCCTGCAGTGGCAGCCTGGGTTCTGCTTGCAAGGCTGTGGTCTACTCGACCATCTGCTGGACAGATGAGCCTTCCTCACAGTGAAGCCTTTGGGAATATGGGTCATGTTAGTCACCATATATGAACTCAGGTTGAGCAGTATAAGGGTATTTACAATTAAAACTTGGCTGTGATCCCTCTGGGATGTATTTACTATTAGGCCCCATCTTCTCAGATTGTCTAGGAATGAAGAACAGCCAGGCAGGATGGGAAGACATAGAGACTATGCTGTGGCACTTGCCCACTGCTACAAACCTTGGGTCTTTGTCCAACAGGATACCTAGTTCTGTCTTCCTACACTTGCTTGGTAGCCCACAGCTACAGGGCCATTTAGAGATGAATTCATTCTTCTGCACCTCACTGCCCACAGGCCTACAGGTAAAGGAGTAAAGGAGCACAGGCCTGCTCCTTTCTTTGGAGGAGAAACCATTCCTATCACACACGTCAGTCTGCTGCTCTACAAGCAGTCAAATCTGAACTTCTGTAGTGCTCATCTGGCAGTAATCAAAGCCACACGTTATTCTTTGTAACTTCTCAATCACAAGTCCAGCTAGGCTTATTCTTCACTCCTGTGAGTTTTAAGAAAAGCCAGGGAGCACAAGTTCAATGCAGGAAATGTTTCTCAGATAAGTTCAGCTTTGTAAGCGTTTGGTTCTTGGTTGGCTTTGTTCACTGCTGTGTGAACTGCCTGAACAAAAATCAAATGCTGCCTTTCCTAGCAACAGGGTCTTAGAAGAGGAGAAGAATTGCCATACTTCCAGTACCTAAAAATGGAATACTGTACTGACTACAGTTAGTTCAGTTAAACCTAAAATTCCTAAAATTAGAGACCCACATCCTAGGCTTTAAGGGGACAAATGGCCATTTAAAAATTTTCAGATTTCAGTGTTTAATTCTTTGGTTCAGTTTGTTGAGGGACAAATTTTTCTCATGAAGAACTCTGTGATGCTCCCCCATCTCATATTTGAAGGGGTGCAGTCTGATTTGCATGAAGCATAGCCTTATGCTGCACTGTGATTACATTTTAAATACCATGTAAAAAGTGATGAAAAGTACATGGTTATTCAACTCCAGCAGCAATAAAACAGAAAGAAAAACAAACATGAAAGAATTGAGATTATCAATGGATAAAATTAATCAAAACTTTGGTCAATATCCCAAAAAGCAATTGCACTATATCTTTTTGGATGTTCAGGACAGTCTAACAGTTTCCTTTTTTATTATTATTTCTGAACATTTTCTATGTTCAGCCTTCACAAGAAGTGCTGAGGCTACAAATGCTTCTTGGCATCTGTATATAGTGATATTCCTCATTCTGTGATGGCAATGTACTTTTCAAGGCTTATATTCATAAATCTTCCAAATGCCCAGGAGATAAATAATGCTACTGTGTACCATTATGGTAACCTAAGGCATAAAGAGGTTAAGCAACATTCCATACATTATGAACCAAGTCAGAGCTGGGCAAGAAAGCTATGAGTCCTAATTTCTCATTTCTCTTTTAATCACTCATCATCCATCCCTCTCTCAGTTACCAAGCAGTAGGGTAATTACACTAAAAGTTCCAAACTTCAGCTGCTGATTCTTTTTCTCTCCTTTAGGAAAATCATTAACTTTTAAGATCTAGCCCATTGCTTATGTAAATAGAGAGCACATTTAAAATGCTTAGCATAGAGGACTTCTAATTTCATTAGGGAAAAGCCACATCTCGATAAGGGGGAGATGAGATCAACACCTGCACTGCTCAGATGCTTTCCACTGTTCCAGAGATCCACCTTGAAGGCAAGGGAGGGATCCATTAACCACCCTGCTGCCTTGCAGCCACATTTAGATGCTCAGCCTAATGTTGAGTATAGATGATGACATGACTGAGGCAGCAGGAGGAAGCGAGACCTCACAGCAAGTGCTAGGAAGGAGTGAAGAGAAAAAGCAAGTGGAGTAGGAGCACCACCAATTGGACAGACCTATAGAGATGAACAGCACAATGAACTTGATTAAGCACCGTCTTGCACATTCAGGCCCTCACTGCCTAGCTCCTTAGGTCTTCCTGCACAAGCAGAAAGGACAGGCATTTCATCTTGCTTTGTCTCATTGCCTGTATCAGGCACATGGTCAAGGTGGACACTGATGAATTTGGCCAGAGGCCTCTCAATTGAATTCATGCCTTTTCCAAAGCCATTTATTACAAGGTGACACCAGCAGGTGTATTTTTCATTTGAAAACAAGAAGCCTGTTTTAACAGTGATTAATACTGGACTAAAAATAAAAATCTGAGGTGCAGGTTTTAGATATTAATTTAGTCAGCACTTAAAATCAAGGTGTGTGAGGGCCACAATCCATTGCATCTCCTTGTGCCATGCTATGTTGCTTCAGCACTTCAAGCTTGCTTCACCTCAGGCATCTGTGACTCTACACATCTGCAGAGGACAAGACTGAGACTAAAAATAAGTCATATCAATGTTTTACTCCTCAGGATAACCAAGGTCCCTTGGACTTTTTTTGAAGCCTCCATGAATCCTCTTGCTGTTCTGGTAGCAGCAGCCCTCAGGATTCCACCTGCAACCTTGGAGGTGGGATGAGCAGAATCCATGTAACCTTTCTAGTCACCCCAATTAGATGATCTCTCTGCATTTGGGTGCCTTTCTTACAGTTAAGATTACAGAAACGTTGCCATTTTTCATGGGTCTCAGCAGCTGGGACTGCTGGAGAGGGAAGGAGATGTGTACAGAGAAAACTCTCCTGAGAAACCACCTATGGATCTACTGAAAGGCTCAACTGACGTGACATACATCACAGAAAGAGTTAAAGCACTGGATACCATGCCTCTGCCTAACTTTTTGGATCCAAATATTGCCCTCTTAGTTGGGTAGGTGCCCACTTATCACCCCATGCCACACTAAACAGATTATTTCAAGGAAAAAATAATGACATCAGATATACAGAAGGAAAACAGCTGGTCACGTATACAGATCAAAGTGGCTTCAAGCAAGTGACTTCAAGACAGAGAGATTAGAAGAAAGCAAAGACTGTTGGTTTGTGTCCTGAAGTCCAAGGACCACTTGCACTGCCAATCTATGTGCAGATTTGGAAGCTGGGCAGATACAACCATGGGTCTGCCTGAGACTTATTGACAGAAGCCAGCTAAAAGGGCAGGTGCTTCTCACAAACTCTATTACCAAAAAAAAAAAGTTAATAGATGACAGCTGTGAGAAAATGGAACCATTCTCTGGCGAGTGGTTGATTGCTTCAGATGATACTCAACTGATACTCAATCTTCTACCACTTATTTTTAGAAAGAGTAGCTCCAGCAGGCAAATTGCTGGGATTTACAAAGGAGATCTGACCCATGCCATTTCCTATTAAAGACAGAAAGCACAAAACAGTGCAAAAAGGAAAGATGATCCTGGTCAGGTAGCAGAGAAGCCACTTCTCAGAAAACTCAGTACGGATGCATTGAGAGAATTACAGTCTTTGCAGTCTTAACTTTGCAAAAGTTAAGAGCAATTAAGCCAATCACTTCATTGTCTTAATATTTCACTCATCCTTCATTAAACATAAAAAACTAATTCACAAAGATGAGATAAAACACTAGCAGGCCACTAAGATTATACTGCAGCTATAAATGAACTTGACAATTCTAGTATATCAAGTGAGACTACTTAAAAACCAAGCTCCTTGCATTACAAAAATATTCCATAATACTTATCTAAGCTTTTTCTACAGCATGCTATTTTGATACCACCATGAGCACAGTTTCCAGGAGCTTAAGGCAGAGAATCAGGGCCAAATCTGAGCTAGATGTCCAGATGTTATTTCTTTTGCATTTTTCTGGGAAAATAAAGTTCTTTGTATGTAAGAGCAATTTCATGCAACATCTGAACCACATGCTTAAAAAGTAACTCTTCCAGTAGCCACAGTCTTTTAGTCAGGTCCCATCCTGATCATCACATTCCTGCCTTACAGATTCCCTAGAACAATTGCAATGCCAAATTACATAGGGTGTTTTACGAGGAAGTCAGTTCCAGACTCTGAAAACAAGAAAAATATTGCATAGAAAAATCTCACTTGTTTTACGCTTAGAAATATGGCAGTGAAAGGGTGGGCTCTCTAGTCTGTTACATGTTCACTCACTTCTGTTTCACATATGGTTGGATGCATGCTGCATCCACAAGGCCAGCAAAGCGTGTGGCTCTAGTGACATGTATACATACATTGAACAGCTCCCAGTGACAAAACTCATCTTCTAGAAGTCTTTTCTGCTGTGCTTTATCAGTGCTTAGGAGAGTCATCTACGGTCCATAAATATCTGTAAATAGAAGCTTCCTAGGAGCACAAATTACTAATATAGGAGGTTTACAGCTTATGAGACAAACATTCTGACATCCATACACACAGAAGATACAAATGCATTTGCTTTTATACAGCACCCAAATTACTACATCATATTTTAATTGAAAGATTTTTAAGCAGAAGATTTTGATGACTAGAAATACCACAGTAATTCATTCTGAAGGTATTGACAACTACAATTAACAGGCATTGGGAATAGCTTTTGGGTAATACAGCCTAGCAAGTACGTGAAACTTTCCAATATCCAGGACATTATTTTCTTTAAAATTATCTTTCCAAACTGCCAGCTCAGTAGCACATAAAATATAGATGCCCTGTCAAAGTCAAGTACTCCATTTCACAACACTGGAATATTAATGGCAGGATATATGTGCTCTCCAATAAACACATGGCATACTATTTAAATGGGCAGCTGTCAGCCATAAAATATAGATATTAAATTAGATGTGTTTTTTTTATTTTTCCAATCAGAAGTATTTAATTAATAACAACAACAGGTTGATGAAAAGGAATACAAGGCAAGAGTATTATAAGAGTATGAGCAATCAGATTTCACTGAAAGCGGTTGGACAAGCATTAATGGCCCTTAGCAAGCTAATGAAGACCATACTGAACATTTTCAATGCTGTTTCAGGAAGCAAGACTGAGACCTGAAGTTGAAATCTGTGGCCCACCATCAGACTTTAGTAAACACAAACCTCAGGCAATGACATAGGGAGGCGGCTGAAATAGGACCTATAACCCGTTGTTCTCTTCTTCTGGGGACACTTTCATCTACAGTGGTTACATTTCCCAGTATGGGTATGGCTCTCTATTATGTCTCAAGGACAAGGTATTAGGTATGGCCCTAGGTTGCTCAGCTCAGAAAGAAAATGCAAAGCAAATAAATAAAGTCATGGTCAGGCAAGAATCACAATTTCTCTTTAGAACAACCATTCAAGCACTGCTTTAACCCTTTTTACAGAGGAGTGTTACATTTGCTTCTTTTAGTTCTCCAAAACCTCTTGCAGTCACCGTAATATTTCAAAGATAATAGAAGCTGGCTTTGCAAAGACATCAGCATGTTAAGACTGCTTCAACATAAATGTTTTATCAGAGCTAGTGGTTGAATTCTGACCAAACCAAACAGCTTGACATGATCTCCATAATTACTACTCATTTTGAGATTCTTCTGAATGAATATCAAGCCATGAATGCCAAGCAGAAAGGGCCTTTGTCTCATATTAGAAAGGAGTGTTCTATGGGGTCATGTAGCTTTTCAGGAAAAGAAATTGGGACTGTCTTAATAATAGAAACATAGATGCTGTTTTACAACAGAAACTCTTCTCTATCATCACAGATTTTTGTGATTTTGAAGGAGATCAAATGTTGAAGGACCACAGAATTTGCTAGCTATCCAGAGATGATTTGAGTGGGCAGTCATTCCCAGCTATTTTCTTGCAGCAGGAAACAGTGCCTGGCTTTCAGGATCAAAGCTCCTAATTTCATAATTTTGTGCTTAAAATACAATACATGCCAATTAGAATTGTGCTGATCGTTTGCAAAACATGCACCAACAGATGGTCATTTTGGAATAAAATTCTACAGTCAAACTACTACTAATGCAAGCCAGAATACAACATTACTGGACAGCACTTAATTTTGATTATATCAGTAAAAATCTGAGGCAAATTCTCTCAGATGATCAATTAATCCATATCAGCCTCA
>JAUBOD010000086.1:5418825-5433026 GCA_032353885.1 Nothura maculosa | reverse complement strand
CTTCTGGCCTTCTGCCTCTCTGATACTTCCTGGGGAAGCGCAACCTGTTTTTACCGTTCACATAATCACTGCTTTAGATGTGGATTTTGGATGCAGATTTTTACTTCCAGTGGGTTATTTTTCCCATGAATTCAGGGAAAACTAATCCCCACCATCTCTGCCTGCAAAAGGTCTCTCTGCTGTGAAACTGGAGCTGTTCCCAGCAATTTATTAACTAGCGCAAAATACTTTTTTTTTTTCCTTCTGGCTTTTATAATGTCTAAGGCTCCTCAAAAATAGGGCTCAAACAGAGGCACGTGAGGGAACAGGGGACACGAAGGGGACGAAGGAGATGAAGGTGATGAAGTCGGGGCAGCTCCGGTAGCTCCTCACAACCTGGTGCAATTCTTGGATCAGCAGGATCTTGTCTACTCACCACACATAGCTCCCCGAGGTGATTCTCTACAGGTGCTCCCAACACAACTTACTTTTCTGCTCTACCAATCCAAGGCATCCTGATGATCTCAGGAAAGCTGCTGCCTGGCTGGTCACTGCAGACTAGTCCACATGGGAATCTTCAAAATTAGACCTACTGAAAGCCCTGAGTGCTTGTTGCACAGATGTTGGATCCTTGATGGGTTTGAGGCGTCTTGCACAAGATTCCCTCAATGCTGCAGCAATGGGAGCTGGAGCCTGGCGGGCTGGGCTGGGTGACCACCACAGGGCATGGATGGGGCAAGGAAAATAGCGGATTTATCTCTTCTCTACCAACTCCCTGGCATTTGGCTGCTTTCTTTGCTCTCTCACATTACGTTTCTAGTCTAAACTTAGTCTTGAGCTCATTCTTTACAAAGTTCCAGGTGGAAATGCGAGAAACCTTGCTCCAATAAAGTGAGGAGGATAAAACCCTCCTCCTTGCTCATTCCATACTTTCCACCTTCATCCTGCTCTGTTCCTTCCAAACTGTCGTGCAAAAGGAGCTACAGCTGAATCAGTAGAAATCCGCACTCCTTTTGAAAGGGACCCAGTTTTTATTATTATTTGTCCACCATCAGCTAAACTGTAGAAATATTCCTTTTGTGCCCCACTAAGTGTCACGCGGTTATTTTTAACACGCGGACAATGTCTCTCGCATAAACCTTTCCCACCGTTATTTTAAAGATCAAACCTCCTTTCACCTGGGAATCGCAGAGCGGCCCGTTTCCCTGGTAACGTCACTGGCTTCCCGCTCAATGGAACAGCGAGATCCTTTCAGGAGCTGAGCGAGCGCCGCGGCGGATCCGGGCCCCGGCAGGCCCCGAGCCGCTTCCAGAGCTCTCTGAAACAAGTCGGTTGCCAAGGTGTCTTTGTAATGTGTCAATGAACCCCTCATCAATTGATTTTTAATTCTTCCTCTTAAAGGTGAGCGCCGCTTGCATCTCTCCGAGTGAGGAGGGGAAAAAAAGAGAAAGAAAATGGGTATTTCGCACGAGCCCTGGTGTTGATGTGGATTTGCTTTTGTAAGGTGAGGCTGAGCAAACTTCTCGGCGTGTCCTCGCACCGCAATTTTCCTCCCCGGCTGGCAAAGCAGCACGGAGCTGGATTGAAGAGCGTGTCGTTTAGATCCCCTTTGCCCTGATGCTGATAAAAAAGGCACATCACCTCATAAAGAGCCCGGAGTAAAACTAGGCCAACGTGTTCCCAGCAGTCATTTCCCAGACAGGGAATGTCATCGCTTTAATTATTTAATGAAACAGCCTGGCTGTGGACAAAACCACCCCGTAGGTCGACACCAGCACTGACTCAGACACATTAAGCTCTACGGGAAGGGAAAAGAGGAGCATTTGCAGGCACGTGGAGAGGGAAGAAGTGATGCCTTAAGCCACAAGACATCACAACATCCTGCAGAAAGAGGGATCCTGGTCCCTGAAGCTCCAGCCTCTGCACCAGTGGTCCCTGCTACACCCTAGTCTTTTTGCCACAAGAAAGCCCAACAGCAATTCCCATATTATAGAGTCAGGACAGGGCCGAGCTCATCCCCAGCCCTCACCTGAGGTAACTAGTTGTGTTTCAGAAGGCAGCAATGCTCTCCTTCCAGGGCACGACCACTAAATACCGATCCTCATTAATGCCTGTTGTTCTCCCTTGATGCACAAAGATCCATGACGAACCTGCTGAGATAGCAACTGTGTTACTGGCTGGCCAGCCCTCGACTTATTTCTGTATGCCAAAAACGTAAAAATTTGGGGTTTTTTGAACTAAATATCACTGGATGCAGCACTTGATAGAGGTAAATGTGGTCAAATAAAGCTATTAATGTAATGGGAAGGCAGGATCATGGATATACCTTTACACAAGCAGCAAGAGCACACACTTTGACACTGTTCCCTGTGTTAAACCTTCCTCGAAGGCTTCTCAAAAGCAAATTTGTCTCCTATTGATTTTGGCTCAAGGGAAAATGACTCTTGCCCCTCCACCTCATTCCAGAAGAAATGGAAAGAGAAATTGTGTAGAATCAGGCAAGATCTGTGAGTGTGAGCTACAAGATAAAGAGTCAGTGAGCCACAAACTGGAAAACCTTATGAAAGGAACTTCCAGGTGGTGGAGCTCCCAGGTCTCTTACTGAGCTGTGGGTGCACAGGGAATAATTCCAGGTCTGCCTCATTGAACACTCCATTTCTCCAGGCCAACTGAGGACGTAGCTGCAAGTTGTACTGGAAGATGCCTCTGCGAGTCAAATGTGCAGACAGCAACATTTGTACAACAGACTTCCAACAAAGTGACAGTCACTTGCTGTTCACTCACAGGGATAAATGGCAGTGTCCCAAATTCCAGAAGGAGAAATCTCTTGTCCTAGCAGAAGAGTGTAAACATTAAACACACGCCAGGACTCCAGGGCATTTCCTCCTCCCCAAATTTCTATGAAGGGAAGCAGGCCAAATAGGCAACCCCATTTACCTAAAACCACATTGTAAACCTAATTGAAATGAGATCTCAAGTCAATGCACACCGACAAAAGACTAGTTTTGCCTGTAATCCAAAATAATAACAAAATCCTCGTGACCAATAAGTAGGGAAATCTGACCTGGTTTGTGGAAGTCAGCTAAGAAAAAAGTTGTGTCTGTTCAGATTATTAAATCAGCAGTTACTTAATCAAACAGTTTCCCTGTGATTAATACAGCCCCATCACTTGCTCACCACGTGTTCGGGGTCCCTGGATCTTTCACAGACTGCTTTTAAGATGTCCAGATCTTAGGCTTCAGGGTTCACTTATTCCAGTGAAAAAAACCTTCCTATTAATTTAATAATACATAAGGCATGTTATTAAATTATATGCTTATATATCAACTTATATACAAATTATAATTATTAAATTATTAAGAAAAACCAGCTGTGCAGCTCACAGACTCTTGCAGAGGTTTCAGGGGGGGACCCAAGGATTTCTGTTCTCCATTGCAGCCCACGTTTGAGTCTCCTGTGACAGTGGAGAAGAGAGGGAGGACAGCAGGGGCAGCCCTAGTGGGACACCAGGCTTGTTCCTGTGGGACAAGGAGGCAGAGAAACCAACCTGTAATCACAGAACAGGTAGAGAAGTCCATGCAAACTTCACAGAAAGTGGATTTCCAGAGGAAAGGTCTGTAAACACAAGGGTGTCAGATGGGATCAAGTCCATTTACAGCTCCCCAAATCAAGAGTGGGGATTTTTATTTTTTTAATCAAGGGTGGGGTTGTTTTATAAATCTCCAGGAAAAGGAAGAGCATTGAAAGAGACCGTTGCCAGGAATAACAAGTAAAACCATCACAACTGCAGAGAAGGGGGGCTAGGATTCCCCAGAAAAAAAATCAGCTTTTAATTTGCTCTTCACTCTACAAGTGAGGCCACATGCTCCTTTGGAACATAAACGAGTTAAAGCATTTATGGGTTATGCCCCATTTTGCAAGCAAGAGTACGGAGAAAAGCAGATCTAAAGCTACATAAAAAATACTACCCAAAGGCCATGGATAGAGGGGAAAAAGTCACATGGAGTGACTGAGAACCCTGCCAAGCCGAGGAAGGTGTCTGCAGGGCAGCTTTAGCTAATTCAAACACTTGGCATGTACAAACACTGCAACCTAATCCCAGCAACACTGATAAGCAGCGATATCAGACGGGAGAAAAGTGACCAGCTGCTCTGGGTACACAGAGGAGGATGAGGGGCATGAGCAAATGCAGGCAGCGTATAAGGGACCCAAACACCATGATTATCACCAGGAAAGCTCCACAGCACTGGGCAGAGCTGAGCGCTGCCCCAGCCTGTGCTCTGTGCATGTGAATGGGACCTGCCTGCCCTGCACGACCACAGTGAGGGCAGAGCCGGAGCCCAGGGCCCTGCTGCAGCTCTGCCCAGCTCCAGACGTGTCTGATCACAGACCTGTCTGGATGCACAAAAGGGGAGGGAGGAAATGAATCCTTCAACAGAGAGTTGTGATCCTGAGAGGTTCCCAGTAACCCCGGAGAGAAACTGAAATGTATTAAGACTTACATGTCTTAATAGAAATGCATTAAGAGATTGAGACTCTTGTGCTTACCAGCACCTCAAAGTGGGAACAGCCAAGACTGAACAAGAAGCATCTTCCTCTGGTGGGAACTAAGCAAAAGGAAAATTAAACAGCAAAAATGTAGCCATGAGACTAACCATGCAGGCAAAGCACATCGTGGGGTAGGGGTCCACTGTCAGCAAAGCAAATGAGCTAAGGATGGAGCAGCACAGGACATGACTGGAGGGCAAGCAAAGACTCTGCTTTCAGTGGCAAGCAGCATCCTTTGAGGCAAAGAAGGAATGAAGAAGTCAGTATCAGAAAGCCAGGTGGAGCAGACAACTTCTACATCACAGCACAAACCTCATAAACCACACAGCACCGAGGAGCACGTATGGACTCCTCTTCACCCATCATGGGAACCTATGGAAAAAGTTTATAGGCCACATGGATAATCTCCAGCTTTCAGGATCATGAGAAGATGAATCACCAGTTGTGGAGTATTAACAGAAGTTACATCCTACACAACAAGAGAGAGAAATCTCTTTGAGAAGCTTGCCCCATGCTTCAGCTATGCAGGAAACTCCAAAGAAATGAGGTGTTTAATCAATAGAGGAGTGACCAGAAGTCGCAGTGCAGACAACTTCATGAGGAAAGAGGCATCATACGGAACCTGCAGCCCACTCAGCTCCGCACTCTCTTTTCCTTCCTTCCCGCCCAGCTCCAGAAACTACTTCATTTTTCCTCCATTCACTAAGAGCTTCCCAGCCCCTGCCCAGACCTTCCTGCTCATCCCGCAGGACAGAGCCAAGTCTGGCACCTATAGACCCTACTTACTGCTATATATTACCCCTCAATCCACAGTGTTTACTCACCTCTTCCCTCTCTATTTTTCACATGTCCCTGAGGGAAAGACTATGCCCCATATGCACATGCACTTCGCTAGTTTAACAGATTTTAAATGCATCATCTTTACTCAAAACAATGCTAAAAAAAAAAAAAAAAAAAAGGCTGATAATTGGCTAATGGCCCTAGCAACCCAAGTGAGATGGTTCAAGGCCAGCACACTGGTCAGGGCAGTAAAGATGGTATCTCTGGTGAGCTGTGCCAGGAGACTCTGGAAGAAAAGGTTGCTTTAAAAAGGCATCGTGTTCAGATGCACAAAAAAATAATAAAAACAAAGACAACATGTCCCGACTGACAGTGTGGCTGTAGCATTTTCATAAAGAACTCCCTTTCTGAAACGCTGCTTAAGCTTCTAAACATTTGATGTTAGCTCAGAATATTCTCTCGGCTGTGCCAAGCTCTGCGCCTGCTCCAAAGTGGGCAGCAATGGGCAACTCAAAGGCCCTGGTTCTGCCTCGTGGCCAGTAGCTTTTCTTCCCTTCCTACAAGAAAAAGAACAGGGCTCATAGAGTACCTGTGAGCCCACACACTGCTCAGGCCATCCTTGACAGGGATGTCAAGGGTTGCTCCCGTGCAGATGGAGCCCTTGGGACAGCGCTCCAGCCTCCGGCAGATCCCTGCAGTGCCCTTTGGCAAAGGGAGCCCTGGCACAGACTGCACTGACTGACCAACGAACCCGGCTGACGGCGAAGGGCAAGGGCTTCCAGACCCTTTGCTTTGCCTAATTTCAATCTGATTTCAGAGTACGCCTCCAATTTAAAGCTCCTAATAGACTGCAGCTATAGATTGCAGTTAAAATCATAGATTAACTACTAAATCCTGAAGCCCGATAAATGAGAGCCTCGGTTAAAAGTCAAACTATAGATTTCAGCAGTGTCAGACCATAATTTAGAAAGCTATCTCAAAGAACATTAAGACTTTTGAGAAAAATGTTAAACCTTAAAGAATAAGGTTAAATTCTTCTGCTCAGCCAGTCAGTCTTTGAGGTATTTAATTTTAAGGATATACAATAGTTTTTAGCTGATTTTAAGACTGCAGCTATTTAAAACATATACAGAACTTACTTCTTAAAATCCCACTTATCTAAGAGAAGCAACTTTTATTACATTTCAGAACTTAGAATAGTTAAAGCTTAGAGCAAACCCACAGAATTCAGTCAGATTAATTGACCATAAATCGTACAGCACAAAATTAGTTTGTGCAGGTGCCGCATAGGAGATGCTCAGTTTTTCTGCCCTGTGCCAGCCATAGGGAGAGCTGATTAGTCAGTCTTTGATTAATTACCTGCTGTGGAGGAGAGCCAGGGTCAATCCACTCAATTAGGTGAAGGTCTGGTGGAGAACAGAGATGTAAATCAGAACCTACTGCAAAAGCTTCCGTGCAAGATGAGGACATAAATGTTTCCCTCCAAGGATCCTTCTCCCCACAGTGGCCTGCTCTCCAACAGCAGCCAGGAGTGGATGCCTAGGAAAGGGTATAAGCAGGAAAACCACACGTGATGACCTCCTAGTAGCACTGCATCTTCCAGCTACACTCATCTCTTAGGATTACTTGAGCCTGACGCTGGTCATCTCTGCAGAAAGCCCCACAGATCCTTCTTCCACAGACTTGCCCAACCATCCATTGAGCCCATGTCAACTTACTGCACCTATATCCTACATACAGATCTGCAGGGATCTCTGCAGATCTACAGCCACTGCCTAAAGACCCTCCTCCCTTAGTTTCTTCTGAATCTGGCTCCTGCTCACTCCTTTTGCTAACTCTTCTGTCTTGTGGGGCAGCAAACAAACACCTACCCAACTCACCACTATTCTTCATGCAAACCTGCAGGCATCTCAATTCTCCCCCAATTTTTCCTCTTTTCCGAGTTTTATAAATTTTGGTCAACAAATCATGCCCAGTACCCAAGATGCCCATATTTTTGACCTGTCTAGCTGCCTATTCTGGACTTTTTTCCCAGTCCTAATGCATCCTTTGCAAAGGGAGAGTTGCCAAAGCTGCACACAGTCCTCAAGGCAACCTGGGGGTCCACACTGCAGCGCAGTTACGTTTTCTAAGGTAGAAAACTTTGCTGACAAGTGGATTTCAGCTAAAGGATTCTGTAACCTTTACACTTGAGAACATATTTATGCGATAGCAACAAATAACCTCAAATACTTTACAGGTAGAACAGAAGTGTGGAAAGAAAGGGCAGCTTCCATGAGTACCCCCAGTTTCACCTGTGGCCAGCACTGAAATCACGGGTGCGGGTGATTCCTGGTCTTGAGAGGCAAAGCCACCGTATCCAGAGGATAAGGCAGCCAAATTGAGGAGATCAGAGCCCAGACTAGGAGATCTCCCAGCAGGTTGTACCCTGCACTGCTGAGGGAGACATCATGATAAGGCTCAAAGGAAGATAAAAATCAGTGGGAAACTGCCAATCTTGGCACGTGAAAAGCATCAGAACCACAAAGCAAGTGAGGCTGGTGGACAAATGTTGTGATGGTTTAAGGAAAGCACCGATGAAGCTTAGTGGATCCTTTCAGGTTGTGGCAGCGTCCACAGGTCTAAGGGAAACTAGAAATGCAGTCAGAAAACAGCAATAATTTCAAACTAACTTACCCCCCCACACTGGGAAAATATCTTGACAGGGTGATAAAAACACTGCATTTTTAGACATTACAAAGAATTAGTTAAAAATTCATAACAGCTAATCAACGATTGCTAAGTGGAACACAGGAATGGTTATTCTTCAACAACCCTGCAGAAGAGAAAAATCACCCCAAAATGCTCTGCAATAAACTCTGATTCAAAAAATGGAGAACTACACAAAAAAATCAATGAAGCACTTAAAAGAAATAGCTAAAAAGATGGAAGTACTTCCAGGAACTATGTGAAAGTACCATAGCAAGGCATTGGAGTACCAATGTTCTCAATTTAAAATATTCTAAAAGGGCAAAGAAAGAAATCATTTTTTGTTTGTGGTTAAGCAGCATATTAAGAAAACTGCTGACTTAAAAGAAAAAAAAGGGGGAAAAATAATATGCTTCGGAATGTGAATGTCACGTTCAAAGGAGGAAAAGGGAAAAAAAAAGAACATGAACTTCTGGCAAGTTAAATGAGGAATCGTAGGAGGGCAGACCAAAAAGCAACTGTGCTAAGCAATTTTCGCAAGGCATAAAAATTTAATTACAATTCTTTTTCAAGTGCTGCAGAAATAGGAAGCCTTCCAGAGAGCTAGCAGGGTCAGAGATTATGGATGTGTGTAAGGTGCCCTCAGTGATGATAGGGGTAGAGCGGGAAAGCCACAGTTTGCATCAGTTACCTGCAGAGAGGCAGCATGCCCTTATTCAGCTAGTTTCACTCAAGAAAAAACACACCACCAACAAAAAGAAGGATCTCGGGGACTCTCCAAATAGTTCTTTGAAAGCAGCTCAATAAGGCAAATAAAAATTATGAAAAATTAGGCCAAATGGTGAATTAAATGGAAAACAGTATGGCCACTACAAATTCATGCTGCATTTGCTTTCTTCAATGTTTTGAATAGACCTTGACACAGCCAGAGCAAAAAGACAACCAGAGATCTGGAATGGTTTCTGCTCAATGAAGAAACTTCACCTTTCCAGCTAGAGAAAGAGGCACTTGCGGGAGATAAGATGGTATGTGAAGAGCAAATAAATCATAATTTGATACTACTGTTTTCTAGCAAAGAGCTACAGGGCACAAAATAAAATGTAGAGGTATCAAGTATAGAATACAGTACCCCCAAATAAGATTTCCTGACACACTGTTGAAGGAAGTTGCAGAAGTAGAAGCACATATGGGTTCAAAAAGCAAATAGATAAATAGAGAACGGGTCCATCATGGACTATTAACTATAAAAGTCATGCAGAAACCTCCATCTCAAAGTCCCTAAACTGTCAATTGTTGGAAGCTGGGAACACACAGCCAAAGACTCTGTTTCTTAAACCCGTTCCCTGAGCACCAGGGATGTTTGCTTTGATGCAGTATAGCCACCCTCCTGGCAGTGTATCATAGATACCTTTAAAAATATATATTTTTTGAATAAAAATGTTTTGAGCAGCTTTGCCTGAAACACTCAATTAGAGGTGAGGGGTGGAGGAAGCCAGGAGGGCAGCAAGAAGATCCCAGGTCAGCAGACCCATGACAAACCTGTGTTCAAGCTGATGTGTCTGCTCCTTCAGCTCCTTATCTCCTCTAGGGTCCAAGCTCTCATGGTCCAGGCATCCCACACCATTTTGGGCAGAGATCCCCACTGTACTGAGAAGATTCACTCAGGTCCCACATACGCTGCCACATTCCCACCTGCAGTGGGATTTGAGGATGCAGAGATCTACAGATGTGAATTGCTGGGGCTGAACATAAATCAGGAGGCTCTTTAGGAGTCAACCAGCACACGGTGACAACCAGCAAGCCGGTTAACATGACTCCAACCACACTCTGTGCACTCATGCAGCTCCAGATAGGGCTGGTCAGTGGAACTCCTTTCAGCACTGTGATTCACGGTCTTCCCTTCCTTTCCTATCCTCTCTTTTATTAATATTGTGCTTCTCTCTGGTGCCTCTTTAGCTTCATGCTCCCTTTGCTGGCTCCGGAAAGCCCGTCCTGCTGCTGCCAGCGCAATTCCGCTTAATCTTACATGGAGACAGGGCATCACCTATATAACTTGCTCCCCTAGTCCCTTACAGAGACAAAAGGAAGAAAAAATTAGAAATATTTTAACCTGAAACTATTTGCATGTAAATCAGTTTTTTTTAGGTGCCTTGAAAGGTGTGGGGACCCTGTTAGTCATCAGGGACTGAATGAAAAGGGGGCAAGTGTGATGCACACCAACACCTTCCATGAAGCAATGAAGCCTCAGCCCATGTTTCTTCCCTGGGATGAAGCATCCTGGAGGGAGTCTGTGCTGTACCGGCCACCCATTTATTTCCGTTCTCCATAACACTGGAGTGGGTAATGTAAAAGAACCTGTTTCTTCTTTTACTGAAACTCTCTCAAAATCCCTTGCATGCAAGCCCTGCAAATAACATCAACACCAGAGTAGATGCAGCTGGATGTTAACCCAAGCGGGAAGCAGTTTCCCTATGGAATCTGATGTGAGAATGAGTTACAGAATCAAAGCAGCACCAGGTAGCAGAGACCATAAGACTGAAAAACATCCAAACATTATCACTACTATAACTTCTGGGATACAGAGATATCAGAAGCACAACTGGGGTTAAAAGCTGCTGACAACAGAGGGGTCCCTCAAGCTAAGCAGAAATCTATCCCAGTTTAGTTCAACAGTCCTTCCCGACAGGTTTTATCCCAACAGTTGGCACTAGCTACACACAGAAGACAAAAAATCACTTGGCTCCAGAGCTGAAACTCCTTGTTATAAATAGGGTTATTTGCACCTCTCAGAAAAAGTCTTCAGACAACTCTTGTCTTTTGACAAGAGTGATTTTCTAAAGAAGTTGAGGACATGGGGCCTCGGGGCAGGAGATGCCCCAGCCCTCCATGTGAGCCTCAACACCAAGTCAACCAGTTCTATCTCATGTTTGAAAGGGGAACCTTGCACTTCCCTTCCCTTGCACTCTGCACAACAGTCGCCTAAATTAGGGAAGAGGCTTCAGCCTCGAGATTAATAAACTCCAGCTACCATTTACTAACACAAAAACATGCAACTGGTCTCAGAACATCTGTAGTTCCAAAACACCAGTAGTGTGTAGTTGCAAAACACAAGTTTTTTAAGAATTTGCTTTTCTACTTTCTGCTTCAACATTCCCAGCGCGCTAGTATAATTCACCCTGACTGTTCTTATAGAAGTATTACACCCCTTCTAAAATAAAACCGGGCTCTGCGACAGATCCAGAACAGCAAAATGCATCAAAGCAATTAGCAGCTCTGCTGCTTTTATGGTTTGGGGTTGGATTCTTGATCTGAAGAGAGAAGCGGGATCTGCAGCGAGGAAACACGGTGGCTCTGCCTAAGGGCTCCATCTGCCGGTACCAGCTCTCTGTGCTCTGCTCAATGTATAGTAAACTGAAACAAAACCTATACAGCCATCAATTACAGATTTTTTCTTGCAGTCTATGAATTTCAATAAATACACCATCTGTTCCTCTTCTGTGTGGGAGTTCAGTCATCTTCTTGGCAGCAATATTATTCTAGAGCAATTACCTGTGTCTTTATCACCTATCATTGTGCTTCATCATCTTTTCATCATGTGTAAAAACGAACCACTTTATTACTACAATTTCTGTAGGCAGCCCGGTCCTGCTCGTTACCATGGAGATCATCTGTCAAAAGAAATCTACATTTAAAGAAGCAGAAGCTGGGAAAAGGAGGAGGAGAGAAGCCCAAAAAGCCTGAAATGAACTTGTTCCTCTAAGTTGGAGTTTGAACACAAAAGATGCATCTTCGGCAGCAGCATCGCGGTGCCACTAACAGCCTAGTTGGGAATCCATCAGCCTGCCAATAAAGAGGATGAGTCAATGCCACAAGCACTCGGAGGTCACAGACCCACCTTTAATGCCTCAGCTAAGGCTCATGATCTGCTCGTGCAAAGGACAATTCCTTATTACTATAAATCAAAAGAAAAACACAGGAGGAGGGAGAAGAGACTGCAAAGACAGGCGGGCAGCAGCAGTTTCCCACTCCCTGGTGGTCAGTAGTGAATTTTAAGTCACCTGCACTGCAGTTTATGCCTAACCCAGAAGGCCTTTTCAAATTCATCTCTTCCCCAACCTTAATCTGCTTTAAGCTTCCTTTCCTCACACCCTTTCCATGGATTCCCACCAAGCTCTGCTCTTTTGCTCCTTTATTCACAGTCCGCATGCAGTTCCCCTTCTCCATCTATGAAACACAAACACTTGCAGGTATCTTATGTATTTTCCTATCCTTCCAAATTCCTATGAATTTTCAAGGCAGTTGCTAGTGCCAGTCATTTATAAACACTCGCGTCCCCATCAGTCACATACACCCCTCCTTCCACAAACTCCCGTTCTCCTCTTAAAATGGTTTCATCTCCTCCAGCCTTCCCGCTCCCATCTTTCCAGGCCGTAATTGCTCTCGTGTTACTGCAGGGAAAACCTTAGCAAGGTACACAGGACTTGCTGATGCTCTGCGTTTGCAGGGTGCGTCATTAGGAGCCGTGAGCCGAAAGCTGCCGAGCTGCAAACTGCTGCCGTTCAATTCGCCCCGGCATCTCTGGAAGAAAGAGGCAATCTCGGAGCTATCCAATTTGTTTAATATCAAGCGCACACGCACGGAGTTTTAATGATGTAGGCTGACACTCTGACTTGTAAGAGGGCAAAAAATGGCCACTTATGAACAGTAAAATGGATTTATTGTCTTCACAACAGATCATAAAGCTCTATTTGGGAAGCAGGGTACCCTTCCTAGTACTTCTCTAGACTTTTAAGCACCTTGTTCTCTGTCAGTCTACCTGGAGACACAAGTACTCGAGTGTCAGACATGCTGAGTGTCCATATGTTCCATGGATCTCTGCCCACAAAATACCTTAGGAAACCAGGTCCAAAGGGCACCCAAATTAGACAACACAAATAAGACAGGAGTCTGGGAATGTGGGGCTAAGCAACTAGGTGAGGATACTAAAAAAGAAGGTGCAGTAGCAGAAGTTATAGGTAAGTCCAGCAGTGGGAAATTCCAGTGCTTAACTTCCAAAGTAGAAAAGGAAGGGATAAAAAAGCAGAACTAAAATGTTCTCACGTCAAACCCAATGCTCCATAAAGCTTATTTTGCAGCAACATTTTTTTCCCAACTGTCCCCTTGATAGAACAACCACTGAGGACAACACAGCATCACAAGATGGTTGAGGTTGGAAGGGATCCCTAGAGTGATCCAGTCCAACCCCCTGCTCCAGCAGGGACACCCAGAGCACAGGGCGACATCCAGGCGGGTTGGGAAGATCTCCAGAGCAGGACACTCCACAACCTCCCTGTGCTCTACGTGTTCCTGCTGGAGCAGAGGGTTGGACTAGGTGATCTCTAGAGGTCCCTTCCAACCTCAACCACCCTGTGATTATTTTCAGATCCTCAAGTGGCTGGGTCAGGAATGCAGACGAGCTGGAGCTGCTGCTTTTGGGTCACACCTGCAAGGACATCTCCATGGAGCTGCCTTCTCATCCCTTGCAAGGACAAGCAGCACAAGCCTCAGGAGCCAGCAGCACTGGCATCTGGCAAGCCCGGGGAAGGCGAGCAAGGCTGGACACAGCGGGAAGGAGCAAGGCTGCACACACCAAAGGTTCATGAACAGCATTGCTACTGCCTGATTTCAATTCACCAGAAGCAACTGCTCAAGGTCCAACCATCTAAATTGTGCTTCAGAGGCTGCAAATCACTCCAATGCGTGATCAAGCTTCAGACCACAGCCCCAGGGCAATGGGAATGGCTCCAAAAGAGCACCCCTAGGAGGGAGAGGTATATTAAATTGCTCAAAGGTGTCACAACTCTTTGCTCACTTTAGCACTTTGAAGCTGTTGACCAAGGTGGTGCCACCACAACACTATGCTCTGCAGAACAGCCCGTGTCCTGTGGAGCTCATGGGCACGAGAGGAACCCGTGGACAGGCAGCAGAAGCAACCAGCTCAAGGTCATACACCAGCTTAGTGGCAGGGATAGAAGCGGGACCTAATCGCCTAAATGCTCATCTAGGGAATTAGTTTAATGAAGAAGCATCATTAACACCTTTCACTCTCTCCTGTAAACTCTGCAAGGCTTATACAGTTGTACATAAAGCAATCCATGTTGCTGGGATCAGAGCGGTGTTAATTACTCCAGCTCACAGCATGCTCCTCTCCTCAGTTCAGCAGCAGC
>JAUBOD010000086.1:5390124-5400829 GCA_032353885.1 Nothura maculosa | reverse complement strand
GCGGGCAGGGGGCCCGCATGGCGCCTGCCCGCCGGCCCCGGCCCTGCCGCGGCGCCCGCACCTCCGCCGATGCTCGCAACGCGGCCGCGGCGCCTCCGTCCCGCCTTCTCCGGGGGCCTCCCACAGCGCGGAGCCGCTTCCACGGCCCGCGGGGCTTTCTGCGCGTGGAAGGGGCCGACAGCGCGCGGGGAGGGAGGGTCTTGAGACCCCGCTGCGTGTCCCGAGGGGACCCGCGGAGCCGGCAGCCCCGCTCCGGATTCACGGGCACCGCGCTGTGAAGCGCCGCACCAAGCCCGGTGTGGACGGAGCTTCAGCCCGCTCCCCATCTCCCGTGATCTTCCAGCCCCGAGCGTGCGTCTCCATGACTAAAGGAGATGCAGGTTGCGGTCAGGTAGAGACGCACTTTGCTGCTGCCTCCCGTTTGCTTTGTGTGCGTTTCTGCTGCAGTGCAAGGACTGCGCCATGCAGAGAAGCTGACCTGAAACACCAAGAGGAGGGGGTTTGAGCACCTTTCCTCTAGCCCTGTGGCTTAGGAGGCTACTGCCGTCTCGGGTGCAAGTCCCAGAGGTTTCATACACATGCAAGGAGGTCTGTTTGCTAAGCAAACAGACCTCTCCTGGTGCCACAATGCAAGACCAAAGGTGGATCCATACAGAGATCCTTCATAGCACAGATTCATCCATATTAACACACAATAGTTACCCACAAGTAACACCTAGACCAAGGTGACAACAAAGAGCTCACCCCAGCACTGACTCGAGTGAATGACTTGCCTCAAGTGAAGTCCTTCACTCAAGTGAGTGACAGCAATACAGAGTGTGGGATTCAGCTCCTGGCTTTGGCTTAGTAGCTCTGCTGCCAACACACATTGTGGAAGCTGGAAAGGGTGAGGGCAGCAGCCTCATCACTTGTCCCGGGCTATGACCACTCGTTAAATAGCACTTAGCAGATGAATTAGAGCAGCAGAGCGTTTAGAGCAGCCAAGTACCTGAGAAGCTGGAAGGCTTCAGAGCCTGTGGCTGCCCTGGCCTAGGAGCAGCATTCACCCACAGAAACTAAACCATCAACCTCCTCCTCCTTGCAATCTGGGCCACAACTTATTATTACCTGTAAGGAGCACAGAAACCGTCACTTTTTTTTTTTCCTTCCACCCTTCTTGCTTCAGAAGCTGCTGATCCATTTGTTCATAGCATCAAAGTTCAGGCGAAGGAAAGAGCATCCAATTTACATCAGTCAGAAATAACAGTAAAAAAGCTTATTTCCTTGCTTACCTTTGTTTTTCTCCATGCAGACTGTATTCTTGTAACCCAAAGTTTCAGTACATGGACCTATGAATCACCCCTATCACTTGTAGGCTGTAAAATAAGCACTTCATGTGGCCAAGATTTTTGTTTTCTCTCCAATGAACATTGATGCTCCACCTATGCTGGCAGCTCATACGAATTCCACAAAACTCTAGAGAGCTGAGCTGACAATGACTGCAACAAGCTTTGTAGAACACAAACGGATAATTCCAGAAGTAGGATTAAGGAGCTGTCTCATGTGGAGAATATTACTACTACTGCATGTGTAATGAGAAATATAAATTGTTTTGTATAGGATACTGTTATGTGACGCATTTAAATATAGGACTAGTAGGAACTTCTGGGTGCACTCTAGTCCCTGTCCTTTTTCCAAGGTAGAACTAGGTTTACCACAGAAAGTGATGACAATTTTTTAAACCTTTCCTTGAACTAATAGAATAATTCTTGTGGTAATTATTGGACTTATCTTCATAAAAGAGTATTTTATTTCTGTAATCAACTTCTGTAAATTTACTACTGCTGGCTTTACCTCTGTGGACACAGAGGACAGTTAATCACCACGGCATAAACTGAAAAGCAGTAGAACACTTCAGGATAAAAAAGGGTAGGAAAAAAAATCATAGACACTTGATAGTTAACTGCATTATTAGTACTATGGAGATTTTCTTCCCTAAAGAGGTAGTCTTTCTTTTTTCTAAGGTAATTACATCTGGCCTAACAATTTAGATGAGACTTGAGATTTCCATTATTTAAATAAATTTCTGGCTTTGTAGTAAGGTGTATGTTCTCTTTGCCCATAAACAAGACTGATTGTCACAGCAGTGCTTAAGAACTAGGGTTTTTCCAACGTTTAATCTAATTTGGTTTGTCACTTAAGCATACTACTTCTTACCTTATGCAATGAATTTCACTCCATCCAGATCCCATTTATATTCACAGCCCTTTTAAGTTTTCACTTAGCATTTCTTCCTCTAGATAACAGCACTTCAATTCTTCTAGCCTTTGACAGCAATACTACCAAATTAATTCACTCAATTTAGTCCCCTTTCACATTCAAAGCCTTTCATGTTTCCATTTTATACTTCCAGATGAGGACACCTCACAGTTGCTTTGGCCTCTCTTGGAAGATCCTACTTCTAACAACTCTGATCAACAGATAAGATGCCAAGGGAAATAGTTTATCAATACTCATTTTGAATTACGATGTTAACAAGAAGCTAATGAAGATTGACAAGGAGGAATTACAACATCCAATTCCAATGTTTGCTAACATTTACAGAAAATACTCCACCTTGTGATTCCTAGTCTGTTTCCTTCTTCTCTGACACTGTTTCCTAGCAATCTTGCATCCGAGAAATTTTCCGTATTGATCCTGATGTTTATGTACATACTCAGGTCTCCCCCATCACCTTTTTTGATCTGTAAGGATTGGGCTCATCTGCAGAATAATTGCATAATAATAAGATGTTACACCCCTTCATTCAAACATATGGTGGTATCAGACCAACCACAGACAGCATACAGGAAAAAGACGCATCACAAAGTCAATCTTCATTTCCCACACCTGTGAGATCTAAGAGTGATAAATATTGCTAAATACATGCACAGCATGAAAGGGAGCAAGTAAACTATGAAAAAAATTTATTGCACTAGCCTTAAACAGACAGTTACCATAATTTTACAGTAAGATTCCAAACTTCTTTTGTATCAGTAAGTATTTTGTAAGCAAAGCTGGCAAAAATTGCTCACAAAACCACTGCAAGTCAACCCAAGTTCTACGTGATTACTCATATTGTACAAACTCCATAAAAAGAATAACCATCTTCTGTCCCTTTCCATCTCAAACAGGGTCAGAGCAACTTTGTGTCCCACAAAATGCACTGTTTGTCCTCAAAACACTGGGTGCTTTCACCACTAGACAGTTAAAATACAGCAGTTGTTATCAGTATTCCAGTGTCACCTGTAGTTCTGGTGCCAGACCTTTCTTGAGCACACAGCCATAGACATCCAAAACAAGTACTTTGTTATTTCTGGCATTTGTATTTTGTCTCTGAAACTGGTGCTTCTCCAACTGGATCCTCTAACGCCTTCTTTTGCTCTTGGGAAGTAGTACTTCTGAAAGGAAATAAAAGAGATTTTCTGACAAAGTTTTCAATCCATTTTGTCTCATTGGAATGATTAAAACAGAGTTAGTTCCACTCAATATAGAAAATTAATTAGATGAGCTCTTGAGAGCCCCTCCTAATCCCTCTCCACATAACTTTGAATATAAAAAAAACAGATTCTATAGCATGTAATTTCATTCAGCATATCAATACAAATTCCATAAATACAGAATACTACACTTCAAAGCTTATTTAAATAAGCATCTTTCTGCTTCCCATGAACTTTTAAGATTTCACTGTGAATTTCACAATGCAATACTCACAAACACTTGATACCCACAGAGATGGCCTATGAGTATTCTAAATGCTTCAGAATTTGCTGGGTTATTCAAGGAAATGGAAAATACCTCTGATTCAAAGAGAACAAAGAGAAACTGGTTTTGTCCACAATAACTTAAGGGAAGTGTAAGCAATTCAAGTACAATATTAAATGCACTATGTTTTCAAGCTAACCATCTAAAACTGAAAAATATTCTATCTATACGGTCTGTAAGTGACCAAGGAGATCTCATTTTAACAGTACAATATGCCCTTGTGCTTTTGAAAAGAGCAAACAAATGCACTAAAGACAAAGCTATATTAATATTTCTACAGAAATATGCAAAGCATCTCTTTTTTCCCCGTGCAATTTGGGATAGAGTTAGTTTTAAAAGACTTATTTCTAAGAAAAGTAAGTCTCAGATCTATAGCATTAAAGCTTTTCAGCAGTCGTACTTAAACCTTTGGTTTCTTCCAAGCAACCTAATAAACTACTACTCTTTCAAGCTAAGAGCCTGTCTCTTTGGTCTATCAAAACAGCTTTCCATTACATAATCCAGTTCCATCAGTCAGCCTAGCAAGGAATTGCCAAGGAATTCCAAGGAAAGTGGAAGTCACGCCTTTACCTGGTCAGCTCCTGCCCAAGCAGTACCAGTGCAGAAGGGGACATGGCTGCAAGCGAGCCCCCCAGTACCAGTTGAAGAAGGTATCATGAGATGAAAGAGGTGCAAAGTTCCATGGTGTTCTGTTCTCAAGTGTATTTTCTCCTTGAGTAACATGGAAGCATCTCTAGCTTCTGAGCTGCAGGTCACTTCAACCTCATCTGACATCTTATTTTTTACTAAATGCATTCTTGGCCTTCATAGAGTAACTCCACAAGCAGTCCTAAGAATCCCACTTGCAACTACTTAGAAATAAGGATTATAGTATTTGCAGTCACTTATGTATTACTGAAAAGTCTACTTCAGCTTCTAGTCCCAGAATTCTAAAGTTATATCTCAGCCAAGGAAGCTATTACTGTATGTGTACTAGCTTGGAACTTAATCCCAGCAAGTCTGCTCAGCTGAACCTAGACTTCTTTATCTCCTCATTCCCATAAATGATGAACATCACATAGGCTGCTCTGGCCTCAAGTGCAGATGTCAGACCATCACAGGCATCTTCAGTTAAGTGGGAGATGAACTGAAAGCAACTTTCCCTAATGTTGTATATTGGAATTCCTCAGGATAGATGTACGTTACAGAAGATTAAGTCTCATTTTAACTGGAACAATTTCATTCTGGACATCCTACAGCAAAGTCCATGTGGAAGGAGGCCATGACTCACAGTACTGTATCATCACATGTGTGCTCATAAGAAAGACACATGGCAAAGCTTCCCTTTTCACATGATTGTATATGGAGAACAATGCATAGGCTAAACACAAACCCAGCCTTGGTAAAACACAGTCTGAACTATCAGTATTCAGTGCAGAAACATACAGAAGAGTAGGGAGTTACTAAAAATAGCTCTCCAGTTTGTTAGAACTTCAGTTGTACCTTCATCTGAGGTGTCTTCTTCTGTGATTACAGGCATCCCAACATGCCCAGTAACAGTTTCCTTGGTTATCCTCATGGCACCTGCAGATAGATTTACAGGGAGAAAATGAACTAATGCTCCTCGCTGAACACACACACACACACACACACACACACACACACACACACCCCCCAAACTATCATCAAGTTCTGCTTCTACATGAAAACTTTTAAAAGTTAAAATTTTGCAGTCTTTTTCTGACTGTATTAGACGAGGAAGTTCACTGAGCAATTACAGGGCCATCCTGGTGCTTTTCTTATATTGATGTAGTTTGAACAACTAGGATAGAATAATTGCAGGATTAAAAAAAAAAAAAAAAAAAGCAATTAGAAGAGAATTTTGAAACTGCGTCAATTGCCAGCATCAGGCAGGTTTCAATTCACTTGTAAGTAAAGCTTCCAACAACAAAAGAGTATAAATAAAGAAGAGAATGACTGAAGTAAAGGTGTAGCTCTTGGTCCTACAAAACATTCTCATTAAGACACGTACATTATTTGCTCTTAAAAAATATGAATTGGTATTCCTTCAAGTGCTCAACAGGTAGAGGGCTCAAGACAGACAGGTTTTACATTGCATTCCACCAAGATAAATGAACTACAAAATTGTCAGCTGCTTCTACTTATGAAGACCAACCTGTCTGTCAATAGGAGAAACGGTTAAGATGTTTATCTCACTAACCACTACGTGTTTTGTATGGCACACGAAGAATTAAAACACTGCTGGTAAAGTAGCTAACAGTTTTTTTTCCACTGAAAAAGAATGTAACATTATGTGTGAGATTTCAGATTTACTATAAACTGCATGCACTCTCCCTAGCCCATCAGACTGTGAAAAACAGGGAGGTTCAGTTATGACAGAAGCATCACAAACAGGGTTTTCTGGTTGCTTGGTTTTAAATCTTCTACCTCCATGGATGAACAGGGAAATTGAATAAAGCAGCAGACAACCTTTTGCAGTATCTTCAGATTCACTAACGTAATAAAGACATACCTTGGATTCTTGCAGAATTTTTACTGCTTGCCATCTGTGGTCTTTTACTATTCTTTTTACTTCTGCTTTGAGATTTCCCATAATCTGATCCCGAGTCAGAAGATTCTAGTTTCACTTGACGGTGTCTTCTGGATTTGGAGGCCTAAAATCCAAATAAAATAATATGTGACAAAGAAAAGCTAAACTGCTGTAGCTACACATTACCTCCCATTTCCCAGGCTGGACTGCTGTATATTTCAAGGCCATTTCACTTATTAATATATATCCATAAGAGATCTTAATAACTTAAAAAATAATATTTGACAATTAAATGCTATTATTTCCAAATTAGTAGTTACTGAAACAGTGTTCTCACGATCTGCCAAGGGACTTTGAATCCCCAAAGTGTCTTCAGAGCCTCCAATATCTCAGCTTCAAGGTGAATGTGATTTAATGCATCTCTTTGTCAAACTTTTGGAATTTTTTTTCCAAGCTTTTTATTCTGCTTAGAAAAAATGATGTATTGACATAAAAAAAAAAAAAAAAAAAAAAATCTATCAACAAAAACTTCCCAGAGAATTTCAGAGTTAAAACAAAAATCTCCTTATTCATACCTAACTGCATTTTCCCACAAATTTAACAAAAATACAAGCTTTTTGTTTTCCCAATGTGTTCAGCAGGAGAACTAGAGCATTCTGGTGGAGAACTAGAGTGCAGTTTAACTCCTTTTTTGACTATGTTAAACTGGTACTTACGACTATTTTTTTTTTTAAATAAACCACATCCCTATAATCTAACCTCATATCTTACCTCAACAACTGCAGAGTAGGATCTGTACTTGATTTTAGCCAATGCAGTTGCTCTTTCAGAACCCTACAAAGAAACAAAGAAATCTGCTAAAAACCAAACACATTCAACATGCATGTGCAGGGGAGTTGGACTAGACGACCTCTAAAGGTCCCTTCCAACCTTAACAATTCTATGATTCTATAACAACAATAGATAATATCAAATTAGAAAACAATTTGCACAATATCTCATTAGAGTTGTAATTTTATAAGAGATGCTGCAGAATTCGTGCTTAGTTTAAAGAAAAGTAGTAGTCTAAAGTTCATAAAAAAGGCAAAACATAATTGTGAAAGCCTTTATCAGCACAGGAAGAAAAACTGAAATCTGAAGATTCACTTCCCACTTAAATTCTAGTTTGAAATAAGGAGATATTTAAACAGAAGGCACAACAGTGTTAGACAATTTTATGGCATAACTAGTGAATATTCCACTTAGTTGAAACTGCAGGAGAAATCAAAAAGGAGTTTGGCGAATAAGATACAGCTATATCCCCTCCATACTTGAAAGGGACCATATTTTTTTGTTTGTTTGTTTTTACTATAAGCATCTAAGTCATATTAGTAGTGAATATTAACATGAGAATAGCCCAATTTAAAAACAGAAATAGAAATAAAAGCCCAAACTCCACTACTACTACAATTTGCTTTGGTAATGTCTCAACTTTAAAATTTGATAACAACAGATTTTGTCTGTAGAATGTGTTCAGCTGGATATTCTTTCTTACTTCTGATGCTAGAGAGGTCCCTTCTTCCTCTCTGTTCAGTATTTCATCAGCTTCTTTAGCATCTAAGAATAATTTCTACGGAAAAAGAAAAAAGAATCAAATTTTAAAACCTCTATCTTACATAAACCAATTAAGAGAAATCCAAGATCTGTGCAAAACAAAACTATTAACCGCCTACCTATTTTCCTCATGCCTCTTATGCTACAATAACATTGGCTTTGCTGATGCCAAATTAAGTAGAATTAATACATTAAGTACCCCCATAACAATATTACCCTAAGCCACTTCTACCAGGCTTATATTTCAGTATACATTTAACTTAGAGAGACAGTATCACCTGCCAATTCCCACAACACTCCCATATGTCTGCCTAGTGTTCTACTTATTCTATGTCTTTATTGTTAAAGTTTTTTTTACTTAGGTCTAAGATTTATAAAGTACACTTGGATGTCATCAAGCTAAATTAGCCAACACTTAAATATTAACATAAAGCATTAAATTGCCACAGCATAATGGTCAGTATAACCTACCATTCTCTTCTGCTGCCATTCCTGATATTCCAAAGTTATATCTTTAAGATTAACTACAAATTCATCTTTTATCAAGCTCAGGGCCTTGTCTGGTTGAGATTTGTCAGCTGAAATGACACACTTCATTTTCTGATAATGCTCATGAATATTCATCAGTTCCTAAAAAGAAAACAACAAAGAAAAAAGGGGGGGGCAGGGAGGAAGCAACAAAACAGAATTAGTTCTCAGTAAAGAAAGTCAGAGTTACTGAATAAGCAGGAGTATTATGAGCGTTATTATTTGTCCCCTTCCCTTTTAGGCCACATTGGAGGTGCCTGCAAATACTAGAGCGTATTTTAGTGTTGAAAAAGTAACCCAGGTCCTCCATAATAATGTTATTTTCTATATGCTAAGTAGCGTTGCTGGTGCAGACTATTACCCTTTATTAAAAGTTACTGTACCTCTAGTACATCGTTAGTGATGAGGTTGTTTACTCGGTTACTTGGGTCCTTAAACTCTTCTTTAAATTCATTTTCCTGGATCTTCTTCTTAGTTCTGTAGTTTAACTAAAGAAAGAGACAGAACACTTCATAACTTGAATAGTAAGCTTAAAGCTGCATCTCCTCTAGAAACTTCTCACTGCAATTCCAGCAGGAAGTGCGTGCTGAAAAGCACATCCCATCAACACTATATAACTTTATTACCAGTACTCAGTCAGCACTTTTTAAATTTAGCATTTCTTTTTCTCTAGTCAAGAATTTAAAAAAGTACTCAGACTCAAGTGTTTAAAGTTCCCACAGAGTAAGAAGAACTTCAACCTTTAAAATATTTTAACAGCAAATATTTTTGATTAATATATAAGTAGTTACATAAAGCCAGACAAAGCATTTTTAAGAGGTCAAAATGAACTAAACACATCAGTGTTGCCCAACTCAGCCAGGAATAAAAAACGGAAGATCTCTGTTAAAAAACAGCACGTCATTAATGGAACAACTCACTAGCTTGGGCATGGCTGTGAAGTGGAAAGCTCTGGCAACTCGCAGTTTCCTGAAGACATAGGCTGCATCATAATGCTGGGACTCTATCAGGTCCTGTTGAAACCTCTGGACTTCAGGCCAATCCTTGAGTGCAATTCTGATCTGCAATAGAAGCGTGGGTTGTTATACAAAAGTGCATTTCAAACTCACTTTGGAATTCAACTTATCTTTCAACCTCTATAAGGCACAAAAAAGACTCAAAGCTTCCTGCTCCAGGGAATATATCATTATACAGCATGGCAGTTCTCCTGGTCTGCTCTACTAAACACAGCTCAACAAACACAAATAAGCTCCTGAAACGTATCCTTTGTGTACTAAGGAAGAAGCATGCACTAACAACAGCGCTCTTCAGGCACAGCTTTTAAGTCCTGTCATTTGACATAAATTCATGCAGCCTTGCTCTGCTAAGATATCTTTCACAGGCAGCTGGAGCCAAAAATGGAGCTTTCACTGCAAGATGTAGTTCCAGTCAATAAGAACTGGCACTAATTTCATTATTTTTCATTCTCTCAAAATTCTAAGGAGTAAGTGGGGCTGTAGGGAAGGATTCTCTGCAGCTGATGAACATGCTCCCCATCCCCTTTGCAAGGTCCAGAAGTGAAGAAAACTTTAGCTTGGAAAGCTTTAGAATTGGCAAGGTTTTTGCAAATACCACAGTCAGGTTTTAGGAGATATAAAAAACACTTAAGTCACTATGCAAAACCTCAGACCCCAAGGGCACTTGGCAAGGCAGCTTTCCCAAACAGCCTTTGTTCAAAACAGTGTTAAGCAATGACAGAGGAAATACTGTACCAAATTGGCGGAGACAACACAAATTAAAGGTAGACCAGCACATCTGACACTGGGCATTTACTGCGCCATAAAAATAAACAGATAAATAAAACCTTGAGAGCAACTACCTTCTGCTTGGGCTGGCAGAGCTGCGTAGAGTAGAGGCCGTAGAGGAGATAGAGGGCGCCCACGCGGATCTGGAAGGCGTAGGGCGGCAGCAGATACTGCTGCGCCAGCTCCAGCACCTTCTGGGTGAACTTGTTCCTCTCCAGCGCCCTTATCCTGCCGCTGGAAGAAGCGCACGGGAAGCACGTGAGAAGCAGCGACCAGCAAACGCGTTAGGAAGCCCGAAATACAGAAATATTGTGGATACTGGGCATGTCAGAAGATACAAAGGAGCTCAGATAAGTCGGGGGAAGGGGGAAAGGGGGGGGGGGGGGAACCGTTATTAGGCCGTAACGGTCGCCGTAACGGTCGCCGTAACGGTCGCCGTAACGGTCGCCGTAACGGTCGCCGTAACGGTCGCCGTAACGGTCGCCGT
>JAUBOD010000086.1:5366329-5389559 GCA_032353885.1 Nothura maculosa | reverse complement strand
CCGCCGCTTCCCTCGGCGGGGCCGCCGCAGGTGCCCGCGGCCCCGCTGTTCCCCGGGGAGGAGAGACGCATCGCAGCCCCCTTCGGAGGGAGCCGTGCGGCTCGCGGGGATGTTCGGAGCGGCAGGGCGTTCTCCGGCCATCGCAGCGCACGTGAGTTGCTTTCCTGAATAACTCGTTGCTGCATCGTGGTTTTGTGCGTGTTGCGGGATCTTGCGCTGCCACAGCCTCCAACGGGTTGCGTTAAGCAGCAATTAATAGCTGCGGAGGTCAGGGCTTCAAATTACAACTCAAACTATGAGCTCCTGCGAGGATAGTAACTTCCGCGGTGTGACAGGCACAAAAATACCTTGTAATGCTTAATTTATTTCCAGAGGTTGCTAAAACCACAACCTTTAGTTGCTTTTATGGATGGGGAGGGAATGAAGGGCTGTCAGCCGAGCAGCTGCTGCCTTCAAGCACCCCTGGTCGCCACTTCCATCGGTTATAGGAATAGGAGCATTAGTGGAGCTGCCGCATAGGAACTGCACAGGGTTTGGCTGCGGAGAGCTGCACCTGCTGAGATCATGGTCTTTATTTTATTCTAAAAAGACATTCCTGTCTGTCATTTGGATTAGGGACACTGGACTGCCCAGTATGTGACTCTGTCTTCAACAGATTGGACTAATTTTGAAACAGAATGGCAACGCTATTGGGAAAACGATTGAAATGTACTTTACCCTCTCTCTCTTATCCCAAAAGGGCTTAAGGACTCAAAGCACAAGTTAGTTAATAATTGACATGCATGGAGCATATTCTTATTTGTCTAAGATCAAGCCTAGCTCTACTTAGTTTTAGCAGTTACCCAAAATTTTAAAAGAATCTTTTTGTGCTTGAGCATTGCAGAATTTGTAGAGCTTGAGCATGCTATGTTTTGTATTTTCAGCATGCACTGAGCACAGTGTCCTCTCGGAGAGGCTGTTTCAAGAAAAGCTAGACTGGAATTTTGTTTTTTCCTTTATTTAGATAGCTGGAGTTGAATGTCATAAAACTTACACTGTGCATGATGAACCTTTGTAGTGTGGATGGGCTGTTGTGCCTATACATTAACGTGTGATAGTCTTTCCCTTGCAGAAAGTTTGGGTAGAGTGTAAAGAACGAAGATGCAAAGAGGAAACAAAACACAGGGTCCTTCTGCAGCATTACCCTTCCACTGCAAATAATATGCAATAGTGGGTTCAATTTGAGTTGTTGAAAAGCAAAAGACTTTGCTTTCTTTTCTTGATTAAATTGTGCTTTCATCCTTTACTGTCAGATTTTTCATTAGTAAATTGTAACTGTTAAAAGGTTGTCTTCCCAACAACAAAACAGTAGCCACCCCATTCTTCATCATGTTGTCTAACTGACTTGTATTCTTATGCATCTCCTATACAAGGGGATGACTTCCTGTTTGTCAATTCCTACTGTATAAGTTGCAATTCATTTATTCTGCATAAATGCAAGTAGCCATAAATAATGAGGGCTGATCTAGTTGCATGTGGTACAACTCTGTCTTGTTCTGCAATCCCTGATTTAACTATATTAAGGCACCTTTTCAAAATGGAAACCTGATGAAAATTACAGTAGAACTTGAAAATAATAGCAGCATTGAATGGTAAGTCTCTGAAAATGTAAATCCATAAAATATTTTATTAAGCACCATATTCAAACTTCCATCACTAAACCTATCACTAATACTAAGCAATGGCGTGATTTAATGAGATAAGATTTCCAAGATGGATTTGCATGTATTGAAAGCATCTGAAATCAACTGGAAAAGTCATCTTGGACTTGAAATACTTTCTGTTACTAAAGGTGTTTTTCACTTGATTACTTTAGGAAATTGTATAGAACTCTTGTCCCTCTGGCTCCATCCCTGTTGATCTCACACCAGAACAGTTTTGACTTGTGGAAAGCTAGTGTCTGACTGGATAGGTTGTAGTGCTAAACCTCTTCTGTTTATGGATGCAATCTACTAAACGCGGTTAGGAAAACCACTGCAACTAAGGTGGATTGGCTCTACATGTGCTTAGTGTGAAAATTTCTGTTGACCTTAATGGAAGGTAAGTCAGGCCTCAGCTGTGCAAGGAGTTTTAGTTAAGCAGCATACGATTTATTTATTTCGTTATAAAAGTGTTTTTTTCATTTACCATCTCCGCCTAGTAGGTAACTGCTGAACAGAAAGATCAGAGATGTCCCAAATTAGAAACAAACCCTCTCTTTATTGAATTTTATACTGTTACACAATCAAAAAGAAATACAATCACAAATATGTCAAAATGTTTCAAGAGAAGTATCAATTGCAATACGTTGTACTTGGTTCCAAAAAGAATTCCATTAAAATATATCACTTCTTCATGAGAGAATACTGCTATTATTCACAAAATCTACCATACTGTATAAAACCAGTAGCAAACTAACTTTTTGGTATCTTGGCAAGCCTTGCTCAAGGTAAACAGGGAAGCAGAAAGAAAATAACCCATTTCTAGAATTCAGATTAAAAATCACACTTCTCCAGTGAGGCAAGTGAGGCTAAAGCTCCTTCTAATGCATGCTGGATACCCAACTCATGTAAATTCGTATGAAAATATTTGCTGTCCTACAAAGCACTCTTAGGCTGCAAGATGCTCATTTTCATGCTGGGCTATTGCAATTCAGAAGTGATTTATGAGGTGACATGTGAATGAACTCTGTGTCCTGAGTAGCAGCAGCTTATCAAGGATTGCAGAGGAACAACTGCTGGACTTCAAGCATACTCACTTAGGGTCTGATTCATATTGGCGGGATGCTCTTGAGTACTAGATTCATGAGCACTCTTCAAAGGAAATGATTCATTTGCAATTTAGCGATAGAAAAACCCTCCCAACAGATGTTAGTGAAACAGCCCTACCTTTCTGCTTTGTTTAGCTACCATTCTTTAGCTGTTTAATTGAACAGCTTCTTAAAGGAACAAAAAATGGCTACATTAAATATCCAATAATTTAACCTGTAATAATTGTAATTTTTGACTCCCACCACTATACCTCAATACAAGCCTAGTTGATAAATTCTTTCAAAGCAAGATTTTTAGTATTAAAATGAAAACTGTACTCATAGCACTGGTGATAAGTGTTCCGTCCAGCCTCAATCTGTGATTCTTTGAAGCAATTCATTACTAACCGGGGAAGGTTTGATAGGTGCACACAGAGCCTGCTGACAGGGAAAGCAATTTTATTTTACCTAAAAGCCTGTCAATGTTATCATACAATGCAAACCTGCCTTCCTACCCTGGGCAGGGAGTGGAAGTGCACATATGTTAGATTACAAGTCACCTTAATTTGCACTGTGTTATACCTAAAATTAAGTCATTAGTAGACTTAAATTTGACTTCATGGGAGCTACTCATCTATTTAACTGTGATCTTTTCAGCTCAAGGAATATCCTATATGCAGACTTAAGAATGTATCAATTCCTTTAGTGTTTAACAAAACCCGCTCATCAGTGTTGGTGAGAGACACAAGCAAGTACTCTTTTATCCTTCAGAGTAAAGGTTATAAAATAATTACCTATGTGGGGGATAAAGGCAGAGGAAATGAATAACTGTGCTACACTGCAAGGACCACATGTAACGTCTTGTTCATTTTGCATGCAACTATATTCACAAAATGCTGCTTCTAAAGCAAGATAATCCTAGTAATTTGACAGTAATCAGGTCGGTGAGTCTGTACACAGCAGGCAGGGAATAAGTGAGGGCCTGCACAGTAACAGAAATTCAGATCAGACTCTGGCCTGAAACAGTGGGGAAAACTAAATTCTTAAACATTGGTGACAAGGAACTAGGAAGTACAATTATTTAGAAGGTGTGGGGAAAAAAACGTAAAGAGCTCTAAGACAGAGCTCAACTACTGCTGGAGCTTTGACAGCTTTCAGGCTAATTTTGTTATTCTCTTCAGTTTATGTGGCAACGATAATCCTAACTCATTGTCAGTATGCAAAAGAGAATACTATATCCAGCTGCCGTTTTCTGCACTACCGGTAGCAAATTAATACTCTGTTACATAGCACCTTATTACTCAAAGAGGTAGCAAGTGAGTAAAGAGATTATTCAGAAATCACTAAGAAAGTCTTTAAAAAATGAATATATTCTACATGCCTGTCCTTCAAAGTAGGTTTACCATCTATTCCCAGATTATAAAAGGGGGAAAAAAAATAAAATATGTATTTCAAAAGGTCACACTTGTACCGGGGCACAGCGAGAAGGAAATCCACGAAAGACCTAGGTCTTTTAAACAAAACCTTCTAAATTCTTCCCTCAGAATCCATCCACTAAGCTCCATCGTCTTCTGCAGCTCACTGCAAGATTTATTTATTTTAGCTGCTTGTACCTGGGCAGTAGTCAGACTGGTATGCCTGGCAATATAAACGCATAGGGGTTGGGAAGATCCTTGGAGGAAACAGTGCTTATTTAAATTCATGGCTACACTCACCAAAACCAGAGGATATTCCAGCTAGATGGTAACTGTAAATCACATGTGGGTCACTTAAGTTTTCCTGCTTCTTGTAACATGAATTTCTTTGCAGGTAACTTGCTGCCCACTGATCTTGGAGCACAGTACAGAGGAATTTATGGTCCCAGGTAGTTTTCAGAGGTCAGGGCATCTAAAATCAAGTCCAGAGACTGACAGAAATACTATTTAAGTACAGCATGTAAATATTCTGTTGAGATGAAAAGGGTAACGCAACAGGTCAGGTCAGAGCTTGCTGCAGGAATTAGAGAAACTGAAGCTACTCTTCCCTTTCATATGTCCATATGGCTTTCCTTTCCTCACAGAGGCATTACTCTAAGTCACCAGAGAATTAAGCAGAGAAAGGCCCACTGCTTATTTTCCTCAATCCTTTAAGAACAACACTGCTAAAAGTTCTTTTGATGGAGATGGAAAAAGTGTGGAAGAAGGAAAGAGGGAAAGGCATGCCATCCAAAGGTCCTCACCTAGCAATAGTTCTGTTGCTTTCATTCAGACCAATGGGTAAGCTTTGCACGCCTAAATGATTGTGCATTACAAGTCTTTAATACTCAGCAGCAACAGGCTATATTCAAAACAAGCTCTTCGCACAAAGCTTGAGCTTTGGCTTGAGGAACCTGCATGTCTTCTTCTTGCTTTAAGAGGTGCTCAACCATATTCTACTATCCACAGGCAGTTAATACTCTATTTAATTTCATTACTTGCCTCACTTTGAAAAACATTCTTCTTAGTGAACAGTAAAAATTATTAAAATTGATTATTTTAAAATGTTTATCCATGCTTAAATTTTAAAAAATTAACCGATATTAAAAATTAACCAGTTGTTTCAGCATGTGAATTTTGGGAAGGAGTTGAACCATGGCCAAAACAAATCCTTCAGTAAGACACTGGACATTGAATTTCTCTTGTATTGAAATTCTTTTTAAAATAGTTTTAAGAGTGCAATATCTTAACTGTATTTACACCTTACAAGGCTATACGAGTTGCCTAACATTTTAAAACAACCAAATGAGAAAAGTCATCTGGTCCAAGTCACTGAGGTAACAGCACAGATGTTGAGAACAAGCTTCCTTTAGCATTGAATACCAGCTTCATTTTTCATTCTGCCTTTTTTTGTGACAGAAATCAAAAAAACCTCTGATTAATTAATCAGTCTTGGGTATTTTGACTTTTCCTGCTTTCCAGTATTACCTTGATAAGCTTCCAGAGACATGTCTTTAAGCCGGCTGTAAGGAAGAATCCTTCCCCTCTAACAGAACACAAGTACGCTGTCCTGTCACATGGAAATACGCTCACTGGTGTCATAACTGGTTTAAAAATTTAACATCTTTGGCCAGCTGTAGTACAACACTGTCTAAGTGACTTTAGTACTAAATAGGCTCAAATAATTAACTTGGAGATATTAAGGTCAAAGTAAGGAAGAGTTGATTGGAAATCATTGCTAAGTTAAAAAGGGAACACTGATGAACAAGAACCACTAACAAAAATATAAATTATCTCATTTCTCTTAGATAACACACTCCCCAAGGGGGCCTGGTCCACATATAGTTTATTGATGTAAGAAAACAATACAGTTAGTGTTAGATCCAACCACAAAGAGCAAAAGAATGAGTGAATGAAGGTTTTGTACAGTACATATAGGAAAATAAGATGTTTGTGCCAACTATATATTTCTAAATAAAAAGTCTAAGTATATTCAAGTTACTGAAATCTACATGAAAACATGGATGTTAATAGCAACAAGGTGCATAAAACCAAAACATCAAAATATCGAGCAACTCAATGATGTACTAGATAAAACTCTGCTAACAATGCATGATGTTTTACAATCTGCTTGAAATATCACCTATACCACACAGGGTAAGCTGAACATTTAGATTTAAGATAATACACAATATTAGCATTAACTTCAACAACTACAGGCAGGGATTTTTTTTTAAGCTGGCAAAGTGACTACTTCAAGAACATCAAACTCTCTCTCTAAATTGAGAATGTACCCAAATAAAATGCTGCTAGCCCTTTCCAGATAAAGCCTTTCCCTTTGACTAATCACGCTCAAGTCAAAAGTGTAAGACAGCATTTAAGAACATTTTATATTACAACATGACTAAAATAATGACATAATCCAGGTTTAAACATGATTTCATAGGCAAAACAAACAAAAAAAGGATTCTTCTTAAAAACTAGTTTTTATAAACACAGAATATATTGCATGAGGAACTGCTGGTATTTTTTTACGAAAATATATTGTGCGATTGTGGCTACAATGCACTGCTGCAAAGCATTGTTGTTTCTTATAAAAATTATTAAAATAAAAACTTACTTGAACATAAAGAGTAAGAGAGCACAAGTCTTCCAACTACTTATGAAGAGCAGGATGGAAGTATTGCCAGTTTTTCCTGTGTTGACATTTTACTACTAATAAGCTTTGGTGACCAACTCCCCAGCCAAAAAATAAATATCTTTTAGATTCAGGTGCATATTTCAAAGCTACTATTGCAAATGTGTCTTAAATGTAATGGACTTAAGGTGTATGTACCAAAGAATTATAAAAATGCACTATAGGTTGAGTTATTGTTACATAAAGAACATATTAAAAAGACTGTCAAAGTAAGTAGAAAGGGGATCAAAACTGAACTAACTGAATTAGTGCAGTACTGTAGCCAGGCTTCTAAAATCAGATATAGAAAATATAAATAGACTGCTTTAGGTGATGATTCACCAGTGTCCAAAAAAGAACAAGTATTGTGAAAGCTCAGTTAACTTGATCCAGGGCTCTGAGCAGTTCTTCACCTTGTAGCAGGTTTCTGTTGCCTTGTATGGGAGCATTGACTTCACAGTCGTAACTCGTGAGTTGGGGCAGGCCACTCTCATCCATCGACTGCCCTAGAAGTTTACTTGCTATGTCTACAGAGGGAGGAGGGGGAAAAAGTGCACTTTATTCACAATGCTTCAGCCTTCTCCCAAGCTTCTCCAAGAAAGGAGGCAAGTTGGGATACTTTAAAGGCACCTCGTTTTCTTTCAGACACACAACCCCTACATAATTAAACAACAACAAAAATACTAACCAGTTGATAGTAGAATGATTGTCTTTTGCTCCACTCCATTAGGACCATTTACTTTACATCCCTTCACACGCTTCCAAGCAAGTGAGGCATTTGCTCCACGATCACCTGTCTGCTGCAATAAAGACCCCTGGAAAGAAGTAAAACACTTCTTTATTGAATGCTCTATTTTCTATCCTTCTATATCCCTATTTCAAGCTAACAGTACCTGTCCTTGATTACTAATGTAGGCATTGCTACAATTAAAGTGGACTTCTTCAGAGCTTGGGGAACATTTACTTCTAAAATTAAGACTATTGTACATAAATTGAAATTAGATTTCAAGACATTGCCTCACTTACAGAAAACTTCTAAGTCCTGGTTCTCCTCAGCTACCATGCTCAAGATCAGCATGTGTATGTACACATGCACACCCATTTAATCACCACTGCTTTTGTCTGAGTAAGCATCAGGTTTTCCCCAGTCTCTAATGTTTTTCCACATTGGAATTACTAGCGCACATAAGAGATTCAGAAACCTGGAAGTGTTGATTCTATCTAGATCCAAGAAGTGAAATTCTACTTGCACTCCCATTATTGCAATCCAAATATTTGACTTGAATCCTGTGGGGAACGTAGCCCTCAGCCACTATATTATGGATATAGCTCCTTTACATTTTGTTTTGACAGTAGAGTACAGGACACTGAGATCCAGAGGCTTTTAAAAGAAGCTCCGTTTAACTTAGCTAAGTTAGAAAAGAAATTGCCACTGAATCAGAAAGATGGAAGTAAAAACAATGAGTATAACAGCAAGTTTCCTAACAACAGTAGTTGCACTTTCAGAGTTTGGTCTTGTTAGTAGTAAAGTCGGAAGAAAGAGTAACTCAGGGTGGTGCCATTATCCTAGACACTGGAAACAGTCAACCTATGTTTTTATAGGTTATGATACATCCATACAAGTCAAAGAAAATTGTATAATAGAAGGTGCAGGGTTAAACAGCTCAGAAGCTGCACTTCATGGTAGGGTCAGTCACCTGCATTGTTCCTGGATTATTCTTCTTGGAAATGCAATACAGTGCTTCATATTGGGAAAGTAGTAGCTTGTACTTTACTCTGTAATAATTTAGATCATTATTTCATAAGCTTAGTGTGACACAGGATGCCTTTGCCTTATTCTCTCATTCTTACAGAAAACTAAGGTAGTGTTTTACTTTCTCTTCATTTAATTTCAGTGTCTTTGCAAAGCTCCCCTTTGATACAGTTAGGAAGTCAGGAAAGATATTTGTGCAAGCCTAGAATACCATGTAATAAAAGCTGATTTAATATAATTTCTTGTATGCATGTGCAATGCCTAGTTCACTACACTCAGAAATCCATTCCAGAGAAAGAAGCTGAATGATATAAAAGTTTACTGGAATTAATGCCAATCAATCCCAGCTACATGAAAAATTCAACCTTTGACTGTGGAAAAACAATCAAAATATCCAGAAGATTTTTGTCACATACAGAAAAAAAAAAAAGGTTTAGCAAAGGATGAAATATAGACCTACAAGCATTAAAAAGGCACTAACTACAGAGGCCTGACCATTTATTCTAGTAGTTGACACAGAAGTGCTTACATTCTGTCACCTATGCTATTCTGTGTTGGGCTATCAGCAACACTGCAGTAGCAGTTACAACAGCAGCACTGTTGCATAAGACACAAAAAATGACCCTAAAACTTCACGCTGTGAATTCTTACAAAGCTACTCAGATGTGCACAGCAAATTACCTGGAAGTGTAAAGTATTGAGGGCACTTGGGAATGAAAATATGGAAATATTATGAAGGTGTTTAGGTTTCTGTTTAGGAGTAAAATCTGCTGGCTGTATAAAAATAAAGAGCAGCCTTCAGGTATAAATACTTTTCCTAGCTTTCCTAGGGAAGGTAAGACAGGATAGAGTGATCACTGCTATCCCAAGAAGAAGAATGCTAATTCAGGCTTAGTCCATAGCTTCAGCCCTGCACTGTAAGACATACTAGGTGACTGTATCTAGGAAATGGACCACAAGAAAAAAAGACAAGGGCTGTGTTGCAGTATAGAGGAGGAACTAAGAATTAACTGTACAAACTTCTAAGATAAGCAGGAATCTGTAAGGAAGGCAAGAAGAGTGATACAATATTGCACCAGCAAAGCCCAAGACTTAATATCTAGGACTCATGGTGCAAGGCTAAGCTTAGGGAGACAGGATACCCTCTCAGGAGGGACCTAGCTCTGTCCCCATGATGTGTGCATGAGGAAACACGCACACCCATGCAAGCGAAGAACCCAAGAAGGTTGGGGAGCTAGGACAAATGACCATGAGCTACTTGCATGCACCAGTACAGGAGAGAGTGCATGTAATTAAAGTAGGAGTAATAAAATTTGGTGGCCTCTGTGAATTCTGCCCCCTTAGGTTCAACTGGTGGTTGTTACGAGATTCACGAAAACCTTAAGTGATGGAAAGAAGCATAAAGAACATCACCAGTACTGACATATGACAATAAAGTTTGAAAATAAAGTTTGAAAACAAAAGTGAAATGTCAGTTTTAAATTTCAATATGATGTCTTACATTTCTTAACATTCTGCTAAAGGAGAATGCATGCATGTTCACAGAAGAATGTCCTTTTCCTAATCAAAACATTTGCTTAGGTATAGAGGGTATTTTTGAAACACTTGACAGTAAGAGAGAACTAAAGTCACTATCTGACTATAGGAGGGAATTGTACTACCAAATAATCACCTTTAATACCAAGATTCCACTGCATACTGATAGCTAAACTCGTGATTTTCCACTGATGCCTACTTTCAGAAATTGCAAGGTTAAAAGTGAATATTTTAAAATGGTAAAACTCACAATTCCAACTGCCTGAAAAAGTGAACCATCATGTTCCATTTTTCGTTTTCTCTGAGCATTATGCAAAGCTAGCATCTTTGGATTTAGTTCTTCATCCATTGCAGTAGATCTAAGAAAAATTGATTCAGTCTGTTAAGAAGTTTCTAATATCTTCCAGCCATTTTTTCTTCTTTTTGGATATTTTATATATAATATGACAGAACTGAATTTATGCACTATACTAATTTTCTTTGGCAAGTGGCTTATTTCAACAGTTACTGACTATGAGCACAGCAAACATTAGCTTAAAGTCTTGCTGTAAGGCTTAGAATGACATACTTTTAGAAGTTCTTTTTGGAGAAAAACACAAGCATAAAGGTTTATCAACTTACTGTTTTTCTACAGAAAAAAAGGGAGGGACGGTTGAGGAAAAGGAATGTTTCTACTTAGAATATTTTATGTACAGAAAGCTGTATATCAAAGATGTATATCAAAGTGTTCTGATTGTGTAGACTTTTCTATAATGATAAATAAATACCTGCTACATACGCAGATATTGCTATATCTGTAATTATGAAATATAGCTTCTTTTAAAAGCACCATAGAGACTGTAGTTGTCTCTTGCATTGCAACAAATTGGATAAGAAAAGCATCAGAAATATTGGGCCATTATAACTACTTATATTATTTTTAAAAGGCTGCAATTCAGGTACCAGAGCACAACAGAATTATAAACACTGTTTGTTTGTATGTAAAAAATGGAAAAAAGCTGCTGAGAAGTTAAACTTTAGGAAAAGTTCCTATATTAAAAAAATACCTTGTTTAAAATGTCTGCATTTCAATTCCTAGTTGAAGTAGAAGGCTAAGACAGCAATACAATTGGACTATTTCAGAGTGCATTACATTTAACTTTTAGAAAGGATAGTAGGGCTTAAGCTTAACTTTTAAAGTACCTTTTATTTAGAGTGACTGTTAGCAAACTGGGTGCTCCTGGACACGATTTCTCCGTCTGCTCCAACGTCCCTTTCCCTGCTCTGATTGGAGATGCCGTTCGACTCCTGTTCCCCCCATACGGTGATGCTGGGGCACTACTCGTTTCACTGATTACATGAACAGGAGAGGAAGGAACAACGAGCGTTTTCACGTCATCCCCACGCTCTGTCCCTGGTTTTACTTCCTCAGCAGTGGCTGCCGGCGTCTGAGTCTGCTGAAATATGGTAATGGTGGCTGCATTCTGAGAGCCGGACGAACTGCTTTCCAATGGAGAGAGCTGATCAAAGGAGCGCAGCTGGAAGTCATCATCCATTGGAATATAAGGAGCCAACATCTCCAAATCTAAATCAGTTTCCTGGAAAACATACGAGGTCAAACTTATAATACATCAGAATATCTCAGCTATTACTTCATGGCCCCTTTAAGGCTCTTCCTCTTACCAAAGGTTTAGAATTATTTTCTGCAATCTCTTCCTTTATTTTAATAAAAGCCTAATTACAGAAGAGGAGGGAGGTTCCTGAAAATATTCAACAAGAAAGAAACAAAAAGAGAAGAACACTGTGAATTAAAAAATTGAGATGAATCAGCAGCTTAAATGAATGTACGTTACCTGAGTAGAGAATGGATTTTTTGCTTCTGTATCTATCGCAAAGAGTTTCTCCACTAATTCCAGTTTGAATTCATTAGCCATATCATTATCCACATCAAAGCAATAGTCATTGGGACTACTGGGCTGTAAAAATATTTCAAGTGCAGTTTTTAAGTTTCTATCATTATATTGTTTCACATTTTTTCTATGGAATCTCAAAAAGTACTAATGTAAAAAAAATAAAATAAAAATAATTCCAAGCTGTAGCTGCACAAAACTAGAATAGGAGAGGAAAACGCTTGCACTTTTTCTGTATCCATTCTAATTTATGTCTTTTGGAAAGCACACGAAAAGCTGCAATTTTGAAGGGATTATCTGCAGTAATTTATTGCAGCTATTTTGCTACTTACAGTAGCTGTCTCCGAAACATCCTTTTCTGTAAAGACCAATCCCAAGCTGCTCCTATTTCTATGACATGTACTATTGGATGCACCTTTTTACTGAAAAGAATTTTCAGTATGAAAATATTTTTTTTTCCTCTCGTATCATGATATAAGCCCAAGTAAGCCACAACTTGCAAATAACTTTAAATCCCCATCTTAGCTGTATCTTTAATCTTGCCCCATGAGAACATGCACTTTAATAACAGCGTATCCAAATTGCATAACTAACCTCAGGTGAACTCTGGCTGGTGCTTGCATCTGAAGGACTGGTTGGTTGCTCTTGCACCTGAGGCATGGTAAAAGAAAGTTCTAGTGGCTCTGTGTTTGGCTCCAGCTTTAAAACAACTTCTCTATTGAGTGCAGGATCAGCATTGCTACGAAGTGGCTTTGTAGTTTCAGAAGCAGGCAGTGGGGATAGTGCCATATTTATAGTCTGCAATTTCTCACTGGATGAGGGGAGCATTACATCGTTATACAAAGGAACTTCATCACATTGTTGTTCATCAGACTCTATAAAAATTAAAAGAAACCATCAACCTAAGTAAAAGTGCTGAGTGGGTCTATGGACCTCATTAAATTTAAACCGAAATATCATTTGCTAAGTGACAATGGAGGTTATTTTCCAAAGTGCACTGTAAAACACTAACTTTACCAATAAGCATTCTCTGCAATTTGAACACACCCACCATTGCTGCTGAAATCTAAGGAGATAATCGTGTCTCCAGCAGCTGGGGCCAGCACTGTTAAAGCATCTGGTTCCTGTTTAAGTTTTTCAAAGAGGTTGTTGGTATCATCCAGTTCAGCTTTATTGAATATTTTGGTCATTTTCATATCAGGAGAATCCACTGGTTTCAGCATACACTCAGTTTGTCCCAAGGAAAATATCAAGTCTTTCTGAACAATTCCACTGTCAGAGAGAAAGGAACATTGTTAACAAGAACTGTTTAAAGGATTAATTTCAGCATTAACAGGTATATGAGTTGCAGTCCCAAAAAGAAAATTACCAGGACAGAAGTTAAGAATTCTCTTCTTATTCCTTCCTTTCTCTAACGCTATAGACAAAGCAGGTGTCAATTGTGGTTACCATAAGGTAAACAGAAAGGTAGCAAATAACTAGACATGCTTTCTTGAGAGCATAAAGGAACTGAGGGAAGAAGGGAGGAGGAGGAGGAGGGTAATGTTAAGGATCTGCCTAAATGGTCCTGTTTTTAAAATGAAGTACTACTAGTAGATTTAAAAACTAAAAGTCTTGGATTACTGGGTAGTTGCACAAAACTGGTTGAAGCCTTTGATTTGCTTGCAGAGATCTCCCTACTGCTATCACTAGTTTTTTTCATTTTCTTTTAAACACATAGAAAACACCAGAAGAAAAAAAAAAATCATTGATAAGAAAAATATCTGACTCCACCTTCAAAAAAGGTCATTTAAAAAAAAAAAAAAAAAACACTCAACTTACCTCAACACATAGTTTACACATACTATGCACTGTGGCTGAGAGTTCTTAGTGTTGTAGATAACAGTTGCTTGTGTTTCAACCCAGACATAGCCACCTTGTTTAGCAAGCATTCTGTACTGTCCTGTTGTCACCTGCCCTTTCGTGAACACTACGAGCAGAAAGGAAATCAGCTTTAATGACAGGCAGGAAAAACAAACAGGATTTTCAAGAAAAGCCTTCACTGCACAGTATTATCTGCTATTAAGAGAAAGCCCTCTTTATTCTCTTGCTTCCCCAGTGCTGACTCTCATCTCTACCAGTTGGAGAGTTTTAGTTATATCTTCATACTTACTGTCGTGGTGCGTCTTGGTCAGATGATCGGAATCCAGGGCATGATAATACTCATAAATTGACCGACCCAAGAGTTCCTCTGGCTCATACCCCATCAGCTCTGTAATTCTTTAAAAAGACAAGGAAAAACGCTAAGTAAAAGCAGGCATGGAGTAGCACTAATACTCATTTTGGATGCTTGCATATCTGAGTCATTTCCATACATGTTAGCAGTAATGTTGATTCACTGCGGGTTTTCTTTTTCAAGTCAATTGCCTGTTTTCTTCTTCTTTTAAATGGCTTCAGCAGGCATGACATTTTTATTAGAATATTTCTAACCACCACATCCATCTTCAACAGGATAGAATTTAAGTAAATTTCTGATTTCTAGACATTTTTTCCACTTAAAGTTAAGACTAGCTTGTTTAAAAAAAAAAAATCCACGAGCCACAATTGTCAGCTTTAAAAAAAAGATACAGTATTTTCCTCAGCCCCTAGAGGGCATTGCTAACTAGGGCAAAGCATTTATTTGCCATTTGTCCTGTTCCACATACAGAATTTGGCCAAATATGCATGTTTTACAAATATAAATTCTAAAATTATGGTAGAGGGTAGCAAATAACCTGCCCTTCTGTAACAGCTAGTAGAAAAGAATACTTTATCATAAAAACAAATTCATATAAGAGGCAGTAACAAATAATGCCCACTTAAAAATAAATCCCTCCATTTTTCAAACTCGTCAGGCTCAAGACCCCAGAGCATAGAATGAGGATCCTAATGTATTCCAATGCACCCGAAATTTGCACTAGATTACAACAATCTCATTTTAAGCAGATGTCACACATCAAAAGTACAACTGAGCTTTTCTGATTACAGCACCAAATAAGCTCTTAAAAAACAAAAATTGTGGGGGGGGAGCGATGCAATAAACCATCTCACAAGTTTCCTAAATCTGAGCATGCTTCTCAGTCACTGAAAGGCTTCACCATCTAACTAGCCTAAAATCCTTCCTGTTCTTGCAAACAAGTTATTTAGCAAGAGCAACCGTCCATGCTACTTAGATGTAGAAATTTGGCTTTTATGTAACACATCCTGACCAATTCATACAAGCCCAAGCATCGCACTGAAGATTCTGTTTGAATCAAGCTGAGGACTAGGACTCTAAAGGTTTAATGCGACATTAGCAAGCACATACAAACCCTACATGTGCTTTAAAGGAACCAATCTGTTGAGCACAAAATATATCTTACCTTTCATCACAATAGGAAAATTTCATATCAAGACTGTGACGACTGAGGAACGTTTTACTGTCCAGAGGGACCTCGATGTTTGATGGATGAGGAATAGGTTCACAAATCAACACCAAACACGTCATGGGAGGCTTTTTGTAACCACAGTGGGTCTGACTGCTGCAAGTGTCATACACACGGATATGGCCAGTGCAGTGGAGGACCTATGGGAGAATTGTATTTCTCTTAAACATCATCTTATTTTCTGCCAAACAGCACAAGTCTTATTTCTATTAGTGCATTTCCAAAGTAGAAATAGTTCATGTACAGCAGGAAAGAAGAAAGAAGGTGTTTGACCAAGAAGTCAGGACACTGAAAAAATTTTAGAAGGATTTTGAGTAGGATTATCTCTTGATATCATAAGAACTTGTATTTTGTCCAAAAGAAAAAATGCATTTCAGAAAATTATCAAGCTAGACTCTTTTTATTCTAATTATTTAAAAGGGTAATGCTAGCAGAAGAGTAATCGAGTTCCTCAGAGTCATCTCCACTGTCATATTTGTGAAAATGTCAGAATAATTTGTCAGAATAAACAGTTGCCAAAATAATGTATTATCATGCAACTTTCCTCAGAGAAGACTTCAAACAAACATATTAAGGGACTGTAGTTTCTAGTAAGTAAATATCCTTTGATTTAAAAAAGAAGAATTCATTAAAAGACTTTTAAAAGTTAATTTTAAAACATAGTTTCAGTTACCTCCCAGGTGAATTCACCATTAACATTCAGCATATTTAAACACATTCATTAAATAAGTATTCACCAAAACAACAGGCTCAAGTGACAATAACTAAAAATGTTGAAATGCAGTAAGTTAAGACATTAAGAGCTGACTGCCAAGCTGCATAAATATTCCTTTGCAGTAGTTACCTTCCACGTAGCCGACTTAATATTCACTGTTCTTCCCCTGCTAGTCAGTGTACACTTCATTCTGAGAAAAAAGCTGCGCTCCGTGTTCTGCTCTTTGCCCTTTTTCACAGGACCTAACAAAAGCAAATAGCAAAGCACTTCTTAAGCTCTTGGATCATCTTCCCTGGCTGCAGAAAGACACGTTACACGAACTACCTCTCAGAATGAGGGAGGCTAAAAAAAAAAGTTACCTTTCTTGAAAGAAGAAAACTTAATGCAAATTTATACTAATGATACTCATTTTTTAGTTTTATTGGCTAATAGTAGGGCTTAAGTGTTTGCCTTTATAGAGAAGAACCTTTCAAAGTCAGCTACAAGCTAAACTATTGAAAAAAAAAAAACAAATTTCATCAGAGAAAATGGGAACTGATTCTACCAGCAGATGTACTGAATTGAAAAAGAAATGAAGCACCTAGGAAAATGAGAGATAGGAAAGAGTGAATTTGCAGAGGGGTGCTAATGAGCGAGAACTAAGTCATGGCACAGCATGGAAATTCAGAACACATGAGCTTACTTATGATATAAATTTATTTTGCTCATCTTCCAAAGACTTACTATGAAATTCTTCACAGTAGCCTGAAGTGCAGCTACCAGCTTGACAAAATTCCTTAGAGAACAGTAAAGCTACTGCCCTGTCTACTGTGGCCAGAGACCTATGTGGACAAGTCTACTCTGTGCTGCAAGAGAATAATCTCAATAAAAAAAATATGAAGTTCAGAGAAATAATCATAACCTATTTAATTCACTTTTTAAAACTGTGCTTTTTAAAGAGTTATACCAATTCACCTGAGTTACTAACTCCTGAGGCTTAAGGGTACAGTCTAAGCAACAGCTGTAAGAGATGGAGCAGCTTTCACAGGTCTAATTCAAGTATTATTTAAAAAATTGCCAGCTTTGCAAGTCTCGAAAGCAACCTTGTAAAACCTGAATGCAGTTCAGAGTTTCTGCCACATTCATATTCATTTGCACCCATACAATCCCAAAGAGCAGTAGTTAATCCTCAAACTGAAATCCAAGTAATTCCACTTGATGCAAGAGCTGCAGTGGAATGGGACTGTTAGCTGGGAATCCTAATATAGTAATGTATTATTATTACTCTTAATTTAGTGTTTTGTCTGCCAAGTTCATTTGGGAAAGATTTGTTAATAAACAAATTAGAAAATTTTCAGACATCTTATTGCAGCCTAGTCCATTTAAAAAGGCTAGAGTTACTTTTCATGACACTCATTAATAGCATGATTTTTGAAGAGTATAAATTATAACATATTAAAAATATATTTTTCATAACAAAATAGGTATTTACCCTACTGCTTTGGTAAAGGCTTCTCTTCATCTTGGCCCCTAAACCCAACCAGGAAAAGGTCAGGCCTTAATTCTACACCCTGCCTGTTCCCCACCTTTGATTTACTGATACAAAAAAGCAGAAACAGTTCTTAAGTGATTTTGTGAAATGTGGTAATCTGTCATCATCATCCAGATGGAGAGTCCTTACAATCCCCTTCAAAAGGCCAGGAATTAAAAAAAAAAAAAATAAAATAAAATCATGGGCACATTATTTCAAAAGTATACAGTACACGTCTTCATGATGTTCTATTGTACTACTCTAAAGAAAAAAAATGAAATTTGAGAAAATAATCGCCATTTCATGCACTGATTCAGAGGTGCCATGAAACATCCATTCCAAAGCCCAGAATTAACAGCAGCTCTAGGAGTCTGTCTGGTTGGGAGAGTGTTCTTCCTTATTTGCATCAAAACAAAGAGCAATGATATCCAAAAGACTGCTAGCCAGTTTCTTTTTCTTCCTTTAAGTCTTTCCTTCCTAGATATAACAGTACAGATTTCTCTAAGAAATTATTCTCTTTCAAACTTCAGTAATTCTGCTCGACTCATCAATGAAGTCTCATCTCTCCTACAATTAGAATATTTTCAAATTATTTCTGTAGTTAAGTACCCCTAAACAAGATGAAAACAAAGGATTTTATTTTTTAGATTTCACAAGTCCTTCATCTGGCAGATAACCAAACATGCTAATGAAACAGGAGTTGTCCTTAACTAAATTCAATAGATTGCTTTCTTCTCACCATTTCTGTGTGTAAGCATTTCTCTCAGCTCTTCGTGGTCACATGGATGAGTGAAATCGAACACACTGTGCCCCGTCAACTCAAACTGTAAAAATAAGCAGTACAGTGAGTGTAACTTTTTATATTCAAATCTGTAAAAAGTTGATACATTTTTGTAAATCTTAGGAAGTGTCAATATTTCACCTGAGTAAGTCCCATACACTTGTTCACATTTTCAGACATGTAAATCATGTCCCCATCTTCAGAGAGAACCATGACAAATCCATCAAGAGCTTTTAAGTAAAAACAGTTCAGCTCCTTCTCCATTTTGGCTTCTGTCTCCAGCTCACCTATAAGAACCCACACACTTTTGTGAGTAAACATCAGTCATTCTTCACTTACCCCGAGGAATGATGTCTGGCACCAGTCTATAAGGAGTCAGTCTAGCAGGATTGTTCAAACACACAGTTATTCACTTAGATAAGTGACCAATTAAAATCTTCAAGGTCTGGCAACGATACCACGAATTACAAAGTTAGAGCGAGGTTGAACCTCTGTACTTTCTACATAGACCAATAAACCCTTAACCTTGAGGAAAAGCATAAATATGATTGTCTATCTCCAAAAGACATTGCAACCTTCTCTCAAGGTCTCCCTTTTAAGAATATGCCTACGATACATCAGAGTACTTTTGATGTAGGGAGGCACACATGAGCACCAATAAGTAGTACGGCATCCATGACACACGAAACAGCCACTGGTTCCTAAGCTAGCTCAGATAAACCCATCTGCACAGCTGCAGGAATGACTGCAACAAGGGAGACGCTGCCTCGGCTAACGTCACTCTGAGTAGGGAACAGGGTGTTCATCAATGAAGATCACCCCTAGGTAGCTAGGCCAGCTTTGCCCCTGCCATCTGCAGTTTAGTAAAGCACAGTTCTAATCTGTTCTTCTAGGAGAAGGCAAACTTTCATGAAAGAAACCTTACTTTGGGAAAGGGGTTGCAAAGCTGAGACTCTTAAAATGGCACTGAGGCTGAGCTTACTTAAGCAGTTAATATCCTAAGAACAGAAAGGGAAAAACAAAGGTCATTAAACTGTGTCGAGGATTTTCCTGTGCCTTCACTAACAGCCTCTTTCTAGTGGAAGGTCTCAAACCCATTATTAATTTTAGTGTTTTTCTTACATCGCTCATAGGCTTTAGATATACACGCAGCCCGTTCTCCAGATCCTGGGGAGAAGTTACCCACTTACCAGCATCCAGCAGCTTCCTCATCCGCAAGTAGCTGATGGTCAGTCTCATAATGGAGGCCTTGTCCAGGTGAGCGCTCACGGTGTGCGGCAGAGGCAGCTGGTGGGCAAGTTCATAGAACACCTCCGACTCCTTGCTCCTTCGGCAGCGGGCTGCATCTCTTGATTTCTCCTTTCTGCGTTCTGAACTTATCCTAGATCAAGAAAATTTGGGGTTAATATAAAGCAAATAAATAAATAAATAAATAACCCACGATAGGAGTCTCTGGTGTAAGCCAGTCGAAACTATGCAAGCTGCCCAGTAGACAATCATTTGATATTCAAGTTAAATAATTTAAATCTAATTCTGTCTCTATCCTGTATCTGTATAGATATTTCTGCAGCTATCAGGCTTTACCACAGTTAGACTCCAAAACACAAAGTCCAACAACAAAAATTATTCTTAAAAACGCAAATAAAAAAAGAGCCACAGATCTCTAGATACACTGGATGTTAAATATCATCTCATACTTGACTGCTGCTCTCCAGCCTCCAAATCCTGTTTACTTCTCTTTTTTCCTACCAACCCCTCAAGCCCATTCACAACACTACAGCTTAGGGTTATTTCCAGTATGATGCTTCAGTAATGACAGTCACCCTCCAAATTCCTCCATTAGCTGTCTCAGTCCGCACATGCTCAGCTTGTCATCCTTACCAGGCCTATTAACAAGTCAGGTACATATAGATATTGACTTAACATAGGGTTGACTTTGACTTAACATATAGCTTTTCAGGCATTCCCAGAATTACTTTGCCTATTCCCTTCTCCCATGATCTCCTATGTTGGAAATGTCCCCACGATAAAGAAGTTGCCTCATTCTCCCTCCACTGCCTCTATTAAGCTCCTCTCCCCAAAAGGCATGAAGCAGACGGCATCTTGCTAACAGCAAGCATGGAATCAACTATGATTTTCTGCCAGTTGCTAATCCTGGTATTTATGCAGTTTATTATTGCTCTTCCCTGTACTCGCACCAGGTCACATGTTTGTTTCATGCATCTGTCACACTCTTTTTAAACTAAGCATTTTGAGAAGGAACTCTGCATTTTTCTTATGTTTGTTCACAAAGAGCTCCATGCTGCTCTGGTCCCTAGGGAAGAAATTGAGTCCACTGCAATTAAAGTTGCTTTTATTTTAAAATAGACAATGCAAAAACATAACTTATTAGTTTCAGGTTTTCTTTCTATACTATAGATGTCTGCATGCATGTTACCTTCATTTTACATTTACTACAACCATCTTTTTTTATCTTGATCTGTAGAATTATCTTTCTTTCTTTTTCCATTTACTTACTTGAGAACGTAAGATAAATATATGCCTACAATCACTTCTTTTCTAATTCAAAGTTGTATGTCTTTATTATAAAGAGATCAAGTATTATCAGCTAAAGAAGAAACAATTCTTTTTATGCTGCAATGTAACTACCACCTCCCAAAAGTTTAAGAATAAGTTATTCTTCAGTAAGGTTAGGAGGAGGCCAGGCATTATAACCACCAAATGCTCTTACATATATTTATTATATATACAATATATAAGTACTATATAATAAGTATTATATGATAATATATCATATATTATTATATAATGATTATATATAATTAACATATAAACCTATAAGAATGATATATATGTATAATTAATATATGTGTATAAATATATTTGTCATATATATAAACTTTTTTTAGAACATACGCTGCGACTGTACTAGAAATGACACAGGAACATGACTCAGTAGCTGATTTTACCTGGGAAACCAAGTGATTCTGACTACGTGGAAGCAGTGAATTACTTGCACAAAGCAGGACATTTTAATCCTTTGCCTACTGTGGTATTTACAGTTAAAACCACCAAAAACAAAAGTGCAGCTCATGTGACAGTGTGCCAGTGATGGTGCTATTAAGACTGATAGTAGAAGCAAGAATGCTTAAAATAGTTTAAGAAGGTGTTAAAAAGACAAATTAACTGACAGTATTTCTTCCAGAAGTAGCTTATTTTCCCTTAACTTCATGAAATTAAGGCATCTTCATCCTTCTCTCTCTCCATCACTGCTGACACTAGTAAGCTTTAAGCTGCTTGCAAGTTCTTAGGAAATAAAAATATAAAAAAAACACCACACCAGATTACTATATTTCTGTGTAATGAGATTACATCGACATGGCACGGAACAGTAAAGGAAGTCTTTGGAAAACTAACGGGTATTGAATATGGGAAAAAAAGTACTTAAAATAGTCCTATCAGTTTATCTGAATGCAGATTGTATTTCTTAAAAGGAAAGTATAAAATAACTGCAGATATTTTCCTGTCTTGCAGATTTCCACACATTCTGTGAGGACAGATGTTCCTGCTCTCGTAACAGCGACCGTGGGCTGACAAGCTTGAGGCTTCCCTATATACAGGTACACCACAAAACACTCATTACTAGAGTCTGACATGTAAAAACATTGGAAAAAGAAATCAGCTATGTAACCCGATGGATTGAACATGGCTGAAATCAGGCCCCAAATATCTTGTACCTCAGTGGAAAATTCAGAGTGCAAGGGACCATATTATCGGTTCTCTTTCCTCAACTCATGTTATTTCTCAAAATATGGGGAAAATGAGTAATTCCACTTCCTTAGATTCACCTTTACATTCCTGATGATGAGCATCTTTTCTAAATACTCGTTCAGTTCCCTTCTAAGTAAATGTCCTTGTAGTACAGAAACTCAGGAGATGGACACTTGAAATAATTTTCTTCCAGCTGACTAAATGCCTATAGTTTTATCATAGCTTCCTTTTCTACAACAAGAAAGCCAACAAGTTTTGGCAATAATACAGCGCATCTCAACACTAAATCTTTAAAAGACTTTCCAAGACTAAAAGTTTAATAACAACAATGCATGTGGAGAAGGACAGTGCAGGAGATAGATCTAGATCCATCCAATCCTCACTAGTTGGGATTTCATCCCTCCCTCACATTTTATGAAGGATTTATATTCTCAAAAATATTGCAGATATTTCTAGATTTACTTTCAGCAGACAGAAGAGTCAAAATCCTCCCCAGTCACTGAATTATTATGCAATTCAATTATATAAGAAAATCAAGTGCTGTCTATTGGATTTTTTTCTGATTTTACAACAGGCAAAACTCAAGTAACAATCACAATGTTACTACCGAATGCTGATGTTAAGTGACCGACTAATCTCCCTATTACTTATTACATATTTCCTTTCTAGAAAGGTTTCCTAAGCATTTAAAATATTTAAATAAATAGCAGCACAGCGGTTTGCTATGTTTTTGTTTAAAATTAAGCTGTAAGCAATCTGAGTAAGAACTAACAACCTAACTAGGAAGATCAACTACCAGCTTCAAAGAGTGTTTCTTTAATGGATTAAATTAATAGGGAAAAGGTCTTTCACAAGTGAGGTGTGTTTAATGACCAAGGGAAGTCTGGGAAGTCTGAGCGGTCTCACTGTGGGATGTCACCAGAGGGAGGGAAAA
>JAUBOD010000086.1:5310417-5323782 GCA_032353885.1 Nothura maculosa | reverse complement strand
CAGCCGGGGGAAATCTAAGGAAGGGAGGAGACTGGGAAACTGCTTACAGGAAAAGGGGATGCAGGAAGGACCCTTTGCTTTGCAGCATCTCACCTTTCTGTCAAGCTAAAGCAGGTGACAAGTGCTACAAAACCACGATGGCTTTAGAAAAGGTCTGCAACCCTTTTTCTTCTCTGGTAACTGATACTTGTCCAAGAAAGATTTTCTAATCCTAACACACTGGGTCACACATATAAGGGTGCAAGGGTGCATGGAGCTGCAGGGAAAACATCCTATTTCCTGAAGACCTAGGAAAGCACATGACTTAGTGTCTGGTTGCTATAAACTGCATTAAAAAACTGTCTCGGTCTGCCTGTGACAGATGCTTGAGGCTATAACTGATAAGAAGTGCCCTGTGAGTAATAAGCCCTTAAAGCCAAACCAAACTAAGTCACCTCATTTCGTAGATAAGGTTTATTCTTCTCATGGGAGAAAATTGTCCTCTTGTGCTGTTATTGGTTGGCAATCCAGCTTTCAAGATGCTTGCCAGCTCTGTGGCTGTTGTGACAATAACACGACAAATAACTTAAGCAATACTACTTCGGATCAAAATTTTAATGAGGCACTAAGCCCACAAAAGGGGCTTTGTATAGCATAATTAAATAGAATGGGCCTAAATAAACAATAAGGTTTTACAAGTTATATTATAGTTGAAAACAGCTGGGAGGCAAAGAAAGGAGCATTGAAGATGCATGATGTATAAAGGCATTTCACAGAATGCAAACACTAAAACGTTTCATATCGCACGAACAGCAAAACACTACAGGTATGTGACTGCTCTGTGATTGGGAAAATTCTGTGCTGGGCACGTGGCATTTAGTCTTTTCTTTTTTCCTTCTGCTAGTCAGCACAATGAAATAGTTCACAGGGAAACTCAAACCAGTGACAAAGAGCCATTCGTCCTTCGGAAAGAAATAAATACTTCAGAAACAGGTAAAGTCGAAAGGAACATCTGGTTGGTCAGGCCATGGGATGCTGGATCACGGCTCCGAAACGCTGGGCAGTGCTGGGATTCCACAAAACAGTCTTGCAAACGATCAGGATTATAACAAGTCTGTTTGGCTCAGAGCTGCAAGACACTTGTTTCATGCTCACGCTGACTCCTCGAATGCACTGCAAGCTGCAAGCAAGGACATTGAGGCTGAGCCAGCCAGCTCAACATTCATCTCTCTGTCTGCATCAGCTATTTACAAAATCATGTTTGTTCCAGCCCTGTCAAGATTTGATCCAAGAGCTGTGTAAATCCTACAAACACAGGGAGGTTTCAATTTCACATTAAGGTTAACGTTGACAGTGGTGCTCCTGCATAATGTGAAGTCAGTGCACTGTTCCTCCTTGGGAAGGACATTCCTGGTAAACCTGCTTTTCATTTCATTTCCCCCCAGGCCTCTCAGCAGCCTGTCCTCAGTCATGGCTATTGCGGCAGTTCTGGGCCTGTGAATGAAAAGTTTCTAAATTCATCCTGGTTTATCATGGGAAGGATTCCTTCTTCAATGGGAGTCAGAACGGGCTCTTCTTTTATAAAATCCGGATCAAAGTTGCTCACGTCATCTTGGGATTTCTGTCAAGCAGAAAAGACAAAGGATGAAGATATCAAAAAGCCTCTATCAGCTGCTTCACACTTACTCTGCAACTCTATCCTGGATCTTTCTTGCAATGGTTACCTCCAAAACCTGGGCTGAACCTACTGCAAGCTTTTCCTCAGGCTTGGCAGAATCCGCGTGCTACCACCAAGCCTGTCACAAGATAAAGCCTTTTAAAGCCTCCACAGGCTTTCTGCAGAAAAATCCCTCTCCCATTTAATGGGCATCTCCTCTGAAGTGTGATTGGCCTGGACATGGCAGCCCAGGGCCCACAAATCAGTTTTGCTCCTCAGATGTCAGCGCAAAGTCCAGCATTCAAGGTCATTACCAGCCGTGTCTCCAGTGCCCATCTCCAAATCGTCCCTCCTTATCTGCAGAGCATCTCAGCTGGCTTCCTTGGGGGACACAACCGGGATGTAGGAGCCACTACACATGCCCAGGAGCCAATTCCCGGGCCATGGGAAGCCAACCTTTGCCTGCAGGTGCTGGATTCCTCGCTATGTGGTACGAGTGGGACTGTTTACAGGCACACACAGTTCCCAACTCCTGCTGAGTTCGTGAGGTAACAAGGGGGTTCCCTTCCTTTGCCTTTGATTCAAGGCAAGGAAAAAGCTCCCGAGCCTGAGTGTGAGCTGCTGGAGTTTCACGGGTGCTTAATCCTGCACCCACTGAGCCCCAGGCAGCAGGACCGGGTCTCCCACCCTGGGAGCTTGCAGAGAAACCACAGCACGAGGCAAAGCCACTCAGGCCTCTCCCGCTGAGAATCTCAAAGGCAGGAAGAGCACAGAAGTGACCTAGGAAAGCCTCTCCATGGGGAGGAGGACATGGTCACGGCACAGAGCATCCTTTGATGTGCAGAGCCAGCAGGAAAAGGGGCAGCACTGCGTCCTCTGCTGCACTGGCTGCCATTTGGACCTCTTGGCCACAGCGGCCTGAGCAGGGAACATTGTGCTGGCTGCTGTGCACATAGAGGCAGACCAAAAAGAGCCAGTTTCTGACTAGATGGGTGGAGTGAGCAGAATAAACACTGCTCACCATGTTTCACACTCAAGGCAAAGGGTAGTCAGGTGCCTCGTTGCCTGCAGCTCCTTTTGCAAACCTGCACCGTTTGGGATGGAGCTGCCTTTGCAAGCCCCACATCACACAGGCGGCCTCGCCAAGACCACAGACCTCAGCTCCCGGTGCCAGGCCACAGCCTTGGAGCCAGGGCTGCCCTTCCTCCCCCTGCCTTCCCATCTCCTGGGAACAACCGTGCTGAGAGAACCCAGCAGAGGCAGCGGAAACCCCTTCCTCGCCACGTACAATGCGGGGCCTGAACGGAGGCTCCATCTGCCGCTGGTTGAGCAGGTCCCAGTCGAGCTCTTTGAAGTAGGGGTGCCGCAGGATCGCGCTCTCGCCGCCCAGCGCCACGCTGCCCAGCCGCATGGTGGGGTTCTTCGTCATGAACTGCAAGACAAAAAGGGCTTTGGTTTCCTCCCATCCGGCAGCGCCGGGCGAGGAGGACCCATGAGCCGGCGCACAAAAGCTTGTCCTCAGCTTTCCTGTTGAACCTACTTGCTGGCCAGACTTCTCAATTTCGTTATGCTGGAACCGCATGCAAGGAACTTGACTCATCCTCGAGAGGAGGAAGCCTGCCTGGATTTCTCCCTGGTGCCTTTTATTTTGTCAAATGCTCAGTTAACACAGCAACAGAGGAAAGCTGAAGTGCATCGTTTGCAACATTATAAATGTTGTGTGGTACTTAGGGAGGGTTATTTGTTTGCGTCTTAATTTCTCGGGAATATTAGTTCTCTCTCCAAGGCTGCTCGCAGCCAGCCAGGCTCTGGAGCCTCGCGCTGTGTTTTTCCTAAACCTCATCCTGCAGCAGTGAAGCCAGAGCCCTACGCCCGCCTTCTGCCACTGCAGGGAGCAGAGAAGGAGCAAGGCACTGGCTCCCTGTGTCCTCTCCAGCCCTGGAGAAATGAGCCCTTCCCGGTGACTCTCCTCTATTTGGTGAAATATTGACAGACAACTTGTTTTGGTAACATTCCTGCTCCGCTGCTAGAGAAAGGAAAGCTCCTGCTTCAGCCAAAGGGCCCCAGGTTTGCTAGACAGGGAGCAGAAAAGCAAAGAACATCACCTTGGAGCAGGAGAGCCTCGGGGGTGCCCTTCGGAGCCTGGCAGGAGTGATCAAGTGGGAGCTGCAGGAATTTCTAAGGAGCACAAGTGCAGGAGGAGGGGGATCCTTTCCCCAGGCAGAACTAGGCTGTTTGTTAATTCAGGATTATAGCCCTTTAAACACCAAGAAAAAACTCCAAACTTCTCCCTCCCTCCAGTATTCCTAATCCATTGGAGAAATCAGATTATGTTGAAGCTGGGAAAAGAGCAGCTTTTATTTGCTGAATGGAACAGCAGCAGAAAGCAAGCTCCACTCTGGTGGAGGTGGCCAGACCATTTCCTCGGAGATGAGAGAGATTATGTTGAGCAAAGGGCCGAACCAGCCAAACCAGACAATCGGTCACTGTTTTGGGGATGGCCAAGTCTGCTGCATCTCAGCAATATGGAAATTAAAATAGGAGGAGGCAAAAGGAGAAACCGGCTTGGTTCTGACCGTAGGAGCTTTTCCAGCAGTTAGGCTTTTCCTGAGGAAAAGTGGATAAAAGGCCTAGTCATTGCTAAGATGATGGGGAGAAGGAAAGAGAAGGTTGCTCGGTTCATTTTAGGAAGTCCCCACCACATCTCTTGTACAGAGGAGGCTCCAAAGCCAAAGCAGAGGAGGCCTCTGCAGCAAGGAGGCCCCACAGGACCCCAGACTCTGCTGATACTGGCCCAAAACCCCAGCTCCCACCTGGCCTCTCTGAGGACTTGTATTGCCACTGGATTCCCTATAGCAGCACCAAAAACCTGCCATAGAAAGTGCTGCAGAGTGAATCCAGATCCACAACAGCAGTCACCAGGACAGCAGAAAAGCCAATGTGGGGATCTCTGGCCAAGATCTTCCTGTGCTCTCCTTGACCCTTCCGTCAGGCAGCGTTTCCAGAGCCAGTCCAAAGAGCTGAGACACCTTCCCGTGTCTCCCTGATGCTCTTCAATCTGCACCACCCCAAAAGAGCTGGTTTCCCAAGGGACTCTGGCCTGAGATCTTGCTGAGATTCTGATCCCCAGACAGCAACTTGGTTTCCAAACCAGAAATGGGCCAAGCCAAAAATCACCCAGAGATCAGACAAGCCTTTACAGGTCTTCAGCTGAACCTCTTTGGTTTGCAAAATAGGCCAGAAATATTCTGGGAACAGAGTCTTTCTCTAGAAATAAAGGCAGTAGCCTGCCTGGTTGTCCCTACAGATGGATCTCTGAACCTCACCTCAATGCTCATTTGCATTGCTGGAACACTTAGAAAGCTCGAACAAGATCAGAGCTCTCTGGTGATGGGAGTGGTAGAGACCAAAACAGTCTAAAAAGACAAGGCAAGAAGAAGAGACAAGGAACAGGAACAAGTCCCTGTTTCCCGACCTCTTTTATGCCAAGAAGCTTCTGCTAAAAGTGAGGACAATCTCTGGAAACGGCTGATAACGCCCTCTGCTTGAGTACCTGTTCAGGCTCAAGCCATATAAGACTAAAATCCAAATCAGACTGCTCATTCCCTAGCCCATTCCAGAGCCTTGGGAAATAAGAGCATGTTTGCATTCCTATTGGCTTGTTTTTATTAACACGATGCCAAAGTGGCACCAAGCGAAGGCACCCAAAGCAGCAGCCACAGCCAACCCAAATTCCTGTCTGCATTTTGTCAGGACAGTGAGGATTAGCCAGGGGCTGTCCCTCAAGGTGGGCTCTTCTGGGCTCTCCATGGCCAGTCCGAACAAAATTCCCTCCCATTCCCTCCATCGGCTCCCGTTTGTGCCGTGGATTTGCTCTGTCAGAAGCCTCAGTTGCCACCAATCCTTGGGTAGTCTTTGGCAGGACCCTGCTCACATTTGATGCCCCATGGTGCCAGGAGGAGAGCAATGCTCCAAATTCATACCCCGAGCTGGCTGCAGAAGGAGCTAACATCATTGCTGAGGGCGATGATGGATTGTCCCCAAAATCCTCTGAATTGCTCTGTCTTCAGAAGGCAGCGGAGCTGTGGGATGCCCGATCAAGCAGCACAGTCCCCAAGTTCTGCACACGTTCAGTGCTGCTGCCTGCCTTGGTCTACAAAAAGAGGGCACTGAAAGACAAAGGGAGCAAGGGCTGCAGGGACCCACCTGCAACATAAACCACTGTGAGCAGTTTTCTCTACACCCCTAACAGGTTGTTTTTCAAAGTGGCAAATTCCTAAAGGAGGCTAACAAAGTCTAAAATATGAATAGAAATCAGACACTGTGAAAATGAGTATCAAAGCAGTAAGAAGAGGCTTCCCTTTCATGGGAATCTAATTTCTAACATTCTGCTTCAACAAAAGGCTGGGATATAATTTCAAAGGACAGTCTCTTATTGTCAATGTCCATCCCTGATGGATGCACTGTACACAGCACTGAGGCCTCTAGATTGCACCAGTGCATGGGAACTGGCAGTGAACCCAAAATTTTTATCTTCACAAAAAAATGAACACACTTATAAAGTTTGTAATGTGCAGTATTTAAATAATAATAATAATAAAAATAAAGGCTTACAAGTCCATTAACCCCTCTCTCTCTGCCTATAGATAACACTCATTTCTTTGTTATAACAAGCAGTTATTTGAAGCTGGTGGCAACTACCAGTATCCAGAGTTAAGGCCAGCATTAGACTCTGGCTTCACATCTAGACCCGGGTTGGACAACCTAAGTGTCATTCCAAGCACAGTCTGCCAGTGGTTTTGCAGGTGATGAAAGATGATGTTCGGGAAAAAAAAGAGCCTTGAAAGTCTTCATGGCAAAATGTCATCTCTTAATGTTTACCAAGTATCACTAAGTTAGCATGAAAATCCAAAGTGCAGCCATGAATCCCACACCGTGGCACCCAGAACACAGTGGAGATGCACAGAAAATAACCCCAAAGTAAATAACCCCGGGCCAGCAAACCCTTTTCCACTACAATCACATCCAATTTTGTGGAATTTTGTCTCTCCCAGGGGGAAGAGCCCTGGGAGCCCAGGCAGCCCGGGCCCTCATGGGCTACCCGAGTTTGCTGCACAGCCAAGTCAAGCGAGGCTCACGCTGCCCTCAACTAACCTCAGCAGCAGCAGCCCGGCCAAAACCAGCAGCTGGAATCAGCCAGAAACATGACTTCATGAGCGCCCTGGAAAACACGGACTGCAAGACAACGCAGCAAGCCAGGGCAAGGAACGAGGAGCTGGAGAGCAGTCCGCAAAGGAGCAGTGAAGTTACAGGGAAAAAATGCAGAAGCAGCAGGACCAAACGCTGGAAAAAACCTGCGTCACCGCGTGGAGCCCTGGTGGCAGCAGGTGACAGGCCAGTGAGATGTGGTGGTGGTGGAGGGGACCTGGGCACAGTAAGGACACAGGGAAGGGCTCCAGGCTGCATGGGGAGCCCACGATGGCCCTCCTGGATGCTGCTCCTGTCTCAAGGGGCACAGTTTCCAAGTAAGTCTGTGGAGATGTTTCCAAGCAGTAATTTACAAGTTCACCCTTTGGTCAATATTGTCCTCCCTGCTAAGTTTTCATGTTATCTCACTGTGTTGCCTCATCATTCATGAGTAACATCATTGTGAATTGATTACCTAAAATTGCATCATGTTCAAGGGAAACACAAACAAACCAGACTCCTCCATAAAAAAAAAAACATCACTTCAGGAAGGAGGGGAAATAAAACTTTCTGCTTCGTCAGCCCCTTCATATTCTCAGCCATCTTAAAGAGGAAGGAATTGGTTTTTTACTTGCAATTCTTGCATTAAAGAGCGCATGAGATGGGTCAGTTCCTATCAAGATCCTGTGGCACTGGCAGGATGCATCCAGCCTGATGACACAAATACAACAGCAAACCTCCAATCTTTCAAGGAAAGCAGGATTTCCTGTCTAAGGAATTAACATTTCCTGCCTGTTGCTACTAACATGAGAGATGCACCCAAGGGGAAAGCAGTAGCACAGAAGACTTAATAGCCCCACGGTGTCCCCTCAAGTAATGAGGGAGAGGGGGAGAGATGGGGAGATATCCAACACACTCACGTTCATTAAGATTCATGAGCTAGACTAACAGGGCAGAAATTAACTCTGAAGGAAATAAGATTTCTCAAAGATCTATTTGATCTCAGACAAAGGGGAATAGTTATATAAATAGAGCAATTACTCTAATTAAGACTTCCCTCCATCTCTCGACTGAACGCTGCAGTTGCTGGAACCAGCTCAGGCATCTATTATGTAAGCCCAACAAACCAGCAGGCCGATGTTACCCTTCATCTGCCCCCACAAAGGGGGAGAAAGATGCCTCTATAGTTCAATTTATTCACAACTATTATTTTTAATGACTGGAGGCAATTGCACAGCATAGAAGCTTCTTTTCTCTTCTAAAAAAAAATAATAATCTGCTCTTTTTGGCCTGTCTTGTCTTCTGCTGTCTTGGGAAGGATCCCATTGCCCTCCATAAGACTGTGCCAAGGGTGATGCCTGCAAGTGTATCTAACTTTCAGGAAAAGGCAATGAAGGGTTCAGACCCATGAGCACATTGCTTGGACTGGCACAATTGTCACCTCTGTGCGATCTCTGCCTGCTCTAAAGCTCACGTCCCATCGCTCACGGTCACCAGAAGGGTCAAGCTCAGGAGAACAAGAGTGTCCTGAAAGCATTTCAAAAGTGATGTCCTGAAGTGTTGTCCTGAAAGCATTTCAGAAGTGTGCATGTGTGTGCAAAGTCTCTGTCATTTCAGCTTCCAGATCTAAAAAGAAAAAAGGAGGGGAACAGGAAAGGAGCTAAAAAACTCAGTCTTTAACCCTGACCCTCAAAACTTGTCTGTCACACCAAGCATGGCTGGAGTTACACATCTAACGTGCCAGCTAGGGGCAATCAGGACGTAAGGTCAGCATAGTAGATATCAAGCAGATGAATTTGATCTCTCTCTGGCCAGGGCAGAGGCAGTCGCTTGGTGCTGCCCCGTCAAAGCTCGAGCGAATCTGAAGGATTAGCTGTTTTGCAAACGCTGCTGAGCAAGAGACCAGCAAATAAAGCAAGGCAGATAGTGGAATTCGCAGGAGGGACAGAAACATCTGGCTCCAAATTTCTTGGCGTAAACTGATGACACTTTGCTGACTCCCACCAGCAGAGAACTTGGCCCAAACTATGGAAATTCAGTGCTGTTTGAATAGCTACAAGCTCATTTGCTGTAGTGGTATCTGCCTGTGTCCCTGCTTTCCCCTGCCTTATTTATCTCAGTAATACTAATGCAGAAGGAAAGGCCAAAATTTTCAAACACTTTGTTCCCTTAAGACAGCTAGTGATTTTAGATACTTCTGCCTTTAACATTCTTCTAACAAATAATAACAAAAAAAACCCTTAAGTCATTGGATGCATGGATTATCTGATACAGGTTTTGGTCAAGATGGGCCTGAGATGTCTGTGTTCTCAGCACTGACCAGCCCACCCCTGTTCCCACATGGGTCACCTGCAGCAAGAGACCCTCAGACACTTCCCAAATCAGCCTGTTGCTTTTAAATTGCCCCAGTGGGACTGTGGTTCCAAGATGGGAATACGCAGGTCGCTTACTGCATCCATATATCAATTAGAAGAGTTAAAACACGGAGAAAAAGCATCACATGTATTAGCAGAATAGGGGCATGGTCCCAATCTCTTTTAAACTAGTGCAAGAATCTCCCTGGGGTTTCATGGGAAAACAAGTAATCCTTTTCTGATATATTTGTCAAGAGGAGCGGGGAGTCTATATCACACCAACCTGGGTGGCCTATTTGCATAGGTCAAGTACAAAGGGGACTAAAGTGCCCCGGACAATCCTGGAAAGGCCAATTGGGGGAAAATAAATCACAGAACCTCAAAGGAGCTTTTCCCTGGTCTTGGTGGTAGTTCAATTCTTTTGACTTTGAAGTTTGCAAATAGATAGAGCAGGTCAGAAGGGCCCAAAATGGAAGGACGAGTGGACATGAAGGACCTAAAACTCTAAAGAGATTTAAGCAATTAAAAAGATTAAAGCAAGTGGAGATTTATTACTCCTGCAGAGGTGCTGGGACCTCCCAATTGGAGGCACTGCATCACTGCCCTGTGGACTGCACATCAAGAGACCTTCCCTGCTGCAAAGGGAGAACGGTTATTCCCATTTCTAGATCAAACCCAGGTTTCTCAAGGGAATTCTGGGCTTTCCTTTAAGATCAGACTTTAATGAACTTCACCAAGACGTCTTTGAGAGTCTATAATCACAGTGTTTATCTGTGGCAGAACTGAGACGCGAGCCCAGGCCACAAAGTCTTCAGCTAAAGGCTCAGCCACAGGAATTGTTTCCTCCTGAGCACCTAAAAGCAGGAACAAAAACCCAAAGAAAACCAGGTGGCACAATGAATGCCACTTCACTTGGTTTTTTTAAAATTTATGACAGGAAAGAGAAGGATGATTCATAACTGACATTACAACAGGAAGGGTTATAAGCTTTTGCTATGAAGCAAATCTTATTCCACATGCCAGGGACCTTAAACAAGAACCTGAATTTTAGCCTGTTGGAAAGGACAATGTGAAAGACCTAATGACTACTTCTAGATGATTTTAACCTTGACAAGCTATATAAAGATGGAATTGGTTTTATTTCACAGTGAATTACTGTGAAGCACATAGCTCTTACTGTGGGGGAAGAGGAAAACATCAGAAGGGGGTGTGACTAATTGACAGAAAAGACTAAAATACCCTGGCAAAGGTGTCTGCTTCTTGAGAAATGGAAGGGAAGGAGTAGGAGACAATGTGTTACCCGAATGGATACGCAAGCTCAGATGAGAGTGATAAGGCACAGCCTTGTAGCTTAATCACAGTGAAATAGAGGAGTATGGCAAGAAAGGTTGAGATGCAAGAACATTCAAAACTGCAGAACTGTGTCTCGGTCATGAAACAGCAGGCTCCGGAATCCCGGTTTTGCTGCACAGGCTCCAGAGCCAACCAGGAAATGCAAGATGAAAGCATTTCTGGAAAACAAAACAGAGAAAAGTTGTTTACGCAGACCTAGGATAGAGATTCTGAGAGAGATTCAAATACCTGCCTGCCTCGGACAGCTAAAACTTGAACTGTGAAAGGGGATTTACGGAGGGTGCCAACTCTGAAGAGATGCCAAAGAGAATAATTTACTGGTATATTTGAAGGTATTTTTAATATTTGCTTTTGTGAGGAAGGCTCTACAGCTCTAAAGATGAACTATAGCTTTGAGCTCATGTAGTTTCCCTCTTTGACTTCAGCAGGACTATCACTATGTTGTTCCTTTTCTTTTTAATCATTTTCTAAAAAAATGATACCTGGTTCATTCCTGGTACCTGGTTCATTCCAAACCAAGTTCATTCGGGCTCTTCCAGCACTGCATATGAAAAAGAAGAAGGCAGATAATCTGTTTGAAATGGATATGCAGGAAGTTGTCCCAGCTCTATAAGATACCAGTGCAAAGGAGAAATACAGCCTTGTGCTGAGTGACGTACAAGCAGCGTAGGCAAGAGCACCCCATCAGCATCTGCTGCCTTTTTTCAGCTCTCCTAGGAATTCAGGAGTTGACTGGAGAGCACAAACGTGGTTGGGTTCGTCCAGCTCACACAGTGGCCAAACTGCCCGGGATGTGGGGAAAAGGTGAGGCAGGAGGGCAGCAGGAAGCACGGACCTGTTGCACTTGGATGTGCCAAGCGCTCGAGGTATTCTGAGTCATGTGCTGCTTGCTGCAGCATGTGGGGAGGCTGCAGACACCTACAGCGAGTGGAATCTGAGCTGAGGGAGCAGCTCTGACCTCCCAGCACCCACGTGTGCCGGGCCCTGAGTGTGCACTGCTTAAGAAGAGAATAAATATCCTCACAGAACGATTCCGCAGACCTGCCCCTCCACAGGGACAGCCAGCTGGACCGACCACATCTCCTCCAAACCTGGGTGTCCCTTCAGGAGGTCTGAAACCAGCCCTTTACCCTTCAGTCCTCCATCACTGCAGGCAGTTTGATTTATTAAGAAGTTGCCTCTCAGTCTTCCTGTTAGGAGAATCTTGGCCTCTCCCACCTCCTCTCCTCATTAATGACATTCTCAAGTTGTTTACAGACATGGGGCTAGTCTTGTTCAGCACTGAGCACCCACTGTCTAGAAAAGCTTTCTGAAAATAAGTTGCCTTCACCAAGGTGATGGGCAACTAAGGTGACATCCTCTCACCACGTGTGGTTTATTCCTCCTGCAGTGCAGCTCCATATTTATTTTGCTCCCTGTCCTGCAGCTGGGCCTTATAGGAATTCATTTGCAGTATCTCTCCAAACCTCTTTCTTGCCAGTCTGCTGCAGGATGCTCATGCATCTCCAGGTGCCTCCTGCTCAAGATATTAAGCCACATCTGACCAGACTGAGCTGCACTGCACCCTGAGCAGTGAGAGTTCCTCAAAATTCCTTTGCAATGACTGGAAATATCCACCCTTGAGTGGTACTCCTTTGGAACATGTAGATTTAACAACAACAAATGTCTCTTATTAGCAGCCACCAGAGTTCCTCAGAAATGCTGGGAAACATTTCCCATTTCCAGTGAAAGGAGGGTTGGAAAGAGAACCTTTTGGATTTTGTTCTTCCTTATGTAGTTCTACCTGCAATTTTATGGAAGAAAATTCTAACACTTTCCCTCCTGACATTCTACATATGGATTTCATTCAATGCTCGCTGCATTAACTTCTGACACAACTGCTGCAAGAGGATGCACTTTTCACCCAAGGAAAAAGTTGGGAGAAAGGAAAAAGAGCCCAAGGATCACAAAGCATTTTCTAGGATTCACTAAGGCAGCCTCAGAGCTGCTCTCTGGGCTGCAAAGGAAGGACAAGCGTCTGCAGAAAGCTCAGAAAGGCTTTTCTTAATTAACCAGACAAAGACCAGCTAAGTTGTTGGGTCAGGACCTCAGCACCTCTCTGTGAGTGGAAATTTAGTCATTGCTCTCTGCATCGCAACATCCCTGAGCCTTTTTTGCTCTCCAGAAAAAATCCTGGTTGCTCCCTCATTGCAAGCAGCAATAGGTTACACGGCCAGCACCAACAACTCCAACCACAGAACTAAGAGACCTATGGAAAAGCCCTCATTGCTTGGCTTCAGCCTGTGACCTGAGCTCACAGAGAGGGGAGAAGGGGCTCTTCTCTTCTGGATAAGGGCTTTTTTTGACTTCTAGATTAGCCTTCAAGGCTGCCATGTGTCCGAGGGGATTGAACTTCAAGCCCTGACATATACAACCCATTCCCTCCTGCTGCTCCCGAGTGCCAGGCAAGCTCCCTCCCAACAAGGGGCACCAGTCGGGAAGAAAATCCCAACTCCCTGGACCTGTTCCCACCCCAGGGCTGAGCCCATAAAATAAGGGCCATGGGAGCTGGACCCTGCTGCTAACAGCCCTTGAAGCATCACTCTTCTTCTGGCTGATTAGTTGCAGCACTAATTTGCAAACACTCTCCAGCCCTTTGATATGAACCTGGAAACCCAACGAGAGGGGTGGCTTAAGCAGGTCTGGAAGAGCAAAGCATAAAGGAGAACCTGGGGGCAGGACTTTAATAGTCCCAGGCTGGGAGAGAACCAGGTGAGAAGGGAAGTGGCTGAAGAGAGAGTTCACTAAACCAGAGCATCGGCCTCGTGAGTCAGCGTCACTTCCAGCCTATTGTTC
>JAUBOD010000086.1:5294772-5310317 GCA_032353885.1 Nothura maculosa | reverse complement strand
GGGAAGTGGCTGAAGAGAGAGTTCACTAAACCAGAGCATCGGCCTCGTGAGTCAGCGTCACTTCCAGCCTATTGTTCTCTAGAAAAACAGAGTCACTTCAAGTTTTTCTTCTGCATCCTTTGCAGTGTAGGGTGGACGTCATCACTTCCTCCCAGAGATAAAAGTCATGTTTGCTCTCACAGCAGAGCTCCCTCACCCCTTCAGCTGCCCCCCGCCTCCTTGTGCCACTACATCCCTCTCCAAGCTACCCCAGGCTGCTTAGGTGACCCCATGCTGTTCCAGCAGCCCTGTTTGGAAGCAGAGGCCGCTAAAACCACAGCCGTTTTCCTGTGCACCTTCCCCTTCGATTGCCCAGTATTTATCTTCCAACAGCCTGTTTTGCCCAGTCTCACAGCAGTTTCTCCAAAACACATGGAAGAACCACGTGTTCTTGAGCCCATCTCTCATTTTTTAAGGAGTACTTTAGCCAGGCCTGAAGTGTTTTAGAGCTGCAGAAGTTGAAAATATCTATTTGCCATTTCTCCTGTGAGTTTCCAAGCCTTTGGGCCAACCATTGCTACTTCAGGTCATTAATCCATGGCGTGATTGAACAGTCTTAGTCCTTCTCTGTCCGAAACATGACTTGGAATGGAAAATCCCTGCATTTTCCCCTGCTACTTTATGTCCCATTGTGATTTGAGCCCTAATTTTCACCACAACTTCCAGCAAGAGGGTGTGACTAGGTTGCATTCAAGAAAGACACATGCAGCGAGTGAAACACACTGCCAAAACACCACCCTGCTTTGGGGACAAGACAGGACCATCCCTCAAACCGCTGTTCACCCAGCTGAATCCAGGGCCTGGAAAACTACCCTCCTTGCCCGAGCACTTCTTGCTAGTGACAATTTACAAAGCCAAAACACCAGCCTGTCACACTAAAGGAAACCCCAGCTAGACTCACTGCACAAGACACGGTGCAGCCTCCTTTTGTTCACAGCGTTTCTCTGGCAAAGTCTCCTCCTCAGCAGATGCTGCTGATTGCAGTGTCAGCTGATAGCAGAGAGGTTGCAATAATTTCCTTTACAGGCTGGGGCACAGCAGCACCGGGGCAAAGCTGAGGCGGCCTGAACTCCTTGTGACTGTATCAGCACAGGGCTATAGGGAAACACTTCTCTGTTGTTTGTTTTAAAGTATGGGTGCTCAAGCAAAAGAAAACATTCAAATTGACCTCAAGTGGTCTGAATCCATTCAGCAGTAATTCTTTCTGTCCGCACTTTCTATTTTCTTTCAATGTGAAACGTTGATTCTGCTCAGGACATTTCACTCTTTCCAGCTACAGGCAGAAGAATTGGATTTCTAGAGAAGATGGTGCTTACTGCAATGGATGTGAGTATAACCCAAGATGCAGGAAACCAAATCCCACAGGCAGATTCATGCTCCGTTAGATTTGTTCACACGAGTAGCTGGAGACCTCAGTTCAAGCACAACCTCTGCCTGCCTTGGACTATCATTCCCCAACTGTGACGTACTCACGCGATGCAGGGTACAGAGGTGGGATTTCCTATTTCCCATCTCTGGGAATACCAGCTGCAGCAAAGTACTACCATTTACACCAGCTCATCTCTGCCTGCCTCTAGCTCTTGAGAGAAAACATCAAGGACACAAAACACTAAGACAGGAAATGGGTAATTTTTTTTTCAATGCACAAATATTTTTGTCTTAATTTCTAAACAATCTCCCAGGGCATCTAGGTTTTTTCTGCTTCCGTCAGTACCACTGCTCAGAAACATTCCAGGAACACCCACTGCCCTAACTGAAGTCTTAAAGATATATCTTGGTTATTATCAGGAAATTGCGAAGATGAACAGGATGCAGCCTTCAGAAATCAGGTGATTACTGATGAAGGGAAACTGGTAAAGCACAATTATGGTAAATGGAAGCAAAACAAGCTAAGAACAGCCAAGAAATGGGTCCTAAAGCCTATTGTGGTTGTTTACCGTGTTCACCAGGGCAGGCTGATCTAGTGCTTTCAAAACTCAATACATCCCTTTCTGGGCAATCTCTAAGTACTTACTTGCATCTTCCAGGCAGGAGGATTTGATTTTAGTTTCACAGCTTTTTACTTTTTTATTAAGTGAATTCTCCCTTGTGTTATTCAAGGTCAGAGGCCAGAAAGGTGAGTTATTAAACCCCTCGCTCGCAATGTAAAGACCCCAGGCTTAATTCCATGAGTTTCCATAGGTTTCCCATGCCATGTAACCATTTGATAATTACATGACAACACCAACATTTTTGGCACTGCAGCAATTGAGTGGCCTGATTTTCTAGGGCACTCTCATTGCTTCACTGACACAGCAAGAAATCATGTGGGTTAAGTTCTACACTTCAAAAAGTTTGTGCTGGAGATAAGCGCAGTAGTGATTAGAAGTTGCTCAGATAGTTATCTGTGTCACCCATGTCAGTTATCCGTGTATCTGAGAAAAAGAACATTAGCAGCACACATTGCAACAACAAATCCACTTATTTGGCAACTAGGAAGCCTGCCATTTTTCTTCATAAAATAGTCACAAAAGGGGAAGGAAAAAAGTAGTAAACCAATATGTAAAATACCTAACAGTACTGAGAAAAACAACAGGGTAGCTTTGCAAATATGCAGCTCAGCAGTGACCACCATCTTTGTTACCATTCAAAGTAAATTCAAGTGCTGTAAAACATGACGCAAAAGCTGCCCACGAAATAGAAAGGTTAAAGAACTGAAAGTCTAGCAGAAGTCTCAATAGAGCTTCCCATCAGTTAATTACAAGGCTCCTAAATTTCAGTCTTTTCTCCATAATGGACATTTCCTAAAAGTGCAGTGCTTCTCTGGAGCTACACAAGTGAATTTCAGAGAAATTGCTTTGTTTTCCTTCGGGTTTCATCAGCTAGATGCCACACTGCTGCAATGAGTTTGAACTTCACTTTTTTATTTTAATAAGTGTTGCTGGTTATTTCCAAAACCCAAGAGGGCCTTCAGGACGATGAGTAGTAGCTCTTGAGCACAACCTCTGTCTAAAAATGCAATCCTTTGCCCTTTAGAAAAACAAAGCAGTTAGATCACTTGACATCCAGCTGAAACTCTTCAGTAGAAAACTTCCATATTCTCGCTAGGTGATTAGCGTTCTCACTAAGAACTAACCAAAATCCTCTTTTCTTTCTTTTAAATGTCATTCATTACCCTATTACTCTGAGTCACTGCTTAAGAAGCTACTGTGAATTACTATTTTATCCAAGTATTTCTTATCTGAGTATGATGGCCCTCTATTATCACAGTATTTAGGATTATCCAGTCTTAAACACTCTTTGCTCATGACGATTTTACAAGGAAAGAAAATGCTTCAATCCCTCTTCCTATGAAAAGTGCTTAGAGCTATTAAGTGACTTGACCATGGGCAAGAAGAAGCCAGGAGCAGAAGAGCCAGCTCAGGACTCCCTATTTCTGGGTTAAAACACTCACTGTTCAATCACCTTTTGATTCACCAGAATAGAGCCAGGGAGTTGCAGTGCATTGGGCTCCATTTGTGCACACATAAGCTGAAATACTAGATAATAAGGGCTTTGTTCCCTCTTTGCAGGTCAAGGCACACAGATTTAGAGCTCCTGGGAAATACAGAAATATATGGCAGAGCAAGGACTAAATATAGTATTCCTCAGAACCCTTGCAACGAGCTACAGCTCTCCTCAAACTGTTTGCTGTCCAGTCCCATTTGCAGTGTGTCTGCATGTAGAAGTGGTAATGGGGGAAGGCTTTTGTTACCAACAGTCAGTACAAAGGATTATCAGGACTTCACTCCGCTAATAATATGGAAATGATACAGTAACTAATGATAAATACCTGGTCTGAAGATGAATATACATTGCAAATCATGAGGTCAACAAGGGAATGGCCAGACAAAAACACCTACTCACATAGTGACTGCTACACTTAACTATGCAGACACACTTAAGTGCAGCTGATTTTTTTTTAAAGCTTATTTCATCCTAAGGTAATACGAGGGACAGGGTCAAGGCAACCATAGAATCTGAGTTCCCACCCAAGGGAATTTTCTTTTGCTAGATTCAGGCTGGTGAAAGTCAGGACAGAGAGCACAGGAGACGCAACCAGGCAGGGAAACTCACTGCTTTGAGGATTGCCACCGCGTCCTGCTGCAGCCACGTTGGGTAGACAACTTCGTCATTGAGGATGGCCTCAAAAAGGTCGTCCTCATTTTCGGCCTCGAAGGGAGCATGGCCACACAGCATCTCGTAGAGCAGCACGCCCATGGCCCACCAGTCAACATCTGGGCCATAAAGCATTTCCTGCAGAATCTAGAGGAGGAAGGAGAAAGAAATATCATCCTTGAAGCTTCTTAGAAACTGAGTGAGAGAAGAAAATGGATTTGGAAACATTGACACATAAGTTCTCTCTGAAATCTGAATGAACATGTCAGTTACAGTGAAGATGGACCTAAAACCCTATCAGAACATCTGGCAGTATCTAGATGACAACTGTTCTTCAAAGAAGTGTTTATAAATTTTCTAACAAGGTTGATAAATGAGAGAGAAAAAGGAAGAGGTAAAGAAATAAATGAAATGGGAAACAAGGGAAAAGTTGATCTATTTTCAGATCAAACTGGCCAAGTTCTGTACGGGCCTCTCACTCTGTAACCAGGTCTTTAGCAGCTGCAGCCCAGCACTTCAATCTTTCACCTTAGCTTCCTTTAAGAGAGACATTTGCTGAACTCCCTGCCTAGAGCAGCCTGCAGATTTACTGAGGCTTTGTTTGCACAAGTCTGCATCTGGGAAGAAGCCTTGCACCTCCAATAAAACATAGCCAAAGCACATTTATTAAGGCCAACCTGTGCTGTTAAAACATGTAACTGATTTTTTTGGCTAAAGAAAGGTCTCCTGTACCTCCGGAGCAATGTAGTCTGGTGTGCCACAAAAGGTTGCTGTGGTAATGCCATCGTGCATGCCCTCCTTGCACATCCCAAAGTCTGCCAGCTTGCAGTGACCCTCGTAGTCCAGCAGCACGTTATCCAGCTTCAAGTCCCTGCAAAGAAAATCATTCCCAACGTTAGCACATGCTTGGAACAGCCCACATGCAAATGGAGGCAGAGTCTCACGCCTGTGAAGCTAAACTGGTAAACTGGATAAGCCTCATCATCATAAAAAAATAAACACAAGCCATGCAGGAGGGCTTTTCTTTTGCTTCATCTCTTAAAAAAGGGAGGGACAAACATTATTCTGCTGAGCTGCATTTAATATGGGCAGGTGCTCCGCGAGGTCGCCCACACGGCTTTCCAAACAACCACAAGCCCGACTGGCAGAGCTTCTCCTTCAGCTCCGGGCCTCCCTGGAGGAGAGGCTGCCGAGTGCGTAACGAGGGGATGAGGCGGCAGCGGCGCCGCGCGTGACGGGCTCTGATTCAGCAGAGCGCCGTGCTCAGGGGACAGGGCAAAGACGGGGGGACAGCGAGGTGCCTTCCAGAGGGACAGCAGGTCCCGCCTCTGGCCCTTTGGGAGGTTAAATCCCGGCCCTCCTGGTATAACAGCAACCTGACTGATAAATCCCACCAGGCGTTATATCCAGTCTGAGAACAAAACCTCCCTGCTGATATCACACCATAGCGCCAGGCCGGCACGTGGTGCTTCGGCTATAAGGCAAAACCTTAAATCTCAGTGTCACCAAGCCCAGCAGGACTGCACTGCTGCCCTCCTCCAACTGCCCCTGCTGCCCTCCCTGCGCCATGCCCACCCCCTAGGTCTGCAGCCAACTACCACACTGTACATTTTCCATCACAACGTTGTAATCCCTGGAAACTCATAGTCAGAAGTGGAGCTGCCAAAACGACAGAGCCCAAACGAAGCTTATCAGCTTGCCTGACCTTGGGATGGCCTCACGGAAGAGCCCGTGGTTATAAGCGCTGTCAGGAACACGACCAGATGGCACCGGGTCATCTGCAGACTTAGGCAATGCCTTCCTAAAAATACATCCCAGCTCTTAGCACCTCTGCTTCTCAGCTGTCAAACAAGTTCTAGGCACACTGAGCGACTGAGGAAAGTGACTGCAATGAGAGCTCTGTTCTCTCTGAATCAGTCACTTTTTTTGGTATAGATTTGCAGGAAAAATCTGCACTGGGGAAGCTCCAAAGACATCTTGCTGGAGAAACATTCTGGAACATAGGCTGTGTTGCTTGCTGCACATGCTGCTTTTGACATCCACTTTTATTTTATAGGAGCTGTGGCCTGGAAATCCATTCTGTATCTAGCCTAGGTATGGTTTTCACTCTGAGTTTTTACTCTGGCAGTGCTACAATTTCCATTTTACTGACATGCAGGACAGGCTTATAGTCCAAGACAAAGGCACTTGGGGCCTTTCAAAGGCAGCTGGATGCCCAGGTAGGAATCAAACAACTAAATACATCTGAAGGCTTCATGTCCTTTATGAAGCACATGCTGGAACTTGATGCATTTTGCTCTCTGGTGGGACACCTGTCTCCCCAAGAAGGGGGAGCAGGGAGGAGGGCAGGAATAAGGGTGGCATTCCACATTTACAGGGAAGCCCGTGGGAGAGCTGGAGTCTGGATTCAGCTAGATTCCTCAAGACCTGCTCATCCTCTTTCTACAATCTTGAAGTGAAAATCAGGTGGCTGATTCCTCTGCTCTACATTAGCATTTCTGCAGCCCACACCACCACAGGAAGCCTTGCTGGAGCCTCTGAAAGTTCCCTCTCAACTCTGATATTACAGTGCACGCATCAATGACATACTGTACTAGACAACCAAGACCACATCCTGTCCTGAAGAGATAAGGAAAAACAAGCATTATTAATGGATGGGAAAGTGAAGGTTAAGAGGGTGAACGGGCGAAGGTTCAGAAATTTGCCCAAGTTCAACAGAACCAAGACTGAACAACCAATTTCCTGAGTCCCAGTTATAGAATCGCAGGATGTTTGAGGTTGGAAGGGACCTCTAGAGATCATCTAGTCCAACCCCCTGCTCCAGCAGGGACACCCAGAGCACAGGGTGGCATCCAGGTGGGTTTTGAGGACCTCCAGAGAAGAATCGTACTGCCCAGTTGGGTAGCACAATCACAGGAACGAACATCCTCTTCCTCTTTCAACAACACAGCACAGCAACATGATCCTCTCAACACCCCCATGTGAGGTCATTGCCAGCTGGTCCCTTGGCAATCTGGCTCCCAGGGGATTTGGATGTCTAGGATAATGTCCACACTTGCATGACACTGTGCTGCTTGCTCAGGATGGGATGCTCAGCAGCATTAACATTAAAAATGGCCATTATGCTGTGTGGACAAGGCTTATCTCGGAAGGGCTGGGCAAGCACTCCTGTCCATGCTCGCTCACGACAGCGAGTCTTCAATGGTGCCTCACAGGCTCTTGTTACTCTTCCCTGCAGTTCTTGGCAGGGCAGGGAAGCCCTCTGAGCACAAAGGCAGGCCTTGTTTCCAGGAATCTGCAGTGAGGTGGCTGAAACGCAGTTTATCCTTGGCTCGGGTTTGAATGCAGCAGACACCTTCTCAGAGCGAGGTAGGCCTGGCTTTTGGGGGTGCATCCGCACACACAACTGGAAGGGGAATTCTGGTGAGCCTGCTTGGAGATCCCCCCTCCCCATTGCCCTCAGAAACACCCACCATGTCCTGTCACGCTTTGGGAATATATCTCCTATTACAGCCTCACTGTATTCAAGCCAGCAGAAACACGGTCATGTATGTGGACAGAGCAGGCAAATCCCTCACAGACCCTGAGCACCGGAGCCCAGGGCTGCTCTGCACAACAAATTACCAGGCATTCTCCCCCTTCCCATCTTCTGCCCCCCAGAACATGCTGTGGAGAGCCCGAAATCCCTCTCAGCTGCCTAACACCCCATGCTCTCTCCTCTCAGAGAGCTTCTCTCCATTGATCTGTCATTAAATTTCATCTGGCTCCTGAAATTTTAAGTTTTAAGCACACATGTGTCACATGTTAAACCCATTAGGAAGACCCTGGTGTCTCTGCCAGCAGGCAGGACAGGGGCTTCTCTTGACACTCTTCCAGACTCGTGACATCTAAGCCTTGCATTTTGTTTTCACATAACCCATAACCTGCATCCATTGACTCTCTCTAGCTCAGCAGCTCTGGCTACACACGTGTCCCTTCAGAGGACCTCCTGTGAGCACAAAGACTTTACCCTTTTTGCTTTGCAAGTACCCCAAAAAAGGCCCCATATGTCTCCACTGGAGGTACCTGGGACCAGCCAGGGAGATAATTCTCTGGGAAAGTTTTCCTTTTTTTGCCATTCCAGCAGCCTCGAGCTCTGTGTTAGCCGCTTCCCATCCGCAGGCCTCACCACGCTCCATTCCACACGCACCAGCGAAGTCACGTGAGACAGAAACACCGACAGGTTTCTAAGATTTACAAGGAGCTCTTCGTTTTCGCAGCGAGGATTCCGGGAAGCTGATGAAACTGGAAGCTCTCCAGCTCTCAAAGCCCAGACCTACCTCATTTCCTTAATACTTGCATTTTCCACTCCGTATTTTTAGCAGCTCGATGAAGCAACAAGGGGAGAGAGGTTTTCTGAGGCCTGCGTTTCTAAGGCCCCGCTGAAGTCCTGCCTTTCCCTGGCAGACAGACCTCATTCCACCCCAGAAAGGTGGCCTTTGTGCACAGGCCGCCACCACACACCGCCTCAACGGCATCATCTCAGTCTAGACCCAGATAAAAACACCAGCTAAACGGGCTGCTTAGGCCCTACTCCCTGGAAGAGGCGTTTCCTTAGGCATCTGCTGCTCGAGTTTAACGTTTGCAAAAGGAAAAGCAAAATTCAAATTGCAGATGATCCTTTCCAAAACATCTGCCTAATTCGAGTTCCTTGCATCACAGAGAGTTTGGCCAACACAAAGGTGTTATACGAGTACCTGTCACTCACGCTGCTCGATCACGTCACTCGTGACGTAGAGACTTTGTAGGAAAGGATGAGAATTTTTTCCCGCTCCTGCTGTCCCCACCCTGGGCTTTATTCAGCAAGTCACCCCACTGGCCGTGCACGTCGGACAGAGCCGGTTTCCAGATGGAGCTGCCTCAGTTTCTCCTTTTCACGTGTCCAATGAGCCCAAGGGTCCACTTTAAAGCTTGTACTAACCAAGTGTTCCCATCTTTTGGAAGGTAGGTACAGGGCAGTGGGAGCTATTCACAAGTTTATGCGAAACTAGTGAAACATTCCAGGCAAATGCTAAAACCTGGAACGGGCCAGATGACTAAACTGGGCATTTTGAGGTGGGAACATTTTTATTTTTTCAATTTTCAGCATGCAAAGCCATCAGAAAGGATGCACAGAAGCAAACACGAGGTACAGTGCTCCCTCTCAAGTACCTGTCACTCACTTCCTGCAGGAACACGTGAATTCAAAAGCCTTTCTCAAGCATAGACTAATTTGGATTTTTCTCCACCTATTCTGCTGAAGTCATTTGAGTTTGTCAAAATACTGAAATCACCATGAAGACAGGGAAAAATCCACTTCATGGGCCTGACAGCCTGAGCAATACAGCTTTCCAAGTCCGGTTCCACAGAAATTATAATTATTTTTTACAAAATGAAATAACTTAGAAAGTCACATGCTCTGCAGACTAGCCCAGGAGTTAAGATACTTATCTAAGAGGGGGAAATTGCAAATTAGAGCCCCTGCTCTAACCAAAGCGAACAAGGGCTTTAAACCAACACTTCAGATTAATAGGGAGGAGAGGTGAAAGGGGTCTCAGTTTGGTGAAGAGCCCCTAATGCTCATGTGAAGCTAACACTGTTTCCCATTTTCCTCTGCATTAATTAATAGCATCCAAACCAACCATTTTCATCTCACTTAAAACCAACAATTTGCAATTGAGTTACAAAACAAAACAAAAACCTTGTTGCTTTAGAGAGAACTGTGACAATTAATTTAGACCCATAGACAGTGAAACAATTTTCTATGTTTCTACATTGAATTTTGGGGGTTCAGCTGCCAAACTTAACAACAACAAGAAAAAACAATATTTTCATACTTCTATTCCTGTTGTTTTTGGACTGGGACCATGCAAACTGTTTGTCTTGAGATTTTCTACCAATTTGGGAATTCAGGCTATTAGTTATGCCATGCATCCTAGGTTGAGCGGAATTCACTATCATTTCAAAAATCCTTCATGGAAAATGCTTCACGTCTGTCACATTCTTCCTCATGATAACCAGACATTATTCATTTTTACTGCTAAGTTTTTGTAACCAAAAATTCACATTCTCACAGCATCGAGGAGGAGTTAAACAATTCTTCCAAGCAGCAGCAAAGCCCAGTTTCAGCAGGCAGTAGTAAATACTCACCTAGAGGACATCTGCCTTGTATTATACCAGAGCTAAGACAGAAAAACCCAGTCTGAGCTGCTGCTATTTGTTTAGCTGCTATCACATCTTCGGGGTAGGCAGAAATACTCTAATCACAAAGGAAAAAAATGGGTTGCTGGCCTTTGGAAAAGGAAGCCATGAAGCAGAGATGAGAAAAAGATGGAGCTGCATTGAACTTAGGAAAACCAGCTTGAGAGCCTGAGGTTTGCTGCTGAGTAAAGGAAGAGCTATTGCTCCTTCTGAGCCTCCAAGGCTTGTTCTATTTCAACTGCTGTGGAACTTGAAAGAGGAAAAATCACCATTGCTAGAACAAACCCATCGTGCTTATACACAGCCCTCTCTTTTGGGCACAGACCCAAAGGAAGAAGGGAAGATCGCTGTTATACAATGTTTAATCAGAGGAACCACTCACATACATCAGTACTTTGGGCTGACACACACTGAGATAATAAGAGCTGCTCTACAGAGCCTGAATTTCAGAACATAACCCCTAAGCCCCAAGGGATTCCATCCTGGTCCTCCTTTTCCTCGTTTAAATGGGAAGCTGGGGCTCTCCAAGCTGTCACCTCTGCACTTGCTGATGGAGCAAGAAAGAGCTACATGCAAATACCAATAAGGGATTGCAAAACAAATCCAGCTAACTCCCAGGTTTCTTGGAAAAACGGATCTCTGGGGCAACAAAGTGTTTCATGTCATTTCCTGCAAACTTCTGGAGCACAGCAGCAAACTCTTCTAGCCCATCATTTGCAGGCCACATTGGCTACCACGGCAGGTCATGTTCTCACAGTGCAACAGGGCAAGAGTGAAGGGGAAGGCTCCCCAGGGGGAATCAGAGAAATCAGGAATGAAACCTAACACGGTGCCCCTCTCCACTATCTTTGCAACTGAAAGTTACATTCACAGGATGGCCACGCTTAGGGACCACAAACATTGGCACAAAGGCTCCATGCTGAAATTCTGCACTTCTCAAATATCACACAAAAGAAGAAATACGACCTAAGAAACTGAGACCTGATTTAAGTGGCTGAAGTGCTACTGAAGACTAACACAGGTGCAATTTCCCCTCTTTTCTTGCCCCACAGCATATCCTATTGATTGCACGGAGTGCTACTGCAGAGGAGGAGGACGGGCGGCCTGTCCCTTTTCCCTGTTCCTCCTAAATCCCCCACACAGTGGCAGAGCACAAACCTTGGGGAACTGTCTGCTGTGGGGCATTAGGGAAGAAGCACGATGGGCTACAGCCACCCGGCCTCCAAGGCCAGCTCCAGCTTTGCTGCGGGCACAGACGTGCACCCCTCTCTGGAGTTGGATCTAAATGCAAAATGCCTGAAGCTTCCTGAAGGCTGAGGAACAGCACAAGCCAGAGGGGCCTTCTGGAGGGCAGTGCTTTGAATCCATGCAAGGTGCAGGATGCTCCTCACACCCACCTGTACTTGTGCTCTGCAGCAGGTCCCCTGTGCTCCCCGCCAGGCCCAGGCTGTAAAATGCCCCCTCGCTCTGCTGCTGGGCTCCGCACTGAACCTGCCTGGCAAGCGCTCGCATCCACCAGTGCTCTGTTATTAGGTGTTTCATCTCAACCAGCGCTTGCAGCACAAGGGCAAGTTTCTGCAGGCTCCCTGCCCAGGCTGAGGCAGCACCAGTTGCAATTTGGCGGCCCGGGGGGCTGCCTCACTGCTTGGATCCCCCCTTTTGCCATTTGCCTCTCGTGGAAGCTGCTCCCAGGATCTCGGTTGTGCCCAGGCTGCTTCCCCAGCAGCCTTGGAGGGGCTGATTCCTCCTTGGGCAAAGGAGCCGGCAGGACCTGGCCCCAGAGCCCTCCTGGATCACTGGGAAGCGCTGGCATCTCCCCTCCCTCTGGGCACTGCACAAAAGGTGGCTTGAAAGGCAGCACAATTAGGTGCATGATTTCATTGCCATCAAGATGAATGGGCGTGATTCACCAGCCCGATTACCTTGGAGTGGGTCGGCACAGATTAAAAATAAAATAAAACAAAAATGAAAGACTCCTGGCATACCATGTTGTATCCTCACACTCCATCATCCCCAATGTCCATCAGGTTTGAGGCGTGGACACAACACGCACGGATCTGGTGGGACCACATTGCTGTGTCCCTCCTGGGCCAGGCAAATCCCAAGAGCCTCCAGGTTACCGTGTGCATGGAGCGGCCGCACAGCAGCCCGTGACGGTCCCCAAGGGGCAGTTTCACGAGGGCCGAGCGGTGCCCTTGGGAAATTGGAAATGTATGTCTGCTTTTGAGCGTGTATATCCATATAGACATCTATTTATCTATACGTATGTCTGCAGCTTATTAACCTCACTTTCATGCGGGACTCTGGTCAGGGAAGGCAGCAGTTGCTCTTGAGGCATTTCCCAGAATCCCGGTAAATGTCCCGTCGTGCCAGGTGGGAAGGAGAGCGGCGGGTAGAGCAGGGCCCGTGTCCCGCGCTTGGCGCATGCACCCGCTCCGGATGCGCCCGGCCCCTCATAGGCTCCTCCATCCCGCTGGCAGCGACGCTGGAATGCGCTGGCCCAGAAACCATCGTTTGCCGAGTTGCTCCCAACAGAGTGGCTGTGTTATCCGTGCCAAAAAAGAGGGAAAGGAGGGGAAAAAAAAGAAAAGCACAAACAAAATGCCTCTTTCTGCAAGTTCCCCCGGCCTGAGGTCTTCGGAGGCGGCGTACGACAGGCTTCAGACCCAAGCACACCAACAGGAATAAGATGTGGACTTGTGATGGACGGTGCCAAGAGAGATTAAAAAGCAGAGATTAAAAGCCTGTTATGTCACCTTGACAAAAATAGACCAACGTTGATTCGAAGCCTGATACAGCAGGGAAAACGGAATGGGGCCTGTGCCAACGGCACAACTCGGTCTCAATGCCTCACGATGGAGCAGCTCAGGTATCCAGCAAGATTAACAGCTGCCAACTGCCCATAGCCCACCTTGGAGCTGCTCAAAGGGCTGTCCTGGTGGGATGGGAGCAGGGCCAGGCTGCTGGAAAGGCTCCTCGTTCCCGGGAACCCGAGTGACGTGTCCCTGTTTCACCACCACGTGCCACTAAACCTGCCCTAGGGGAATCAGACACCGGCCCCAATGGTCACGATTCCCGTGTTCCCACTGCTGCGGGAAATCCAGCCCCCTCCTTATGTCTTAGGAGTTGTGTTTCACTCCAGGAAATATATATATATATATATATACACACACACATATATATATGTATATATGTATAAAGTGGCAGCATTCATCATGATCACATGTAGAGACAAACCCATAGGGTGTTTGCAAAGCCAGCAGGGTTTGCTGGGGAGGACGACACTCCTTGGCTGAACCGGCACAGCTAGTCGGACCTCTCCCTGTTCAGACACTATGGACACGCTTCTCTTTGAGCTGGATCCCAAGTCCCAAAAAGTCACCAGGAAAAAAAAATCCTGTCATTTTTGGCTGGTTTTGGATAGACAAAAATCGAAAGATTCTTTGGACAAATACAAAGAACAAATCTCATGTGAGGGAGGAAAAATACCTAACCTTCTTAAGGCTCTGAATTACACATCCAGATTTGTAAAGCGAAGGCTGTAGGCTCTAATCCCCTTTCTATAATGGAATGAGCAGTGCTGAAGGCAAAAGTGCCACCCTGTATTTTTAGAGGGGATTTTCAAAAGCTCTTTACTTTGGCCTGTTGGTTTCCAGTGACAAAGTTAGCAATAACTTCTGAAGCAGCAGCCTGTGCCCGGCACTGACGCTCTTGAAACTCGCACCCTTGACACAGGAGTTTTGTGCACGGGAGGAACGTGTGGTCATAGCACTAGTGAGTGACACATCATGGGCATAAAACACATGCTGTCCTGGCACCGCTCAGAAGGGTAGTCGGGTAGGGCCCCCTCAGGAGCACCTTTTGAGCGACATTTCTCAGGGTTGCTGTTTCGAGATCTATTTGTTACAAAAACTGAGACCATCACACATAGCATTAACTCTCCTTTTTTTTTTTCCTCTCTAAAACCTTTGGGAACCTGTGGGCAAACAAACTGCTTGTCTGTCTGCTCAGATCTTCTAGCTTCTCACTGCAGCAAATCACTTAAATAGCATCTGTGAAATCAGATGGAAGAGGTATTTGGGAGAGCCTGGCAAATGGGTCATTATCCCCAGATTTAGTGTCTCGTTTCATGTGGATTACTGTTGCCATTCACTCCTTACAGGTGACTCACTCCCAAAGCCCACATATCCAAGCTCTGGATAAGCAGGGCAGAGGTGGGTGGAATTCCAGGCCTAGTGCTGAGTTCTCTAATTTCCACTCCCATTTTCAGGGACTCCTCCCAAGCTGCCCATGCACAGGAGCGAGTGGCACAGCGAGCTCTGGGCTGGACCAGCAGGATGATGACATCTCTCGTGCCACCCCACATGCCACTCTGGCAGTATGTTCCTACATGAGGTGCCTTAGCTGTCTGCCCAATTACAAACAAAGACCAGGGGATTTAGGAATCAATGATTTACCAAGCAGAGAAAGCTGCTGAATGACTTGTTCTTGTAATAGATTAAGCAAATTAAACAGAAAATGAAAAATAAGCCCTGTCTCAGTAGATTCTGTTTAGGAAAAGGATAAAATGGGAGCTGAATTAGGAAGGTCTGACTTTACTCATGCATTGAGCTTTTAGCACACAAATCTGTCAAGTCTCTGCATAAGAGTCACCGCAGCCCTGGCATCTCCCCAGTTGCAGTTCAGCCTTTTGGCCCCCAAGATGTGGGAATACAGGGATGGAAACCCTATGTACAGCAGTTCTGTGCTGTATCTGGGAATATAGCTCCTGGCATGGAAAAATGATTTTCCAGCCCAAATTATTACAGTCCTTCCCCATTAAAGTGCCCAACCCTGCACAGGCAGCTACAGCCCCATCCTTGCCACATGTCATTTCAAGAATCAAGAGCTCCTTCCATCACCCAGTACAGGCAGCATCAACTGCAAGGAGAAAACCAGGAAGCCTGAGGAGGAGATGTGCAAGGGGCATATTCAAGGCAGGAGTGGGAATAATGACTAACAGCAAAAAGCAGGATCTAGTTAAAATGGCAGTTATGAGGATATAGCCCATGAGTAACATGCCCTTTAGATGGATGATTCCGAGTCAGTTCACGCTCTTCCTCTTCTTTCTAGTTCACTCTTCTTTCTAGGACCAGAACTCCTGGCTAATC
>JAUBOD010000086.1:5180987-5203814 GCA_032353885.1 Nothura maculosa | reverse complement strand
GCACCCCATCCTATGGTGCTTATAAAATGTGTTTTGCATTATATTTTTGTAACAGTTGCCTAGCAAGCCTTGACCTGCACGAATACCTGCACAGCTGGAGCCTGCGGTGCCCATCGCATTCCGGCCCTCATCATTTCCCCTTTTTATAAATGTAAATATTGGAGGGCTTGTTTAAACCTTCAGAACCTAAACATGTCATCGCTATTAATAACATATGTTATAAGACACCACATGCTGGCAAAATAACCTGCAGTAAATGACACCAAAAATATTGAAAAGCTTAGCATAAAATTGAAGCTCGTTAATGGTGCACTGTGCAGCCTGGCATACGACTGGAGGCAGGAATTCCACACAATGGGACTGTGTGAGTGCTAACAGCAGGCTCCCGCAAGATAAAATAAACTTGGTTTATGGACATGAGGAATTGATTTTTAATGAGATTCTGCTCGGCCGTAACATCATCCTGGGAGGGTGGGCTGGTTTTCCCCTCGCCTCTGGTGAAAAACTACAGTTTGTAGAATAAAGGCGCATTTAAATTAGGCCTATGGATTTGCACCTTCATCGTATTAAGTGAAAAGTGGGTGTTATCCCAGGCCTGAGCACAAAATAGTTGTTAAAATGCCTATGGAGAAGATCTGGTCCCTGCATTACCTATCTGTACATGCTGGGCTGGGGGACTCCTCAACTTCTTGGGGAGATAAATGGTCTCACAGGCCTATGTCCTGAAGACAGATTAGTAAAACGAGGATAAATCTCTCTTAGGAGAAGTCAGGTAAAAGCACTTGACTTTATCTCCTAACATTTGGGTCTCAACTGCCTATTAAGAATACATTAAAATCTAAAGAGGTTGTTGAACGTGCAGTTCAATGGCAAATCACTGGCACTGTTGAAGGAAGGACTGTCCCTTCCATGTTCATTCACATTTCCTTATTTTTTTTCATTCATCCCATCAGTTAAAAACGAGACTAAACCTTCCCTTTGAAACCCGGAGAGAAAAGTGTGATTCAAATAAATTGAAAAGCACCTCATAACCAAGGCAGCCTTTGGGGGAAAAAAACAGAAGACAAAAGCAAGAGCAAACATTAAGCTCCCTCAGCTCTAAAACCCAAACATTTTCTTTGCAGAGATCACAGTTTTGCTTCCCAAATCAATGGCACTTGGCCCCAAACTCAGCATATTGCCATGCTGTTGCTTGGCTCTCCACTGTTAAGGTTTGTGCTGTTTGTGTGCAATCATTGCCTTTTAATTGCCTTCTATTGCCCATTTCATTTGTCAATAAATAGAAAGGGCAGACCTATCACCAAAGGCCTTCCATCTGTTTCTCATACATCTTAGCCACCCATGGTGCCTTAAGCCCAAGATATCCCCTACTGCTAACCAGGCTACCACTTTATTAGGGTTTTTTTCCCTGTCCTTTTAAAAAGATGAAAGTTCCTAAAAGCTTTTTCTTTTTCTTTTCTTTTTTAATGCAAGTGAGGGTTGAAGTTAATGAAGTCGGCATCTGGTAGGTGAGAGAAGGTCACCCTGGGGTTGGGCACCTCCCAGTGGTGGAACTGGCATTAACCCAGCGATTAGTACGTGATGACAACACCTTAAAGATAATTAGTTGACAATGAGTTGAGAGCCTATTAACCCCTTTAACACCTTATAGTTTATGATTATGACAAAACACTGTGGGACAAAACAAAAGAGATCTAGTTCCCCTGGAGTGATCGACCACTTTTAGTCATTTGCTTATCACTTTGGGGACATTATTCCAAGGAAGGAAGCAGCAGGCTACAAGCCAGGGTATGTGTTTTATCAGGTTTGTGTTGTTTTTTTCTCCTGATCAATTACTTATATATATATATATATATAGTGATAGATTACATATATATATATATATGTATATATATATATATAATCTGTGAGGTTAAAGGCTCTCAGGCCTTGGATAGGAGTCACAGCAGAAAGTCACAGGAGAATAGATCTATATATGAGTTAATAGCTTTTCTCATGTGATTGAAGAGTGAAAAGCTCAGCTTAAAACTTTTTCACATGGCTTTTCATAGTGATGAGCCCCTACCGCTGCAGTTTTTATGGAGGCTGTTAGATTTAAGTTGGTCGGAGAGGTTGAGCTGAGCTCATTCAGGTTCTCCCCAGGGCTGCTTGCTAGAGCAAGGCAAAGCTTTCATAAAATAACTGGTAAGAAATTCAGGAGCGGGCCGCATCTCCCTCCGAGTGCAGCAAACAGGAAATAGCACCGGTCACGGGTGTGGGAGAGGAGAAGAAAGCAAATGGAGAACAACTGGCAGAGGGCTGTGATTGACACACGCTGGCATTTCCCATCCTCGCTCCTTCAGCCAACGTGCTTAATCACAACGCGAGAGCACAAGTGAATTACGACTGGCAGCAGCTCAAGCAGTTTGGCAAGTAGCAAAGGAGAAGGAATCTGTGTGCGGCGTTCAAGGCAGCCGTCTTGAGATTAAAAATAAAGTTCCACTTAATTTAAACAGATATCTTGCTCTCTTCTTTTGTATGGTCACGTTCATGGGATTCAGGCAATCCTGGCGAGGGAGAACACTTTATGATATTGTATTCCTGGGACATGTTTTGATACAGACTGCAGGCAAGGATTGGCTTTGCTTCCTTTAGCTTTAGCATAAACTTCCATTAATTTCAGCAGGAGCAGGGCTTTAAGTTTGATTTGCATGCAAATATATGGATATCTGAACTGTTTGATGGACCTTCTGAAATGCACCCATCATTAACAGCTAACCAGGTATTAGGATGTGCAATATTTTCATATAGTTTGCATCTCTCCAGAGCTTGCCATTTCAGTCCTTTAAAATGATTTAAAATGTCAGTTAATTAAGATCCATTGTGGCAAAACTTCCCTGGAGAAAATTTTGTTCCCAGGTGAGAGGCAATGCAAAGGTTTGCACAGGATCCCCCAGCGGTTACAGCCCAGACCTCCTGGCTCCCAGTCCTGTGCTTTACTGCTAATTAAATACTAGTAGCTTAATGCAGCAAATGTGAAGTTTTGTTATGCTTTTTATATTTAAAGGCAATATATGATCCAGCACTGTATCAAATGTCCATAAAAAATCCAGCATTTTTTAACTCTCTTATTAACTAACTTGTACTACTGGGCAGTACCTACCTTTAGAAAAACTTGATGTTATTTATCTTAATAGAAGACTATGAGTAGAAAAAGCTGAGATTACCCTTCACTGACTCATCTCTCTGTTATTACAGATCATTGACTCTCTTGGCAGTGAAAAAGAGTTTAGAAAAAATTAATCTTAAACATAGTTAGCAAGCTTAATTAGCTGATTATATAATCTGCTAATTTGCAGATGCAAAAATCAGAATTCCTGGAACACATCATTAAATCCTGATTATTAAAGATGATTCAGGGTTAATTAACCAACCCGACAATGATACAGCAGAAGAACATTTAAAAACACAAAATACTTCATAGAATCCACTTGACTTGTCTGAGGTACAGTGCTCCTCTTAGTCTTTCCTCTTAATGGTCCATTCTCCTGTAATACCTAAATGTGTGATTATAGTGATTACACTGCTTATGGGACTATTTGCTTGACTATGAATTTGGAAGATCTGGCTCGTAATTAATGATGTAATGAAAAGGACAACTTTATGGGCTGAATCACTATATAAAATGGCCTGACTCCACTGGCTTCAGCAGAGCTACAGTAATTTCTACCATCTGAGCATCTGTCCCCATCTCTACTAAATCTTTTGTATTAAGTTACTTCCTTATCCACTTCTTAAGCACTGTAAAGCATTGCTTAGGGGAACCCATTTACAGTTTTTTTTGGTAGTGAGATTCCATGTCAAGCTGCAAAATCCAATTTGAAGATGACACTTACCTGCCTTCCCTGCTGTCTCTCCAAAAATAATACAAAGTCAGCCTGAATGAATACAGAAAACACCCAGTTTGGACAGGTGTATTGGAAGCAATTCCCACAGTTGGATATGGGAAAAGCGGAACTATCCAGGATGATTCCTTAAGAATTTACAAAGTTAGGATAATTTCTTATGAATTTACAAGGTTACGGGGAGGTGTTCAAGCATTTTCAGCTCTCAATGGGAGGAAAAAAAAGAGACAATATAAAGGGATTTGGATATTGGGAATCTTGTGCCACCACTTACATCTCACAAATAAAGCAAACCCAAAGCATACAGGTTACACAGGCTGGGCATTCTGATGCAGGAACAACATGTTATCCATTTCTCACACCTATCTAGGAGTATGGATAGGATATTTTGACAGCCATTGTTACTACTACTTAGTTTCACACCCTTGTTATTCTACCAAGGTGTGATCATGGGCAAAAGGCCACCTCGGTCTTACCTACTAGCAAAGCTCTCCCAGAATGAGGAGGAGCAGTGAGGGGATGGCTGTGCCCATCTTTTCATCCAGTCATGAAACCAACTTGGTTGACTGTCTCCAAATTGGTCACTGCTGAAGGGAAGGCCACCAGCTGAGGAGTACAGAGTCATTTGGAAAAAGACGATCTCTGATGAGCAACACTGCAGAGGGAGAAACTTTCCATTGGTATAGAACTAAGTAAATACTCCCCTCTCAGTGTCAGCAAAATGCCTCCGCCAGTACAGCCAAGAAAAAGACGGAAAACAGCGTGGGAGCCAGCACACAACCTTGTTTGGGGCTGCTTGAGACAGGAATGGAGTCTGATACACTGCCATTTTCCATACACTGGCCATCACGGAAAAAATAAGTGACAGAAATAAACTTTGCAGGACTTCAAAAAGCTGATCAAAAGTTTCCAGACCCCCTCATGGTTTCACAGTCTAAGAACCTCTTGCTACATCAACCAACAGATCTTGTCTCAAGGCCTTTTCCTGAAGTTTACAGAGATCCTATCTCTAGAGTATGCCCAGACTCCAAATCTACTGAACTCAGGGAAGCATTGAGAACATTTAGAAAAACCAAACAAGAATCCTTCCAATAAGACAGGCAAGAAACATGGCAGGAGGGCCAGAGTTTTCCTCATCACCTTTATGTTTAGAAAAGTGGATTAGGCGAACTTTCTTGGAAGCTCATGCTGCTGACTCTTGCTCCCAAATAGTGCTGAAGGGTTCAGTGAGTTTCCTTTTAGAAGTGTAATCTCGTTCCTCTAAGCACCACTTGCCTTTAGCTTGTGTTTGCCCTGTGCAGTAGCACACGTAGTTATCTGTGGAACATTTTTTCAGGCCAGAAATGTCACTGAATCTCCACCTTGTCCGATTAGTAATGCTGCCAGTGTACCCAAGAACACAAGTCTTCAGAGGCTTCCTATTCATACAGCAGCTCTTGTTTGTTCCAGTTCTCACAGCTGTGGCTCTCTCTGTAGTAAGCAGCACCAATCCTGATTTTTTCTCTGAACCAATTTATCTGTTAATCTAAATCCCATGTGACTCAATAATATAGAGGTATCAAATCTTAACAGTTCTCAAATCAAACAAAATTCTCCTTGTATAGAGAGTCTACTACTGCCAAGCTGGCCTCTTTAGAAACCAATTTCAGATGAGGAAAGGACTTGAGCAACACGGTATCTCACAGGGAACCCTGAGATTGTCAAAAGGCCTCTACCATAGCTGAGTAGAAGTTATACAAGTCTTCTCGCCAGCTGTTTTAGGGAGGGACAGGCCCTGACTTTATTTTCTGGAGGAGAAGACAAGGGCAGGCATCCTAGGATTTGAAGGCTCTGGCAGAAGACCAAAGAAGCATAATGGCTGGAAAAGACTTTCAAGATCAAGTCCAAGTGTAAAGACTATGCAAGAGGGATGAGGAAACTAAAGAAAGCAAATATTCAAGATGTTTATTTTTTAAATAGTATTTTTAATAGAAATTAGTCATGTTACTACTGTTAGAAAATATTAGTATTTTAAAACTTTATTAATCTAGAGTTTGTGTTCTAGCTGCTCTGTGCCCTTGAAGAGATAACCTCCAAGACTAGAGAACCTAGAAGCTTGTGGCTCTGCTGCGGATATCCGAACTAGCTGGAGTGTCTGTGAGGCACTCTGGAGGTCTTAAGCAGACAGAAAGGTCCATTTTTGTGAAAGACAAAAGAAAAAAAGGCATTTTGACAAGCAAGACTGATAGCAAGGGACCGAGGCCAATTCATACTATGAGTAGATTAAGGATAGATGGGCCTTGTGTGGCAAGACCCGCATGTCGGTGTCCAGCTGGTGGAGGTCTACTAGGGCTGAGCAACACCCAACCTTCATTTTTTTGTTAACATCTGTGTGGTCTAATTTTCTATTACTGTCAGCAAGTTATTTCTAAGAGTGCCAGGTTATTTTGACCATAAACCTTGTCCCCATCACACATTTCTAATTTTAACCCTATTTGTCTCTGGTTGATTTACATTTGGCCAGAAGCAAACTACCTATTGGAAGCATTTATTGAAAATTAATTAGGTGGCTAAAAAGCCTCCAGCAGATTCTGTTAACGGTGTCTGCTCCTTGTGGCTCTCCAGAATTCAACATTTTCCAGTTAAAACACCTAGCAATTAAAAAAAAATCCATAAAGTAAATGATATAATTAGTTCCAGAATGGAACTTAGTCTCTTTGAAATCAGATGCTTTCTTCTAAGGCTACAGTGCCATGCAATAGCAGGAGGTTTATAGTGCCAGGGGATTTTCAGTAGAGGAAAGAGCAAGCACTTGAAACAGCTAAGTCACGGCATGAAGCAAAACGAAGGTGTCTTTGCTGGCTTAACACTGGCGAGACATCCAGGCTAACTGGTCACATACCTAAGTGGGGAACAGGAGAGAAAACAAGATGTACCAAGTGAGATTAGAAGGAAAATCACAGGATTCAATCTGAGGCAGTTCTGGCACCCCAGAACATGGAAAATCCTCGCTGCATCTCTCTCAAGAAAAGCCAGCATGTTAACATGATTTACTGCAAATAGTTCCACAACATTAAAATGAGTTTTTATTTTCTGTGTGTGCTGCTTCAAAGAACAACTCTGCGGGCTCATAAAAATGCAGAGAACAAATAGGGGCCTCTAAGACCAATTTATATGCCATGCCCACTGTGCACCGAGACACATATAATCTGTAAAATGTCAGCTTCAAAGTTCCACAGAGATTGGTGTTAACCCTGACCCCCGACCCTGCCGACTCTAGCTGGGCCCTCGCGCTCTCTTAACCAGCTGTTTTAGATAAATGTGCTCCATTTTTAAAGAGATTGTCCCAGAGTTTTACGTGAATAGAAGTAATATTATTAACTCTCGCCGAGAAAACCACCTTAACCGAGAGTCTTTACAGATGGGCCAATCAAAGGCCTGCCCCATGCAGACAGTGGTGGGTTAATAAATATGTCATTGGACTGAAAATATTTAAACAACACTGGGAGAAAAGAGCAAGGCATACGACAAAAGGAAAGCATATTAGTACTGTTTCCTGTCAAAATACACAGAGGAAGCACTTTACTTTGACCATTTTCCTCATAAAGAGACACGGTAGGCCAAAACCAACAAAGCCAAGGAATCTGTTTTATCCCACTGTTGGATACGGAGGACTATCAACTTAAACGAAGTTAAGGTTGGGAGACCAAGGCCGGGTTCTCCCTGACAAGACTGTTAATTGAACACATCAGCAGAAGTAATCACCAAATCTGTGACCTTGTCGATCGATACTTGCATTTTATAGCTCCTCGTGTTTATTTTTCACCTTTTACTTTATGTGTCTCTCCAAAGTTAGGCAGGGGATTAGCCACTCGTGGTCTGTAGGAAGTCCAAAAATATGATGTAGCCTGCTGGTTTGGCAAACTGCAGACAAAGTTTAAATCATCTTCTTGGAAGCCAAATGCCAAAGTTCAAGGGCAGACAGTATATTTTAGACAACAAAGAAGCAGCCAGTGTCCACTCATAATAAATAAAAACAAGTTGGGGGCAGAAATACAAGTCAACTGGCTCCCCATCCACTGGACAGGGGCCAAAGACAACAAGAGTCAAGGGGAACGCTCAGAATAATTTCAGGAGGTTTTGATTCAGACCCATGATGAATCCAGACCTACTTTTAATGTAGGAGGTGAGAGTGTAGCCACAGATTTCCATGGGACATGGGTCTGGCACCGAAATACTGCATTCAAAAATGGCCCACCCTTCATTTTCTCCTAGTGATATGTTCAAAAAAAACTTTCTGAATAGATTAAGGAAGAAAGTCTACCTCATCAGAAACCACAATAAATGCAAAAATACCTTACAAAGGTTAAAAATGCAATATCTGAGACTTAGAAATATTTAATAAATAAACAAATAAATTTAAGCCACTGTTTAAAATACTGCATTCAAATTGTTTTCTATTTTAAAAGACTGTTTACTTTCAGGGACAGTACAAACTAATCTCACCGCAGCTCCAGCCCCTCATTCCTGTTCTTTCTGGGCTCACAGATAACCATAATGCTGAGACATCCAGCACACAACTGTCAGAACATGAAAAGTTATGGTGAAAAGCTCAACTTTTCCTCTTTCCATGTGTAGCTCATGACTCAAACCACAAACCTCTGTAACATTATCAGTTATTTGGCTGTTGCTGTAATACAAACAAGACCTTTATTCACTTGTATGCACAGCACCCAGTCTCTGAACCTGACTGTTTTAAGTGTAAAAATGAGATTGACAGAAAAAGGCAAGTCTGAAGAGGAATAATTCAGGGTCATCCAAGCATTAGCATATATAAATATTTGTCCTCTTAAAAGTCTTTACCTTACAGTTCATAATCATCTACATTCTTTGACAATGCCAATAAATCAGGTTTTGAAGTTAATGTCCCATATTATTGTATTCATGTTTTCTAAACAGAAAGTACAATCCTAAGGTAAAAAGCAAAACAAACACATAGAAGTTGACAGCAGCATAATAAATTAAAAGGGAGAGGAAAAGAAGAAAGAGGTGGCAAAATAAATAAATACAAACTCACATAAATAAAACAAGAAACATTAGGAACTCTCATGGAAGGACACTCACAAAACCTTTACATTAATTTGAGGCTGCTTGGCTTTTGTCAGGCTTCTTTCATACACAGACTGCCTCCCTAGAAAAGCTGTTTGTTTTTGAAATGTAATCTCCTTCAGTGGCATGAGAGAGCAAATGAGTTTAAATTACAGGCAAAACAAGCTTGCAAAGGTAAACATTTTGTTTTTCAAAGCCCCAGAATAGGTTTGGAGTTTTGAAGCTCTGAACTCCTGATGGTTTGTCCTTGCCCACTGGAAATATTCACTTCCCGTTCCCTCTTGTGTCAACAGAAATTCTGTTGACTAACAAGGAAGCCGAAAAAAGAACGTGGGCACATGAACCAACCTAAATAAGGAACATGTTTCTCAACACTCATTTATGGTAAAAACCCACTTATGGCTCCTCAGCATGGCTGAACAGTATGACAAAGCCCTTGGGAACTGTAGATTGTCTTGATTTCAGCTGTAGCTCTTTCTAGGAATAAGAGCTCATCCTCAAAGTCAATACAGGCTTTTTAAAGCAAATATCGTTTGTGCTAGAACCATGAACTTATATCTGTCTGCCTCTCATTAGGATGCTATGAACTCTGTGTGGAAATCCAACAGGAAGCAGGGAGTGGAGCAGCAATAATCCCCTCTGTGTGTGAAATCCCCATGGATTGGTCAGTCTAACCTTGCATTTCTTTCTGCACCATCTCCGTGCTTTGTGCATCCAGCTTGGAGCTCTGTCCTTCTCTCTCTCGTCCTCCTTTGCTCAGCTTGCTTGTAGCTAGCACTGCCCTTTTACAAAGAAATGCTCAGCAGATCCCACACACCACAAAAGATTAAGGAGAGACGTGTGGAACGCTGCTGCTTTTCCACTCAGCATTCAGAGGGTGGTAACATTCCCCAATAGATGTGTTAAGTGTCACGTTTTTTTCCTGCCCAATTCAAGCCTCTCACCTTCCTAGAGATTTTCCTAATTCCTACACTCGCCAGTACTCTGAGGTAGGTCTTGTTATTTTGTCCAAACAAGGGAGACTGAACAAAATGTTTATTGGAGCCTTCGCAGTTGTCACTGCAAATGTGCTAAGCACCAAGCTACGTTTCATTAATTCACCCTCTGACCTTTCATGCATCTGAGTACATAGGAAAACTGCTGCATGTAACATTACAGAGCTGCTATTTTCAATAGTTTTCAACTTGCAACCCTTCCCCTAATTTTTCCAGAAGAGGTATGGATCCTTGTATAGTGATTAAATGGACTGACAACAGGCCTGCTTCTGCTCGTAGCTTTTCATGGACCTCTTGGAAGTCCTCCACACACTCCCAAAGGTACCCAGACCACAGGCTGAAACACAGTGTTGCAAAGGAAAAAAAAAAAACACCTCAGGTTTAATAACATTGACTGATGCTCCTGGGGCCTTAAAACTGCTGCCTTCATAATGCGTGTTCTACAAGCCTTGGCGCTCGTAAGATGGAATATGAGACACAATCTAGAGGTTCACCTGCCAAGTGAGGAAAATCCTTTCCCTTCCCAATGGGCCAGAAGTATTGGCACGGGAGGTCACTAAAAGCAAGTGTTTGCTGTTGTGGTGATGTGGGTTCCAGAAAGACAGATGTGTGTGAAACAAGATCCTCCAGTCCATAAGATCCCTGGGTACTATAAGAAAGTCATACGGGAAGCCTGACACAAGTGGAGACTGTAAAGGCTGGAATTGCAAAAGAAGTGGTTTGCTCCCTTTCCACCCTCCTTGTGAACAAAAAGCAAGGGAAGGAGACATATCCCTACCTGATGCTAGTAGAAAACATATTTTAGCTAACTTGGAGGAATTTCTGAGCTACAGCTCATTGCAATGCTGTAACAGCTGCAATACTAGATTGTTAGAATCATTTTAAGATAATCATGACTAGCAAGTGCTCAGCCTAAACATGGTGGAAAAAATGCATTAACCAGCTCAAATCTGCAGACAATCTGCCATCTTATTTCTTGAAGGAGCTAGAGTGGATTTTGCAACTACTGTCACTTGATGGGCCCAGCATCACTGGGGAGAATGAAGCCCTCCCAGGTGCAGTTCATCCCAATTGCTTCAGGGGTCTTCCATAGCCTGAGATAGATCACACACTCCATGTGCTTCTCTGTCCACAACTTATAAGAAACTCATAGTGATTGTATCCTTCTCTGGAGATCTTTCAAACCCGCCTGGATGCCCCCCTGTGCTCTGTGCCCTGTGCTCTGGGTGTCCCTACTGGAGCAGAGAGTCGGACTAGATGGTCTCTAGAGGTCCCTTCCAACCTCAACCATCCTGTGATTAACCAGCACAGACAACTCCACGGCGAGTACTTCCATTTGGACAAAAGAAAGCCACCTATTTAAGTAGGGCTGCTTTAGAATTGTTTTGTGGAATAACAAAAATGCAATGTCCTCAGCATTTCTGTAATCAGCTTTGCAGACACATTTCTATTTTCCTATTGGGAGCCCGGGGTATTTATCTTTGGTGAATATTCATCTCCATATACATGTGAGTCACCAGAACAGGGGCTGTGGGCCAAGTCCCTCAAGGCCCTGGGGGCTGGGACGTGGAGCTGGACTGTGTTTCCTGTGCTGCACTGTGGCAGCTCGGCCACTGGGAGAGAAAAATCCTGTTACTACTTATCTGGAGCTGGAACAAACTCCCGTAATCTGGGTTTACATTTGAAGGGGTTTGGGAGAAAAATGCTCAAGAGCAGCGAGCCAGATGGCTCAGGAGCAGAGGCTGAGGTTGTTTAAAAAGAAACCCTTGGAGAAGCGAGCAGGGAAGTAAAGCAGCACAAGAACCCAGTGAGTGTGAGACTATCTAAACAAAACTGATGCATTTCTGCAGCACGAAGCTCAAAAAGTAATTAAGGCCAGAGTGAAATTTTTGGCACGATGCTAAGGCAGGGATATGACCAAAAATGTAGGCATTGCTGGACACCATGCTGCAGTCCTTTCCCCTCCATTGGCTACGTAGGTGCTTGCCAGTTGGCACCAAACACAACAGCAGGCAGAAGATCACACCAACCACAGCCCCACGGGCCGAGTTCCTGGTGTGCAGCCCAGCAGCCATCACAGCTACACTCACTACGGAGGGAGGAAATCCATGTTCTCATAGATTCTTGACTATTTTTCTTACTTGAAATATCATTTCTTCCTGAAAAAGCATTTTGAGAATACGTTCTTCCTTACCTATATACCCATGGTATGGCATAGGTTAGGAGAATGAGAGCAGGATGCTGATGACCATACCATAAACTCCATATAGAGTGTAAATGATCAGTTCTTCACGGGAGGGAGGGAGCTCATCTTCCTCTTCTGGGGTTTTGCAGCACCAGTGATGGTGAAAATAACAAAAATATCAGTCAGTAACAGGGATACAAATGATAAATTATAGCAGGGGCTTAGAACCTTTCTGGCCATTTGAGATGCTAATTCTTAAACTCAGAGCTCCAGGAATACAGCATCCAAAAAAAGGATCTCAGTATGTTTGCTGCCAGCTGTGGCTCTGGAAAACAATTTTTGGGAATGGAATTGAAGATTAACAGTCTATCTCAAAAGAACAGGAAGCAAGGCTATGTTTTTAAATGCCAAGGAGAAAGAACCACATGCAAAACACAGCAGAAAACACAGAACTTTCCAGCACTTGTCTTCAAAGCTCAGTTTGAGCTGTTTTTTTCAGTAGCCAAACCTATATTTTTAGGCTCTAAGGAATCAGGGAGACAATCAGATCTCCTGCAAAACACACGCCCAGAGAACTTCCCTGACACCAGGTATCCAGCACAAGGACATTCACCTAGATCTCAGCTGTAATTTCAATAATGCCATTTTGCAATTTTAAAAAGAAACAAGGTCACAGAAATCTAAAGAGCAAGCTGGATCTACACTAAAGCTGTTTAGTGTTTGTAAAAGTGCTGTCTCCTCTCTGGAATGTTATCTAGTACTGATATAAAAATCCAAACGACGGAGATTTACACATTCTTAAGTAATACTTTGGAGTCATTTTCTCCTTTGGACTCTTTATTCTTCACCACGACCACCTTGCTGTTACTTTTTACATATCCATTTGTTTTTTTCCTTAAAACTCAGATGCCTGGCCCTATATTTGAAACCTTGATGTAGTAGCAAAACCCTTCCTACTCTTCCTGCCTCCCTTCCTCATTCCTGTATAAAAATCCCCCTTTGTGTAGATGAAGAATTTCTAGAAAAACAAATCTTTATGTTTGGACCATAGGGTTTTGCTGTGCATCAAATCCACTGTTTCTCTATAGATAACTTCAGATGATTCCTCTGTAGGAAGAGTTGGTGCAGCCTTGCAGCAAATCAGAGCTGGTAATGGTGCTGGTTGAAAACAGGCCTAAAGCTAAGATCCCAACTCAATCATTTACATCTTTTTTCCAGTTTAATCAGTTTGCAACATGTCCGTGTAAATGCCTGTGCTAGGAACACTGCAGGAGCAGCAGACTCAAACACATCAAGTTCCTACCACTTACATAAGCACAGAAAAGGGAGAGTCCCAAATTAGAATCTCCTCAGACATAAAATAATAATAATAATTAAAAAAAAAGTCACAGTGTGAGCTCACCCATCCTCAGCTATCAGGGAAGCCACATATGCAACCACTTTGGAGACATGGATGTTATTAGACACCAGAGACTCCACTCTGGAGCGGCACAGGAAGTTTGGCTTCACCAGTTCCACTGCTCACTGAGCAACTTGTCAGATTTACTGGGTTTTGTTCAACTGCTTTGGGTCTCCTAAGACAGCGCCGTGCTGACTGCACAGAACAGGTCACTCTGGCACTGGCAAAGAATCAGAAGGAAAAGAACCAGAACTGCAATTAAAAACATTAAGGCAACTTTTTGAGCCAAGAATTTCAAAACAAAACAAAGTAAAAAAAATCAGAAATCAAACTAAGAACTGACAATGCAGGAGGAGAAACACTTCCCTATCACTTGCAGCTCCTAAGGGGCTTGCAAAAATGTTAATGCCCTGTGCAGGGCAGGGGGGAGTTTCATCATTACGTGACCTTTCGGATTCAAAGCAAAGAGTGGCCACTCTTGGAGCCAGACAACCACTGTGCAAGGAGTGTTCTATCCCGAATAAAAATAGTGGCAAAGGGCTATTAGCCTCCATGACCATTCCTTGCTATTGCATAGGAAGCCCTGCCTGAGCAGAAAGGGAGGTCATAAAAAAAGAAAAAATCATATACCCCTTTCTGTAAGCACACCCTATGAGATTGGCTTAAAAAGCGGGAAAGAGGCAGGACTCTTCCAAAGCTGCGTGAAGCCTTGGTTTTTGCCTTGGTTTTTGCTTCTCTGGGTCCATTTTCCTTCCGACTTGTTTCATTTTGTCCTGCAGAGGTCAGCCTTGCCCGCAACACTTCGCAAGGGAGACAGCAACTCTCCTGCTCTGCAGGCAGAAGAACCATCCCCTGCCCAAGAGCCCTTCTGAATCTGAATTTAGGAGGTGACCTCCCAAAGGAGCTTTCTTGGGTTCCTCCATGCAGAAGAGATGCATTGTTTGTACAGGAACTCGAGTTCCACAAGCAGTGATCGTCACCCTCCTAAATTACACCCTCCATCCCAAGAAAAGCAAAGGATAAACCTTATTTCCCCTGTGTCTCTTGCAATTGGAGAATAAAATAGTCACAGAGAATAAGTTTGGGTATAAATATGCTGTCTCAAGGCTTTTTAGAGTCTTTTAAAGCCCGACGTGCACTTGCACCAGTCAGGTTTTCTGGGCACAAGGAAGGCACTAACAAGTCCCTGCCGCGCTCAGGTTTTGGCCACCCATTGGGCTGTCCCGCTCCGAGGCAGCCTTGCTCCCGCAAAGCAGCGCTGCAATCTCTGCTTATTTACACTAAACAACATTTAACATACCAAGCGCCAAAAAAAATCTGCACCGAGGGGCTTTTCTTATCCCCTTTAAGCCACTGAAACATGAGCCAAGTGGCAGCTCTCCGCTGAGCTCGTATTGAAGGCGATTTTGCCAACATTTTCCAAACCGGTTCAGCTTTCCCACTGTCTCAGGACGGATCCCCAGCTAGAAGCATTTAGTGTGGCAGCTGCTTCCTGAGACATTTGGCCTCGTGCACACATTCCTTTAGGAGTAGGAGAAAGATTTAAAGGAAGCTAGAGGTAATTCACTTTTCAGTATTTTCTGGTCAGCCTCTTTTCATCATCGGCAGCCCTGTCAGCAGAGAAAGTCTGATTAGAAGTTAAGAGAAAACCCTGCCAGCTTAAGTAACCTGGAAGGAAATAGGGGCTCCAAAACAGGGACAGATCTCCAGCTTGCATTTGCATGGGGGCAGATTATGTCAGGAAAACTCATTTTCTTGAGACCCAGAACAAACACGGATGAAACAGTGGAAGAAAGATCCAGTTGGTGACGAAAAAAGGACAAACATCTGTCCTTTTAGTAGGAAAACTTGGAATCAGTGAGTAGGAGTGAAGGTTCACCTGGAGAAACAAGGGACTGGTCTGCAAGGTAATAGGGCCCTTTATTCTTCCTTGCACATTCCCAGCTATTGCTTCAGATGATTATTTGTGGGTTTGGATGAGCAGCTAGTAGCAGCTGGTCCACTTTAACCATCAGGCAAACAAGATAATCTTCAAATAACGCTGCAGAATTTTGCACTTATGTAGATGAGGATGTAGGGAAGCTGACTTTTATCTATATCTCCTACATGCAGGATTTCCTTATAACATCTCCGTTCTTCCCAGGTGGAATCATTGAATCTCTACTGGGGGTTATATACAGGATGAATCAGAGAAGCGGATTTTTGTCCACAGTTATTAGGTCCTGTTATGTTATGTCTGGCAATTGTATTCTCTCACCTTTATTTGTCACCTTTCCTGCTCTTACACTTGTAAATGCTCTGCACAAGTTAAAAATATTTCTGAAGTGACTAGTCAAATATATAAAACAGATGCACAAAGCCCATCTTGGGATGAATTAATTCTGTCTGTGCGTGAGCAAGAGAATAAGCGTGTGGGTAGATCAGGGAATACGCTGGACTCTGCACAGCAGCCAAATTTTAAATCTCTTGGTCTCCGCTTCTTTGTGTCTGGCTTTTTTCCCCCATTTATGCATTGGATCAAACAAGGATGTTTTAGGAGATAATCACTTGTCAAGCATCTTTTTTAGTTTAAATCAAACTACCTTAAAATGAAGGCAAAATGTATTTCATTTCTGTTTCTGTCTCCTCCTAAGTATATTTTAAAAAACAGCCAAATTGGCAGGACTTTTCCTCTAATCTACTATGGCAAGGGGCCATAGAGCTGCTTTCAGACCAGCTCTCATAACCCTCCCTATCAGCAGTAAAAATACTAGAATTTGTAGGTGTAAATTAGACTACCCCATGCAGACAGACATTCGCCTGTGGAGATGCAGGTTCCCTCAGTACAGTCTGAACAACTGTTCTTTGTCTAGCAGAGTTTGACAAGCGGACCCTGCGGCTCAAGTGTCAGGGCTACAGTGGGGTTTATGGCAAGGCTCAGATCTTCTCAATTACATTTATCATCCCGTATTGAGAGGCAGTTGGGACATTGCTCTTTTGAGAAAGCAAGCAGCACTCGTGTAATTAAATCCCCACTTCTGAAAATCTGCATTACATTTCCACATCCTCCGTAGCCAATACTTCATGACAGAAATATTAACGGAGCAAGCAACAAAGCTGTAATTAATAGCAAAAGGCTAGGCTAATGAAGGGGGTTCTGCATAACAGCACCATCATCCAGGAACATGGGAGAGCTCTCTGGATCACCAAATCTACAGGAAACACTCATGTCATCATGGCTCTTCTAAATTTAAAGTCAGATGCCATGGACAACAAAGCCACTGTTCTTAACTGTGGAATGAGGCTTCTTTCACATCACCTGCTCTGTTACTTTCATCAGGAAGAGTATTTGAATAAAGGATGGCTTTTGAGCAAGGTCTTGGTTTGGCATTCAAGAGAATTTGATTGATTACCAGACTCTCGTGCAGTTTTGGGCATGGGAAGCCCATATCCATCAGATGCAGATTATCCATTTTTGTCAAAGGAAATGGCATGCAGAACTGCTTGGAGGTGACCTTATTGACTGTGTTTTCTATATAATAAAAGCTATAATACACTGTGCCTCATTATTATTAACTGTGACCTGCTTTATGGAAGATTGTGAATAGATGGATGTTTTGACAATATTTGATGTATTTATGTTTTACTCATAAATTGCACTGATGAAGCCAGGACAAAAACGATCCAGCTGAGTAACAGTGGCCGTGCTGAACAGGAAAGATTTGGTCCTCTGTTGATTCTTTTTTTTTCTGTCTTTCATGTTAGACAGAAGATGTGAAGAAGCCAAATCCAGCCAATTTTCTTACCCACTTACTACATTCACATGTGCAAGTATCCAGACTCATGCAATCTAAAATAATATATTAATGGTCTTGTAAAAGCTCAGGCCTTCTGCTTTTCTAAGGAGCTTGCTAAAAGAAACACTTACAGGGTCAATCTCAGGTATAATAGATTTTTCTTTTAGGCTGGAACAATAAAAGAGTTGGTGGTCTCTTATGCTACTGCTTTTAAAACATTCCAGAGTTTTATTGGGATAACCCATAAGTCTGGAAAGTTCCACCCTAACAGCAGCAGCTTTTTTTTTCAGTAAACACAAGTTTCTTCTTGTACAATGTTGGACTCAAGGGTGTCTGAACTAGGAATGGGTGGCGAAGGGCATAACAGGCAACAGGTTTTAGACTTTTATGAGGGGAGGGAGAAAGGCAGCCCTGCACTGCAGTGCTAATGTAAAACCCTACGTGAAACATGAAAGGATTTCACCCAGCTCCTGTTTACACAGCCAGGTCCTCGACAGGAATAATGCAATGAAGCTGCATTGGTCTCCAGGGAGAGACCATTATACTCCGTTATATTCCCAGCCCTATGCACCATTCTCTGGCCAGATTAACCAGGGGACATGCAGATTTCTTCTGAGAACTTTTCTATGAAACCACATTCAAATGAGTGTGGTTTCTGAAGAGCATAAGGTAACTTCTGAAATGCACCCCGTCATTTCTTCCATTGCAAAGGACCAGATTGTTCCTTTTCTTTCTAAAATGCCTGGGTGATAATGCCATGGCTCACTGTTTTGACAAAACTGCATTTCTTAGTTTATTATTGCTGACTGACCTCATGGGCTAACTTCTCAGCAGAGCCCATGTGGCTTTATTTACATATGTGCCAATTATATTAATAGAAGCTGCAATGACTCATCACTGCACATTGCTAAAAATCTTTGCTCATCTCCTCTTTGCAGTAAGACTCCTGTTCCCTGTGAATTTCTGCAGTTCACCTTGGGAGTTTTCTTGTGCAGAAAAAGTTCCAGCATCCACCCTGCTGACACAGTGGAGAGACCTGCAGGAATTTCACTTTTTTGGAAGTACCATTGTAAACTATAACTCCATCTAGGACTTAAATCTCCTCCTGGACAGAGAATTGTTCTTCTATCCCTCAGTTCTGTTCAGTGATGCTCCAAGAACACAGACAAGAAATAAGAGCACATCATTCAAATTTAAAACTCCTTCACAGTATCATGACATTTGTATAAAACACAACATATCTCATAAAGATTATGCTGATTGAGCCGCTAAATACTACATATAGAAAATATAATTTATTAATAAAATTTTTCATTTTATTCTTTCTGCTCTTCTGCATAGTTCCTATGTATTTGTTTTCCTCCATCTTCATGCCTTCCTTCTCCTCAATCCAACTTGATTATTACCAAAACACAAATCTGATGATCCTACAGGTTATTAGAGTACGTGCATGATTAAGCAAAATGGTCAACAACATGTAAAACACATGCAGATAATTTAAAGTGCTCAGGGGAGGCTCTCAAAACCGCTCTGCATTGGCCCAACCTAGTTCCCAACAGGAGCTTTTGAAAATGCCACTGTAACATTTTTAATTCCTGAACTAAGGTGCAGAAATGATTCCTAGAGGATACTGTGCTCCCTTGAAAAATGGAAGAATTGAAAATCCAACTGATGGTGGGTTTGGGGCCAGAGTGTCCAGATAATGTGGTCTTATACATGAGGTCTATAATGTGTTCACAGTTCAGACTATCTATCGCTCTGCCCAAGTGAAGGAGAGAGCGCTGGAACTGCAGAGGTGTTTTGGATAAAAGTGTCGTGACTGTCATATTTTAGATACGCACCCATGTGAGCAGCTCTTTCACTGCCCTCTTTTTATATAAGTATCCGCATGTAACCTTAGAGGGCAAAAGCAGTATTTCACAAGTGGGTTTTGGCAAGGATTTCTTAATTACAGCTAATAATTCTAAAGCTAATAATTACTAACGTACACTACGTCAATAATCATATTTCTCAATGATACTGCTGCTCACAAAGCGTATCAGTCAATTTGTAGTTCCTTATATAAAGGAAGTTAATGCAATCGTCCCAGCTACACAGAACTGGGATTCATATTTCACGAAAATATCCATTTTTCCCACTTCCTCTTCAATGAAAAAGGCCTGAGGAAAACTTGGCTTTTAAGCACAAAACAGCAGGAAAGAAGGACTAAGCACTGCAGTCCAGGGCCATCACAGGGCACAGCCATGGAGCTCAGGAGAGTGTAAGGAGCTGCCCCCCAGGGGCTCACAGGTCACATCACAGAGCTGAACTGAACTGAACTCAAGTCTATCAAGTCCCAAGCCAGTGCTTTAACCATCCTTCCACTTAGGCAGCTTTACCTAGGTAGCCTCAGAGGTCCAAATTCTGCCCTGGGGTATGTGCTGGCCTCATTAACTTGCTCTAAATAAGAGCTCTGAGCAGAACTTGGCCCACAGCAAGCAAGATTTATGGACTGAAAATGCCACATACTTTGCTTTTTATTCAGTGAGGGAAAAAAAAGCCTGAAACAAGCTGAGCAAAGTAAACGAATCAAGACTGCATATTTTTGATTCTGCAAACAAGAAAATACATACATAGGAACATAAAAAACACAGGTGCCCAAATACTGCAGTCGCCTCCTAAATCTGCTATAATGCACCAATGGCTATGTTATACCTGCCCCTAGACAGGCCCATAAATTACTTTTAGGTTTTTTTGAGGAGTGAAAAATTATCTTAAATAGACTTTTATTTTTCTTTTTTTTTCCCTCATTCTCCCCCCACAAATTTCTCTGGCCGTTTCACTTATGTTAACTCTGTGTAGGTGCCACACTCTATGAAGACAGAATGCACAACAGCTTATTCTCAAAAGCAAAAGGCAAGGCTTTGGTTATGCTGCATTCCTGATATTTTTTGCAATTTATAGAAAACTCCCATAAACACAGCACAACACAGTAAGCTTTTTCTGCTAATATGCTGTCTAGACTGCTTAAAATACGAGCTCTCCTTGCCTACCATGTATCATAGCTTAAACTTTTGACCTTGTTTCTTTTTCCTTTGACCACTTCATAAGCTTTGACCCTTTTCAAGTATTTAATAGCCAAAAGACATGTCACCCAAGCTGCTGGGGATATCAGACCAGACACTCTTTAAAACTCTCCTTCATTGTGCAGCTGAGAAAACTGACTACAGTTTAGCCTTAAAAAAATTGGCAAACGCCTTCAGTCTTAACAGATCATCCAACATATTGCACCCGCCCAGGCTGGGGCAATATCAATACATTATAGAAATGGCAGCAGACAATCCTGTAACACCATCACATACGTGCTAGGAGGAGCTGAGGGTTCCTCATGGACCCATATGAACACTGGGGCATTGCTAACGCATGCCTTTGATTTCTGTTTATGGCCCCCAAGTTGAGTGATCTGTCTTGTTGGCACCAACCTGACTATTTTTAAATGATGCAGCAGCTGGCTCAACACATACTTCAAAGATTTATGTCCGTGTTGCAAAGCCATCTTATTGAAAGGGAAACTCTGAAGTAGCTTCCACTAGCTCACCCATTCGCAGATATGTCTGTGTACATTATCCCAGGCCATCATAGTATACATTTTAACAACTATAGGAAAGCAGTTAGACCTATAAGGGAAAGCAAATATGGAACAACAAAAGCAGGAATGAAACAGCTGAGGGTTTACGAACCTTAAAGTCCCTGAAGCACAAGGTGTAATTCTGGCGTTCTCATGCCACAGAGCCTGACAAAAGCTTGCTGGATGTAAAGAGGAAGAGTCTGGACACTTCCTATAAAATCCAACACAGAAATGGAGCTAATTCCCATACTTTCAAAAGTATATGACACATACTGGGAGGTTATACATTGCAGATGTACAGATACATACCTGTATGGACTTAGATGTGCTCATATCTCAGTAATACAGAAAAATAGCAACACTGCAGGCCACTGTGCTGATTGTAGATCACTTAGCAGTTTATGGAGGATACCGCCTCAGTAGAGTCTGCACGTTCGGGCCCACATCATGGGTAGACAATAAACAAAGAAGCTGGAGAAGCCAATCACAACATTAGAGATCCATGTTTGGAGATTTTAGGGTCTGTTTCTGTTAAGTGTCACAATTTACTTCGACTCTACTTCAGCTCTGATCCTATGTGGGGACTTCTCCATGGGGAGGACCTACCTCTCTGTGTCCATGACCTACAGGAATAGGAACCATCATTCCCACTGATCCCAGCTGACTCATGTATTTATTAACTTCTCGAACTTAACTTCAGCAAAAAGCCCTTTTTAACATAAGGTTAGCAAAATGTGGTTATCTTTATTTGGAAACCTAAAATTGACAAATTTGGACAAAATTAAGACAATCCTACCTACCTACCCACCCTGTGCTAATGCACTGCTGAACTTATCACAGTCACCTGAAGTTGCACAGACTTGGCAAGTTTAGGTGAGACAGAGCATGACTTTCAGTCATCTCACTGCCGAAATCGCATTTGGGATAAAATTGTCATGGCAGTTTTTTGGGGGATAAAATGGCAGGCCAGATGAGCTGTTCTTCCCTTTCCCCATCTGCCATGGTGCAGATCAGCTCTCCTCATGGCGGATGTCACGGCCTGGGTTTGCTGTGAGACACAAAGTGCCCTCCATGCTGGATTTGCAAAATGGAGGGCTGGGAAATTATGATTTTGAATCTCCTGTTAAGTCTTGTTAAATCATGCTGAAAAGCAGCCATTAGGAGAACGGACAAGAGCCGCCCACATGGAGGAGGAGAAAGGCCCTCAGTCACAGCTAGGAAACATGGCAGCCAGGGGCCTCCTCAGGCAAATCCTGAACATCAACTCGACAAATTCTACAGGGAAGGAAAAAAATTCACCTTGTTCCAAGTTCCTGAGTGGAGGCTTGAGCCCAGGTTGCCTGGAGCTGTTGATTCAACACGTCGGGATATTCAGCAATTCCCTCCACTATAGGTGCTGCAATGCAGGTAGCTCGGTGACTGCATCTGATTTTGCTTCTTCAGCTGCCCTGTAGCTGTTTCCTGTACTGTCTGGTTCACCAGCCTGAAATAAATCACTTTTTAAAAGAGACATTTCATAAAAACGTCCAAAATAAACTGGTGTTCCAGCACTTAGATTATATAAGAAATTTGACTGTATAAAAGTTAAAACCATAGGGAATATATACTAGTAAATTTTTCTCCCTCGCTCACTCTCATCCTAAGGTTGATACTGGACCCAACTGGACCTTCTGGAGAATTCCTCACCCAAGCAATCTCCACAGTTTCTTAAGCACCTATATTAATAATTCCAGAGCAGTGTTACCATCTCCAAGTCTCCATGTAACCATATCCAGCTGTATTCTTTTTCCGGCTTCTTCCCCTACTCCAAAAGCACTTCCATTACTCACAAGGAGTTTCTGTTAGCAGGACTGATATCAAGAGATTGCTATGCCTGCTGCCGAGCCCTGACTC
>JAUBOD010000086.1:5166745-5180887 GCA_032353885.1 Nothura maculosa | reverse complement strand
CTGCTGGAGTGGGAAGGTTGGACTAGATGATCTCTAGAGGTCCCTTCCAACCTTGTAGATTCTGTGATTCTGTGAATGCACCTAGACTGGGAATCACTCTTACCCAACACTGGCCCCTCACTTCAGTGGCTAGGAGGCTGGAACATGCTTCTCCTTGGCTTCATTTCCAAGAAGAAGGAGTCTTCTGGTCACGTAAAATTAGAGCTGAAAAATCAGGCAATGGCAGTTGCTTGGAACGGGTTGTGAAGTGATTGACAGAAAATGAACTCCATCCAATCTACAACAGCCAAAGAGTAATTCCACAAAACCCAAGCTAAGCATGCATTTCTATACATACACACGTATATATATATGTCATCCATATGTCTCTCTTGGCTTCATTCAGGCCTAGGCCAAAGGCTGTCTAATCCGTGTCAGGTACTGTGGCTGTCATGTCTGTAATAGGCAAGTGCCTCGCAGTCTTTAATATATAAGTATATATGCATACTATATATATTAGAAAATATCAGCCAAAAGCCATTGAGGGAAATAGGAATCTTTCCATAAGCCCTGCTTGGTTTCAGATCAGACCTTGGATTCCTGTTCTAGGCTTTAAAATGTTTGCTGTCCTCTTTCTTTTTCTCATGTCTGCCACAGATCCCTGCCTTTCTTACAACGTCTGGTAGTGTTTTTTAGATATCTGTATCTGAGAGTTGAATTAGACACATGATTTTTAAATTGCTTACAATATTCTGACATCTTTCAGCCTCCTCCTAAATCCCACAGATGGGTCAAATTATCTGCTAAGATCTGCTCAGTGTGCCTTACTCTAGTATTTTCTTGTCCCCAAATGTGCGAAATGATTATGTGAAAAGAAGGTCCTCCTACCTCAACTGAGATTTATGGTGTTGAGCCAAGGAGATAATTTTAGCTAAACATGTTGTCAGCATGTAGCAAATCAAACATGAATAAAAACTGCTATTCTCTGTGCATCGTGTTGGCGTTTCTATTTGTACTGCTTAAAAGCTAAGATTGTTTGCAGTGATACAAGTTTTAGGCATGTATTGAATATGCACTCAGCATAATATTGATACATTTGTAATGGCTTTCATATGGAAAATTCTAGCAAGTTCAAATGCTGCACTAAGATTTTGTTTAGGTATTCACATCTGAACCAGAAGCTCTCCAGAGGCTCATTGGCTTGTTTGATAAATCAGAAAAGAACACATTTTTATACAAGTATTTTAATACAGGAAACATGAGTCTAGTCAGTATCTTTCCAACTACATGTGTCTGAGTGGTTTTTGATGTGAAATGCTGCTTGATGTCTTTTAAAGCACTATTTAAATAACTTCACATGAGCAACTACCAATCAATATGTCTCCCATTCTCTAACACTAAAAGACCAACGCTAAATAAATATTTTTCAGAATCACATCTAATGAATAAAACAGAAACAAAGTAGAAGAGGAGGGGGAAAGAAAGAACAGCAACTAGCCATTGTTTAGAATACATATTACAAAAAAATGTAAATGGTCTCTCCAAGTTTGGCTCCCTAATACAAAAGAAATGACATGAAATTGGGCAATTACAGACCTTTCACTGAGGTATGACTCAGGCTGCTGCATTTTGTGAGGGCTGGCAGCAATGGCACTGGGAATACTGAGCCGCATCCAGGCAGGCCAGAAATGACTGATTTATGACATTAAGAGGGGTGTAGCCAGCTAATAACTTCAGCTTCTAATAAATGCATCTGAAAAAAGCTGTAAAGAAATGATAGATTGATAGCAAAGAGCAGGCCCCCAGCAAAGAGCAGGGTCTGAAAGCTCCCATTTAACTCCAGTTTGCAGGGAATGGGCAGGGGCTTTTCCCAGAAATTGTATTTTTATATTGTAAAATGTAGAGCAATTCAGAGGAGAACAGAGGAAATGGTAGGCAATGTTGGTTGCCAAACATGCACTGCCAAACTCTGCACATGTTTACAGAGCTTTCTTTTCAGAAAAATAAAATCTAAGCCTTTTGGTAACATGGCTCATCAAGAGGATTTCAGCACAAGACCTATCCTATGTGGGGTGAGAAATGTGGTCTATAATCTCATACTAAACTACGGGAGCCACATGAAAGGGAATGGTCACTTAATGTTTTTGCTATCAGGTTTTTGTTCACCCAAAATGCCAGTTGAGGGCTGGAGAAAATGTATGGCAGGCCCTTAAACAGCTCAAGCTGTTTGGCCCACCAAAACCAAACAAACACAAGGCTGACTAGTGACTTAATGACATCGTATAAGTCTGTCCATAAAAATACCATGTCTAGAAGCTGTCTAATTTAGAAGTGAAAGCCATAACAAAAACCAATAGGTGGAAGCAAGAGTTTAAACTCTTCAAGGAAAATACTGAACAGAGATAATATTTAGTTTCAGGGACTTGTCACCAAGGGAAGTTAGGCTTTCTGTCTCTTTATATGTTCAAATCAGGACAAGATGCCTTTCTGGAAAAGAGGTTTCAAGCAAAACCCAGTTTAGTCTTGTGCCAGACTCAAATTACTGGTCTCAATAGAGAGTTACTCTTGGTAAGAGGATTACTCTTCCCTAAACTAGACTAGATAATCAAGTGGCCTGTTCTGACCCTAATTTCTTTCTATCTATAAGTCTTTCTGTACCCACTTCAATGAATGTGGATATGAATGGTAGCATTCATTTAATGTGCCTGTCAAAATTTGCATTAACATATGATTTCTGGGCTAGAAGTGCCCTCAATCCAGTTTACTTAAGCATGTATTAAAGTTCCACTAAAGCCACCAGGGCCTAATCTGCTGGCCTAATGTACATTCCTGAAGCACACTGCAGATAATAAAGACATCCTTGTACAGGGAAAAACATAACTCTTAGTAATATAATGCCCACATTTTCCTCCTTTTCCAGAGTTCTTAGTGTATAGTATCTTTTCCCAAATACACAGTTTCAAAATATGAAAACAAATGCATATTGATGCTGATGCCAATTTCATCACATGCAAGGCCAGTGGCACTGTCTATTATTAATTAGGGTGTATCATTAAGAGGCCAAGTTCAAACCTCACAGGAACTCCCATCCTGTCTGGCACTTCTGGTTCTGTTTAGCATTCTCCCCTGTATTTGCCTCTATCCCCTTTTTCTCCATGTCTTTTATGGTCCATGCTGTTGAATTCTGCATGTATCTCTTTTCCAGTCCCCTGCTCACTCCTCTCATTTCACCCTTTCCCTTTTGCTTTACTTTTCTGAATCTCTTTAGCTCTTTTCTAACTAGGAATATTTTCTCTAGTTCCCATCTCTTGGCTCCCTATTTTTCTGTTTTTCAGGATCCTGTTCTCTCTCTCCACACACCTTCACTCTCAGCAGTCTTGCCTGCCAGGGAGTCTCCCTTTATTTCCTGTGCTACACCTTTTTTTGTCTTTTCCTTCCTTTTCCCCTTTCCATTCTTCTTTCCTTTCTCACCTTCCTTGTCATTTCACAAAATCTTCTCTCCTCCCACCTGCAGACCTGTGCCATGCCCCTGCATCTCCCCAAGCATGGGAAAGGAGGGGAGCGGTGAGTGCATTTGACCTGCATTTTGTGATAGCATCCATCATGTCACCAGTACAACCCAGTGGCCAAGTGAGAGCAGCTCATACTTCTCCTGAGCACTCTTCCAACCTCCAACTGTTTTCAGCTGTTCCCCAAGCTTAATGAAGACCATCTCCTAATTTTTCATCGTTTCTCACCTTGAGCCCATGAAAATTTTTATGTCTGTTACATCCTCTGACAGGCATTTCCATAGCTCTGCTACCCATTTGGTGAAGAAATGCCTCCTTTAACCTGGTTCTTACTAGTTCCTTGCTCACTAACTCCTGTACTAGAGGACACAGTGAACATCATGTGTGGTATTGTACATCACCTCTACACCATCTCTTTTCCAGAACCAATCACTCCTCATATGGAAGTCATTCCAAACCTTTGATCATTCTTCTTGCCCTCCTTTGAACCTTTTCCAGTTGACAATATCCTTTTTTTTTTCAGATGAGGAGACAGAACAACACACATTATTTGAGGTGTGGATGAACATGGCTTTACAGATTGGTGGAGTGATTTCTATTTCGCTATTCCTTTCCTAATCATTTCTAGCATTAGATTTGCCTTTTATTTTTGATGGATGCTGGGCACAGAGCTGAGGTTTTCATTCAAGGTCCACTTCTTAGTGGCTCTTAGCTCAGACTCCCTCATTTTATAACGAAGCTAGGATTGTTTCCCCCTGACATGCATGGCTTTATGTTTACATACACCGAATTTCATCTGTCATTTTATTGCCCAGTCACTCAGCCTCATAAGGACCTTCTGCAATTCTTCACCTTTCACAATTCCCACTGTTAAAAACCAACAGGAAACCCGCGGCTCCTTTTCCTGGGGAAAGGTTAGCAGGGTCTGAGCACTGCACAGAGACTCATCTTAGTGCCAAGTTCCCTGGTCGAGCCGCTGTTCCACTGTGCTCAGGACAAGCCAGGGAGGCTGCAGGCAGCCAAGACAACTGCCCAACGTCCCCCACAAACCCTCTTCAGCTCTCGTCTAAGCAGGCCCTGCAAGCACAGGGACAGGGGAGCTCACCCGCTCCAGCTGCACATGTTGCTTGGGAGTTAGACTGGCTATGGTACAGCCACACGTCTGCTAATGTCAGCTCATAAAAGCAAAAAAAAAGGCAAAAAAAAAAAATGGCCTTTAGTTTAAAGTTTGCCCCCTCTGTGCCTTCCCCCCCCCCTTTTTTTTTTTTTTTTTACCCCCTCTGCTTCAAAAGAAAGACAGGTCTGAGTCTGACTCTGAAGCACCCTCTGCTACAGTATGTGCCATTTACTTTAGTAAGGCTGATTAAGTCATGCATTTACAAGTAGACCTTCCATCAGAGCTAATTTAAAGCAGATGTTCTGGGTTCCACAGCCAGGGAGGCATCAGTCTGAGAACTGCAAGGGTCTCTGTAAGAGCACTGTTTTTACTGCACTTTATAGCGCGCTGGGAGGAGGTTAATTGGTGTAAAAGTTTAATTTCAAATAAGGATACCCTTTTAAAGTTGCATATATGCATATACTTTTTATGGAGCGTTACATTACAAAGTCAAAGTGGGGGAGAAAAATCATCCAAAAACATTTCAGGATCAAAGACATCCAACCTGTCAAATGCTAAGATATTTTTATGAGGAAATAGGACTCACATTTTCTCCAGAAGACGCAAAGAGAAGCAAGGAGTGGAAAAATATTTAACTAGATTCCATGGTATATTAGGAGAAGGAGAAAAAAAAAAAAAAACCACCCATGCCAATATGTTGGTTTCAGAACCTTCTGGCTTGGCTTCCGCTGCTGAAAATATTGGCAAGAAAATGCTGTGCACTGGGATTATTTATTAGAAAAGCAATGGATCTGTACAATTTAACAATAGAGGGAGGATTCAGAATTATCCATTTGCTCCATCTTCTAACTGTCAACTACTTTTGTTTTTTATTTGCAAGCTGGAATAACTATACTTATCCCTTGAAATTACCATCAGCACTGGTTTAGCATAATTTTATTATTATTTGGGTAATTGCATTGCCTATGGAGGGGTTACGGTCTGCTTCTTTCAGTGAAAAGAGCACAGGCTACTACCAGATGGCAGTCAACATTTTCTTGTGAATCTTAATTCATTTAGATTTACCTTTTATATTTATTAGAATTTATCACATTTTTGCCTTTATTAAAGATGACAATGAAACAAACTATATTTACTTCGAACTCCAGCTCAGTTTTGTGGCCAATACAACTTCAGAGCAGTGTTCAGCTCTTTAGGGCTAAGATGAGGCTCTCTCCTCCTCTCTCCTTCCCCACCAGGGGAAGAATCTCATTAAATTTTGCTGATTTTCCTGCCTTCCATTACAGTAGCACCTAAGGGCAGCAGCTAAACTTGCTTAGCTCTTTCCTACCACAGTCTTGACAAAGGCACCTTCAGGTCTACCAAGGTAGACCAGGAAAGCCCAGTTCTACTAGCCCTTTCTGCAGATGATAAATAAAGCTATTGAAGGATTAAGTCTTTCACCCAGGACTGTCCGGTCACTGTGCCCAGGGACTTGATACACCCTTCCACATCCAAGACTCCTGCCTCAGTCACAGCAGGTTGTTTCTCCTCCTGCTAAGAGACATGAGACAGAAGCAGAACCTAACAGTGCTACCTGCTATTTCTCCCCTTCCACATGTTCAATATACAAGTTTTGCAGGTTCATATCAGCCTTTTAGGGCTGAGGGAGGTTTCTGTAAGCCACAGATGGAGCTCGGTCAGGTCTTGTTCCCCAAGTGTGACACATGCTCCTGGCCCTGTCTCATGCCCCCCTTGCTCCTTCCCTTGGCCAGGGCACTATTTCAGCCCTCCATAGCAATAGCAGTTACATCCAGACTCAGCTATGAGTCTGGTACATAGGGTCACAGAGAAGCAAGGAGACCACAATAACATAGTGTATGTTAGGAAGCTTTACTAGAAGGTCCATTAACTGCAAAACTTCTGTCTGTAACTTTGTAGATTCACTTTGTGTGAATTAAAGCGCCTCAAGTTCTCACCTCTGAGAATCTGTCCATAAGTGGCACCGTTCCCCAACTACACCAGTCAAATGAGCACAACTTCATTAACTCTGTGGTGAAGGCGGTGGCAGGATTTCATCCTTTTAGCTAAATTCTTTTCTCATGATCAAAAAATAGATGTGCAGATGGACTCAATCCTTAGAGCTGGGCAGGGCACACCAAGACATTACTAAATACATAGCTATTTCAAAGGGCAACTCAAAAAGGTATTAACATGATCAATAAAAGTCTTACGTGGGGTCCACACCCATTATTTCTAGGCTAATTTAGTGGTACATAGAGACCTGAGAGGGCTTTTTGCCCAAGGAGGAATATTGTCCTTCAGAGGATACATAACTAACATAATCCTATGTTAGGATCCAAAATGAGTAGAGGAAACAGGGCCTGGAATTCTTATGGTTTCAGAAGACTGAAACAAGGATGAATTTGACCCAGTGTGCTTTCAATTTAGAAGAGATGCCAAGCATAAACCATTCCCCTGTGAAAACAGCAAGCATTTATCTACTGGAGAACAAAGTATTCCCCCCAAAATGCATAAATTCGAGGACATTTTCTTTTCAGCTGAATGATGTAAGAATAAATTAAAAGCAGAAAGTCACAGTAAGTGCTACAGGCATGTTCTTATTGAAAACAAACAAAAACCTAACAAACAAAAATTATCTTCTGCTCCCTTTCTCAACACCTTTGTGGTCATTAACGCTGCTTTCAAAGTTTTGAGCGTCCTGCACAAGTCAGGAGTCCAAGGCTAGGCCAAGGTTTTTGTATTACAACCGTTTGCAAAATACATTTCAACATTGTTAAAACAAAAGTAAACCAACCAAAAAGCAAAAACTTTTCACCTTAGTGCCCATCAGCAGAGTTCCCCATCTTGGATTAGGTGCCACCTCCTCCTCCCAGCTAGTGCTAGACATGATGAGCATCACCAGAGGAGGGATAAGTAAATTGGGAATGGTGAAGAAAGAAGTGTTTTTCTGAAAATTAGGCCCCAGCCCATTTATCAATGATCGAGAGATCACTGCTATAACCTCTTCCCCTACTGACCAGTTTCAGCAACTTTCAGCTCAATAAGCTCCCCGCTTTTGTACATCTTATTTGCAGGTGCATAGGGTTAGTTCCCTGTGAACTGATAAGGAAACCTTGGGAGCTAAATCAGTTTGTTTTATTTTTCCATGTACCTACAAGTATTGGTTCACTGACCTGAGCGTCATTACCTTCTTGAAACTGAGGGAAGAGAGTGACAAATATTGTGCCATCCTACAAACAAAAGATCGTGTTGATAGAAGAATTATTGGCTTTATTAGGCATCATGGATATGGAATTATCACACAGAGGATATAGAGGGGGCTGAGCTTTTATTGGTATTTGTCCAAAAGCACGGAAAGCTAAAGGTACATGCAAGGCAGATGGTCTCTCCTCTCATCCTGTGTTGAGGGCTCCAAGTAGCCAAGAGCTGGCCCTATCTGTCCAGCTCCAACAGGCATGAAAGAAATACCCTGAGCCAGCTTTCAGGTGTGACATGCACGGCTCACCAGTGACAACTTGTGTTTTATCCAGATTTTCATCTGCTCTCATGTCCACAGGGAACTGGAACTACCCGGACTTACAGTTTTAGCTGAGATAACAGATTTCAGTGGGACAGTGAAGCTGATCGTGGAGGTCTAACACAATTTCAATCAGCCACATCTTTTTCCTTTCCTCATGTAGCTGGTTTTCTAACATCAGCAAGGAGTTCCCCACTTAGAAATCGGTGTCAGTATGTGCAGGCAATGGTTAATCACTTGACTTTTATAGCAACTCATGCTAAATAATCACAAATACCAGTATGCTACAGAGGCATGTTTTCATCATTATTTTTCCTTCTCCCTTTCCTAAATACACAAATCAGTCGAATGCTCAATAAAAACAGGAGAGAAAAAAAGTGCAAAGACATGTCCTTGGATGCATTTCTATGGATCTGGAGTCTGGCTGCAGGAAAAACATCAGTGCCAAAGGGACTCTGTGCATAGTGCCCTGTTCACTCCTGCCCACATATTTCCTGCTCCTCACTAACTTACCGTGTCACTCAGAGCAAAACTCATCTCTCTACCTTACTTTATTATGGTAGCTGTGTTGCAAAGCTGAAAATAAAAGCAGCAGTATCCAGGCACCTTGGCTAGTATAAAAAAAGAGAGTTACATCAGTTTATGCCAACGGATTATGTGGTGCAAACTGCTTGGGAATATGAGTTTTTCTTTTCCCCTTTGTTTGCCATAACGTGAAGGACATTAGAAAAATGTTAACCTCAATTAAGGTTGAGGATAATGAAAAAATCCTGAAAATTTAATATAGCTGCAGAACATTTTTGGTTTTGTTTTCTTCCATTAGCTACTACTCTGAGGTTACTAGAAAGGAATTCCTTGTGCTTCTCCATGTTCTCCACTAGTGGTGCAAGAGATTAAGAGATTTCAGGATAAGCAGCAAGGTCAAAAACTAGAAGCGCTTGTGCTCGAGTTTGGCTTAGGCCATTGGCACGTTTGAGGCCGTTTAGACATCCCTTTCCTGGTCCTGGCAATAAGATTGGGAAGTGCACGAAATTCAGGGTCTTCAGGCACTGCTGGTTTGCTGCAACAGCTGCGCGCTACACAAAGCCCGATAAGCTCAACATGTCCCTGTCCATGTGCAGCTGCCTTTAATCATACTCGGATTTATGAGACACCCTCCACACTCCCTGTGGAGGTCCAGAAACCGGGCCTTGCTTTGCCTTGACATATATTTTTCCAGTTATGATTAAGGAGTACGAGCCCTGTTAGGCCGCACTGCAGCTACAGAGCAGAAGGAGCGAAGCTCCGTCTGAAATGGAGGAAATGATGATGTAATTTTGAACTGTTAAGGACTGAAGGGATTAAAAGATTTGGGGTAGGATTTGGAAAGTCTCTGGTGTTGCATACAGTAGGGCTATATTGCCTGCCTCACCATCTGGACAGAGAAATCCTTTTTCCTATTTACCAGTTTGGGTTGTTGTTATAGCTGCGCAGCTCACGAGCACTACTGCACTTCATACTCCATCATCATTTCCATCATAAACCCCTTTTTTTCTACCCTGAGGGACTACATCACAGCAAATATTTGCCATGGGGTAGAGCTTGCCACTAAGGTCTGGTCTCTGGCCTAAGAGCAGCAGGGGCATGAGGCAGGATCAGGCTTGGAAGCTTTCCACCATACAGTAACTTTACACTTACCTCATCTCTAAAATGAGCATTTCTAGCCATTATCAACAAGCATGAACCCAAGGCTGATGCACCTTTTCCACATGTCTGGACAGCTCACTGTCCCGTCCCTATGAGGGTTTAGGATCTGACACTTTGGGGAAGGACACGTGCCCAGGGTGATCCTGCCCAGCCACATCTCACCAGAGATGCCCAAAGCTCCATGGGCTCAGCAGCTGCTCCCTCCAGGCAACTGGCCTCTTGGTCCAGCTTCCTCCTCCTTGATGCACCAAGGACCAATGGCATCAAGGAGGAAGGTGCTGCCTCTTTTTTCCCCCCCTCAAAATGCAGTTTACTTCCCACAAGCCATTCTGCTCTTACCATAGAGGTGCAGGAGAGCAGGAATGAATTCATCTTGTGCTTTAGAAAGGACATTATTTGACTCTTAGTCTTTTAGCAGGTCCATGCCATTATCTTCTAGCAGGTAAAAGGGATTTGGGATCTCACAAGCTGTGAGAGAAAAAAAATATCTCTATGGCATTTTAACTCAGTACTCAAATGCTCTTTATGAACCAAATCCTATTAACCAAGCCTACTTTGAACAGGGCAGGAGTCAAAGGACAGGTGGGGAAACCTGGTTCCATTGCAAACAATCATGCACTCACGTTCAGCCTCCTTGTCTGAGGTTTTTCCAGACTCCAAGCACGTGTCTGGCTGCAGCTTGGCTCCCATGCACAGCCTCGTGTTCCTCACATGCAGACACATCATCTCAGTGAGACCTCTACGCCTCCCACCTGGTGTGGTCAGAAAACAAATCGGATTTTCCAGTTACAGATATGTCCATATTGAGTATGTGGGACATCAAACCCAGAATAAGTTAATAAAGGGGAAAAAAAAATCTTTTAGTCTCCAAGAGCAGAAATGATATTTTGACGAGTCTTCTTTTGTCAAGCATTAAAGGATGAATAAAACCCATAAACTTTCCAAATGGATGGAAAGTAGGTATATGAGAAATTTTATATGAGAAAAAGCAGACCTATTCACTAGTTAAAAATCTGGATGAGAGACTGCACTGAAAATATTTTCAGAGTCTGCAATTATTCTGGTATACAGGAACATGGCATGAATTTACAGTCTGTTCCTACTAGTTTTAATTTCAAAACAAGCAAAGAGAATTAAGCATGGAGATGCATTGAAATAACTTTAAGGACTTGAAAAATTTATAAGAGCAGTCACAGTTGCAAATCAGAAGTTCTCTTAAAAAATAAATGAAATAAAGCACATCAGAGGCCAAAGATCTGGTTTCTTATCTGCCTCTGAAGTCAGATAAAAGTAAATTGAGTGTAACGTGTTCTGATAACAACTCCCATGAGCCCCTTATCTGAACAGAAGTCACACAAGGAATGTCGCACTAAGGTGCATGTAAATCAAGAATGAAAAGATAGTTTCAGTGGAGCCTCTGGGACTTACATGAGCTGAAGCTTGGGCCATATAGCTGTAGAAGACAGCTAAGTGCATCTTATAGGTGTTTTTGGACTTTTTTTGTTGTTCTTTCTTTTTTTTTCCCCTTTTTCTAAGATTCACTTCACCTTCAAAACCAGGCAGTGGACACAGGATTCTTCTTCCTGTATTTTTCTTATTTTTATCATTAGCTTATCACATGGTTCATCCAAGGCCAACTGGGAATCCAGAGTGCTGAGAATCAGAAGCGTCACCTGTTGCAGTGGCTAAAAAGAGGGTCTGATACCAATGAAGGGAAGTCATTTCTGTCTGTCCCACACCCGGACGTGCATTTAGTGCCATTTGGTGGGAAGAGGCTACAGGACTGAACTGACAGCAAGCAAGGAATGGGAATAACTTCCGTAGGGCACAGCAGTTCCCACGGATCTTACAGAAGAGCTGTTTTCAGCAGCACAAACCCCACACTTATCACAGCCATTCTGCTTGGTATCTGTGGGACCACTCCAATGGTAACAGGAGATACAACCAAGCTCACCCCTAGGCTACATTGGGTTTGTTGTCCTGTGTTTCTGCTTGGTTCATATGAACCGTGCAATCAGGTTAATTAAAAGGAGTGGATGTCACCATCACACACATGGGTATAGCATTCTTGTTTAGAAAGGCTAGAAAATCATAAACACACACACACACACACACACACACACACACACACACACAAAAAGGGGGCAAAATCCAAAAGCCTTTCTTTTTGCTCCAAAATATTCCACAGAGAACATCTACTGAAGGATCACAGGCCTTGTCCCTTGGACAAACTGAAATAAAATACCCAAGTAGCTTTATAGACCCTGATGCGTGTACTTAGGAAGTTAAAAAAAAACACAGGACCCAAACCAGTATCACTGATAACCAATGAAAATAAGGTTTTAGTGCCCCTCATTTTCATTCTTTTGCTCTCTCTGCAATGTCCAGTGTGGTTGCATATAGCTGCCCAGCAGCAGGCTGTACTGCTTAGGGTAAGCTCTTGCATGGCAGGCTAAAAACAATAATCTTTTCTACCCAAATTCCATTTGCACCCCAGAGTTGTCACCTGGATAAATATATTGCCCCATCAGTCAGTCCTTATGCTCAGCAAAGCGTTGGTCCCTCCTCCTCCGAGCCCAGATGGGCAGAAGGAATTTGCCATCAACCTGGAGGCAGAGAAGGGGGAGCTCCCCTTTGATTCCAGATGCACAAAATTATATCTGCAAATTCTGGGCAGTGTTGCCACTGCTGGCTTTCACAGGGCTATTTAGAAAGGACTTTTTCCCCCATTGTTTTTCCAAGGACCTGCCCAAAAATGTTCCCATCCAAACCACCATCACACAGAACTCCAGCGGAGGAGCAAAGAACAATAGTGTGCAGGGCTCCAAGTTCAATAGCAATCTCAAGGACTGCAGCTGTCAAAGTTAATTAGCAGCAGTTTCACTCAGGCTTAACCCCTGAAGGACAAGGTTTGGAAAACTGCTGCTCGAAAGGGCAAGAGAGGGCAAAAGACCACATTTGCAGTGGCCAGGAAAGATTAAGAAAGCACAAATAAAAAGTGGAATGTTTCACCAAGCAAAAGCTTCAGATAAAATGAGATTTAACTTTTATTTCCACTTTTGTTAAAGGACGAGGCAGGAGCCTGGAGGGTGGGGTCCAGAGTCTGCATTCTGGGCTGGGTTATTTTAGAAAGCTGAACGTGGGCCAGCTGTTGTTCCAGGGCAAACACTTCCCAACTTTAGGGTATTTAAAAAAGAAGTGTGGATTCTGATCTGAAATTTGTGGCTTGGGCTTGTTTTTAAACCTTTCCTTTACTTGCAAGAAGAGAGGAGAGAAGAAGGAGGAAAGAAAAGCATCATGTGGTGAACCACTGTAGAAAACCATGGCAGCTCTGCATGCTTGCAGGAGTGCACCACAGCATGCCTTGCCACACAGAAGATGTTCTGTGGCTCCTAAATTTAGGACTGAAAGCCAGGAATCTGGCATTCCCCAGCATGGAATCCATGGACCCCGATATCACGGACAAGGGCTTCTGCACCAGCTCCAGGAGATGATGTTGGTTGGTTCAGCCCTTCCCTTGCAGCTCAGGGAGGTGGCTTTCCCCCAGCAGTTACTCATCTGCAGCCAAGGGTGTCCACTGCTTTTGAGATACCAAGGCCCAGGCCACAGTATCCTTACCTCAAAAGAGGGTCACAAGCCCTTTGCCAGCTCAGGTGACACCCTGTATCAATTCAAGTGACAGGGATGCCCCACGTTCCAGGCTCCACCACCCAGTACAAATGTCAAAGTCAAAACCTGTCTCCACAATCTAGCTAAGGGGTTATGAGTGCCCCCAGACCACAGCCAATAATACTGCACAGGACCTGCTATTTTGACCTGTAGCACAAGAAAACTCATTATTTTATGGGGGATTCAGCCTGCTCACATTTGTCTCCCACCTCTGAGGGCAAAGACCACATCTTGCTGCATGCTTTTTTACCTTTCTTGCATCACACGTGTTTCAGGATCAGCAGGGCCCAGTCTTTGCTGGCCCCTACAAAATAATATCACCTCTACAAAGTGTCCTCCACAAAATAGTGGAACTCCTCAAGTTTATCTCCCTCAGTTCATTTTAACTCAGCCCTGTGATTGCAAGCAGCACTTCAGATGGGAAGCAACCAACATTATGAGCAAGAACACAGCCAGGACAACTCAGGATATGCTACAGCATACAGGTTAGGTGCCCCAGAATGTTACTTGATATATAGTCTGTCACTAGTGGTGGTGATCCTAAGTCTTGCAGCCATCTTGCAAGCAGCTGAAACACAGAAGAACCTCCAGGTACTTCTCTAGACAACACAAGAGGCCCTTTTATTCAATGAAAGGGCTTGTCAGAACTCCTCTATGGGGAT
>JAUBOD010000086.1:5146770-5162024 GCA_032353885.1 Nothura maculosa | reverse complement strand
AATGAGCCAGCACCCCTCTTCCCCTGAACCTGCTGATTCAAACATGCACCTTTAGGAGATCTGGAAAAGAAATCCCAGTTCCTTTTCTGAGCGTGCCCTGGATGGCTGTTTCTCCCTATTTAGAGGTACAGTCCTGGACTGGCACTTTCCCGAGGAAAAATTCTGGGAATTTACTCGCGCTCTGCCCCTCCACATCTCTGACACATCCACCTTTTGCATCATTTCTCATTTTATACTTTTCTGCTGTTCATCAGAAATGTTTGGTAGGCAAATGGGAATCCACTGTGGCCTGTTCCACAATGCCCAGATCCTGAAACTTGGAGCAGGTCTCAACCATGCTGCCCTTCTGCTGGAAACCTATGGCAGGAGGGGGTACCATGATAATTTCTGGGCCTTTTCTGGTTTCTTTCTGTGAAATGAAAGGCTGTAGAAGAACTGCTTTCATTTTATGGCAGTGCTATTTTTCCTGTTTCACAAAGATTGAACGCTTCAAATCACATCAAGGCGCTGTGAGCCACCAAGGAGCAGCAAGTGCCGCTCTGAGCAGCCTACATATTCCTCTGTAGGAGTTGGTGCTTTTTCCCATGAATAGTTGCAAAGACCAAGTCGTGTTCCCTAAAACATTCCTGCAGGCTCCTGGAGCAGCTTTTTTTTCTTTCATTGACACTGAACGTGAAAGCCCACTTGTGAATTTATAAATAGATCCATTGCCAATTCATCCGGGAAGACCTCGCAGTGCCAGGACCGCACATTTTCTCTGCCCTTTCATGTAAGGCATCTCCTTCACCTCCAGTTCAAGCTTTTGACTCTTCCAAGGCCAACTTGGATAGGTGGCTTGTGCCAACGTACATATCAAGGGCTTGTATGAAGGTGAGATAATTCAGCCTTTTTTGCTGGCAGTAAATTTCACAGCAGCATCCAAGCTGGACTACTCAAGTTTGTATTTACAAACTCCTCTGTCCCTTTTTCCTGGTTAGCCTTTTAGACCATAAGGCTGAACTAAGCTGAAAACAAACTTGGAGTTTTCCCTTCCTAGTGCAAGTTGCATTACTTGATTCATTATATTGAATCTCCCTTATTTGCACCTCTCAGAGTAACTACAGGGCACACAGAAGTGCTATGAATGTCCTGTTTTAGCCAGATTTTCCAGCTGGCCCAGTTTCCACTTCAAGACATTTGACTTTCAGTGTCCTCTATGATCCTTCTATCACCTTACCTGAGCAATTTTTCATCTCCCAAAAGGCAGTTGCAGAATCAGGGATTATTTTGCTGCATCATCTCCTCCATTATCAAGTAATACACGACTAGAGGAATATAAGAACACACATCAGCCTTTTTTTAGACTATATTTTCAGGCTTTGTCAGATTAAATCAATCTATTTTCAGACTAATAGCTATAACCTCTTTACTCACCTTCTGCTCATTAGTTTTGACAGCAGGAAGATTGCTGAGATGTAGGTGGTCTCTGCTGAGAAGTGACTGCACAGGGCAGCCCTTCTCCTTGTTTTCCCATTGCCAGGGCAGAAATGCTGCATGAGGAAAAGACATAATGAAAAAAAAAAGTGCATTTGGGAAGGGCAAAGGGATTAAGAGGACCATAAACCACCATGTTTCATCCATGTAAAATTAAATTCAATAATATACTGTGTTTAAATGTCAGGACAGTGGATGATGCTTCATAGGAATGAGCTGTTCCTACACTATAGCATGCTCAAAGAGATGTGACTATTCTTGTGGGTCTGAAGTTTGAACTTAGTTTTTGGAGATCTAAAAAAAAGAAAACACCTGAAAACCATCCTAATTTTAGGATTTTAGCTTCATCCTGAAATTAAATATTTGACTCTAGTTATCTGAATTAAATAAAAAAAAATCTTTTTCATTAAGAATAAAATATTCCGATGTGGGTTTTGTTCGGTTTTCTGGGCAAAACTGGGTCACCTGGGATTTGTGGCTTGCAGCAGCTGCCGCAGAGGAAATGAAGTGCAGATGAGACGGGCCCAGCTGCTGCCAGGGGTGCTCGCTTTGGGATGCAGGGGCGAGAGAAGGACGTGCTGCCTCCCACGGCAAACAGCGCTCACCCAGTGCATGGGCAGGCATCCACGGGTGCCACTCTGCAACCCTGGGTGCTTAAATGGGAAATTAGTCGTGCAGGGCCAGGAAGGTGTTAGAGAGATGCAGGTGGACACACTGTACATGGTGCCTTGGTTGTGTTTTTAATGCTGTAGTAAATATGGATAGTTAAGGCTCTTTGACTACTCTAAAAGGTGTCAGTGAAAGGGCTTCGTTGTATGGCCAAAGGTGTCTGAGATGATTTGTCCTCTTGTCACACGAAGGGCTGGAGCTTGGGATAAGGGGCCGCTATGTGATAGGCAAATGCAACATAAACTGCAGTCAAATATAAGTTATTTCATTCAAAAAAAAAAAAAAAAAGTAAGTGGGTGTAATTTAATATCCATGAGATCAGAGTAGATGTTAAAGTTGTCCCTCTGGACATTAACCTCTGTAAGCTCATGTACAGACAAGGATTTTCTGGGTTAGAGACAGTATTTTTTCCAGTGGAGGACCTATCTTGGATGCTTCTTTTATTCCTTTGGGACACAACCCAAACACTGCTTGTCTCAGTGTGTTGTGTCCACTTGCCCTTTTCTTTTCCAGAATCTGGCAGGGAATATGTGACCCTTTGAAAATCCTGCAGGGTTTTGGGCCTCTCCCTGCTCCTGCCGCACCTCAGCCTATTACAAACCACTAAAAACCAAAAATCAATGCAAAGGGAGACTAAAGGGAAAGAAGTGCTTTATAAATAAGATTCTTTAAATTATTTTCCCAGCTCTCTTTTACAACAACTGAGTTGCTCTGGCTCAGGATGGGAGGAATCAGCGTCAGAGCCTGCAGAGATAATATCTGCCCTTGAAACACCTTAGGAAAACTCTGAGCCTTACTCGGCAAAGTGAAGCCTGCTCTGCTAACCAAGGCATTGATTTACAAGGAGCAGGATAAGAGCTGGAGCAGCAGGAGCCAACGCATCCGCCTGATGGCTCTGCAGCCTGGAAACCCGCTGTGGATCCCGGGATTTATGCAGTCACCAATAACACAAGCCTGGCAGCTCCTTAGGGATGAGCAGAGGTTTGGACATCACAGATATTTTTCATTCCCAAGCCACCGAACCCACTGGGTGCCTCTCAGCGGTTTCTGCAAGCAGAATAAGGCAACCCAGAAGTGTATAAAAATGGTGCAAAAAAGACACCCTCCTCAACTTGACACTCTTTTAGCATTTAATGGAGGATGGCTACACCCTGCCTAAAATGTGCATTTCCTTCATTATAGAAATATTTCATTTTCTTCCTTTCAAAGCCAATGGAATGTGGACAATGAACAATTTCACATGGAGAAGCCAACTTTTCATCGGCATTTATTCTTTTGATTTGGAAACTGGCTTATTTAAACTGGAAAATTCTGTGAAATGTTGCAATAAAAGAGGCTCTATTTTTGCATTAGTGAAAATATGCACACACAGAAACCCAAGCAATACAAAAGCAAGCAAACAAAGAAGGGCCCAGCCCATAAGTTCCAAGTAGCTTAAAATTTCTTATTTCAAGTGCAAATACAGCATAGATCCTTGCCGTCTCTAATGATAATGCAAGCTGCCACCCAACAACAACATAACATTTCCACAAGGCAGTATATTTTCCCTGGGAAGCACAGCTTAGCAAATGTGCCTCCAGCCTCCTAAATGTCATCTCAATCTGTTGCAATCTGCTGTAAGCTTTGGAGATACAAGTCATATGTCACATACTACAGTCTCTGGATTTACTTTAGGACTGAAATGTTCCTGGACAAAAACTATTCACTAAAGAAGAAATTCTATCCTCTTTTTTTGTTTGTTTGTTTTTTTTATTTTTTTTCTCCATTCCCTGGAAGTAGTTTGTCACTTTTTTTCCCATTTCTTGCCTATTTCTATGCATGCTATTTTACTTTATAAATCAGACCCATCCCCGTTCCAGCAATCAGAAATGGGATATGCTCTTTTGCTCTGTTTGCTTCGCTCTATTGCAAAGTGGAGCAGTAACTTTACATACTATTGCAGAGAGAAAAAAAAAAGGAGAATCCAAATCCAGGATAGGCTCCCAGCCAACGGGCTAAGGTTTTCCATCTCGTCTGTAACCAGGACATGGGATGTACAGGTTAGCACTGGGTCTGCAGCATCAGAAGCCCTTGCTCTGCTCATCTTCTTTCCAAGATTTCTTTGCAACTCGAGTTACAACCTTCAGAATAGACTAAAACTAGATACAAAGATGCCTTCAGACACTGAATCAAAGTTTGAGGGTGGGCAAGGTTTTGTACATTCATATTAGGCCCACATATAGTTGCTGGAAGATATTTATAGAGCATGACCTGGGTAGTTCTGATCCACAGTCAAGAAGTGGGATAGGTTACATGAAGTCAGTGCCGCCAGTTGACCACAATTTCCCTTCGAGATCATGACCAACGTGATGCAGTTCATTGCATTGATTTTCACACCTGTAAAATGAGGATAACGGCTCTCCTTTTTGTGATGGATAATGGTATAAAACATTAGTTACTAGTTGTAAAAATGCTTTGGAGAAGCACCAGATCGTGACTTCAACAGAACTTTATCTGCACCGGCCAGTATTAGATGGGAGGAGCTGAAATCAAAGCCAGAAACATGAGGGAGAAAGGAAGCATAATTTCCTGCCAAGATGACCATACTCATGTACTCTGCAAATATGAGACAAAATTTAAAACTGGGGGGACCTTGCAAGAAAATGGGATTTTTCTTCTTAAGCCAGTTTCCCCTTTCTCACCAGGTGGTGCTCATGCAATGCCACTGCCCTCAGGAAAAGTATTCCCGATTTCCCCTTTGCCAGGGGAAAATCCATCCCTTGCACCTAAAATCAACTGTCTTTAGCTGCCAGAGCAGACCCGGTGCAAGCTCGCGCCGCTCAGCCCTGCCTGCACTGCGTGCGGTGGAACCCGCCAGTTGCGGGATGAGTTAGAGGAGCCACCACCACACAGCTGAGAAAGCAATGGAAAATCCAGCCAGCCAGGAAGCTTTTTTCTTCTTGATTTCTGTGAAGTTCTCCAAGTTTGGCAAGCTCTGTAAGCTCAGCGGAGGGAACTGAAAAGGAAAAACCATCACGTACAATTTTTCTGTGGCTTGCAAAAGTGAAATAAATCAAAAGATAAAGCAGCGAAGCATCCGCAACGCCAGATTTGTTTGGTGAATGTTTAAACATTTAATCATTGGCCCTCCAGCTTCCACTTCTGCTTGCTGGGACTTATTTCACCTCCTTTGCAGGGAATAATCACTTATATCTCAGGAATTTTCTGGCTACGTTCCATATCCTCCTCTTTCCCTGTTGGTTTTATTTTTGCCTTTCTGCACGACTTGGATAAATCTCCCTTTCTTCTTGATTTACCACCTGAAAGCTGTCCTGGGGACTCCAGTCATTGTCACCACCGAGCCCATCCGTGCTGGACTGTTATTGCTGCCTCTCATTAGAGTTGAGCCCCAACCCAGGTCCCGACAGTGCCGGAGCGGTGCCGTCTTGCACCATTTCCCAGGGGACTCACAATCCTGGGCTCTGCCCTCCCTGAGTTTCCCCCTCGCCTTCCAACCCTGCCAGGATACATTCAGAGGCAGAAGAAATAAAAACCTCTTGGGACAGCCCATGGTGCCCAGCACCCTCCACTGTAAAACCGTTGCATTAGTAGCACTACTGGTTCTTATCAGCCATCACACCTTAAAGTACTAAAGGTGCGTCTAATATTAGCCAGGAAACGTCTCGCCGAAGACCTGGACTTTTTCAGCTAATCGGTATTAATAACTTCCCATGCTCGAAGACAGCCCATAGGAAGTGCAGCCTGACTCATCCACTCTGTAATTAGATGAACTCCTCGAAAAAGTGCAGGTGGCTGCAACCGCAAAGGCACATTAGCCAAGGTGCAGAATATGCTCCCGACCAAAGGGCAGATAATAGCAGCAATAATTTCCTCTGCTGATATAATATAAAGGAGCAGCATTTCTGACAGCCCCGGCATCTGGCTGAGGCTGCAAACTCCTGCAGTCATTTTCTCTCTCTCTTTCTCTCTCTCTTTTATCTCACTCAAGGGAAATCTGTAATAAGCACAGAGCCTTGATTTATTTTTTTACACCATCACAAATTACTGGAAAACAATTATGCACAGAAAAATCATGAAAAACAGAAGATATTCAGGTCTATTTGCTTTTTGAGTTATACCTAAGCTGATCCTTACAAAAGATACTTGCTTCCTGCGTTCCCTTTTTCTGCCAAGTTTGGCTGTATATCATTTTTATGTATCTGAAAGGCCACAGTGTAATGCGATATGAAGTGAAGAATGGGGAAATGTTACCCATTCTCCATCGATTTTCCATTGTATCCATTATCTGCGATGCTGGAATGTGGGTTAGCGCGAGGGCCGGAAGCCTCGGCACCTCTGTGCCATCTGGCACATTATGGAAAGCCATAAAATCAGATAAAATCAGTTGGGGAGAGGAGACAGAAGCCCCCGAAGTGTCACCGTCCTGAGGGGACCCAGCAGGACGGTGACCAGGAGGTCATGGTGCCCAAAACCCATTGCTCCTCTGGTCTCACAGGGAATGAGTGGAGGCCTTGGCCTTGCTTCTCCTTCCTTCTAGGAGGGATAGGGAAGGTGCAGGAGGCAGCTTTGGGGCCTGCCACCCACACCTCGGGATCCAGGGAGTGGGTGAATGGGTGAAGAAGAGGAGTGGATCCGGAGGAGGTGGCTGCAGCGGGGAAGCCGCTGGGTGGAAGGGTGGCTTGTGGCCTAGTCATGTGGGGGCTCCATGTTGACACCAGCTAACAAGCTTCCCAAATCATACTTTCCTAAGACCATATGTTAACAGAAAAAAACTGTTCAGCTCCAGCAACTGGCAGTCCTGCATGTACCCTTGCCATGCCAGGCCCGCAGGAGCAAGAGGCCTCACTGTGGTTTAGTTTCCATCCTCTCACACCAGGGTGGAGCTGCTGGTCATGGCAGCGGTTGCCTTACAGGATCCCACATGGGGAAGCCCAGCGGGATTTCTCCGCCTGCAACTCTAATGTCCTCCTGGGAGCTTCCCAGTGGGGCTTGAGGCGACAAACTTGCTGCTATCTGTAACCTTAACGGGGGAGTCATGGCTGCTGACCGTGTAATGTATTTTTAAAATCAAAATTCTTCTGAGGGACAAGTGACCTGTTCATCTTCACCTGACCTTCACCGCTCTCTGTGCGCTTGTTGACATCTGTGACTAATCTGCGATCTATGAAAGCAAAGCTGTGACCAATACACAAAATCTTCATAAAGCTCCTGCCAGGCCCAGCATCAAGGATCCATGACCCCTCTCCTGGAGGCGGTGTCCCTAGGGCTGCTCCTGAACAGCTCCTGACCTCCATCTTTCAGAAAGAGCCTTGTTCCTCAGTTCTCCTTGAGCCCTGTTGGCTCCAGAGGAGTCTCCCCACTTGAGCAAGGCCTGCGGACAGGGGCCGAGTTTAGGAAAGCCCATGGGAATTTTCCTCCAGGTGCTAACATCACACAAAACTATCTGGCTTGTTGTGAGCAAAACACAACATCTTATTTTGCTCTTTTAGCCAGGGAGACGTGATCCAGGCTCCATCCAAGAACCCCTCCCTCCCTGTCCAGGCCGTAGGTCCGCACAGCAGGGCCCCTTTTCTCATTTAAACAGGCAATTAAAACCTCCTTGGGCACTTAGCACAGGACATCAACTTGCACTGCTTAAGCTGCCCGGCACAGTGTGAACTTAATTTGATAAAGGGGCAACTAATAAAGATCTTGGAAGGCTGCTTGAAGTTCATTAAGCTTTTCCTTTCGAGGCACATTTCCCTCCAGTGCAAAAGCTTGCCTGATTTTTATTTTTATTTCAAAGAAAAGTGTTATATCCTGCCACTAGAAAAAAAAAAATACAAGGTGCCTGTGTCACATCCCGCCAGGGTATATGTAATACCTCATCGTCAAAGTTGTGGCAGTCCTTGATTCTTTGCCCAGAAATACAGGAAAAGGGGGAAAAAAAGGCAGTTTCCTCATGGGCACAGAACAGAGCAGGATGGTGGGTCCTGGGGCCAGGCTGCCGCAAGGGGCAGGAGCTGCTGTTACCCCGCGTCACCTCCCTCCATCCCCACTCCTGTGAGCGATCCCGGTGCCCAGATGGCTCCCATAAACACACGGGGAGGCTCCGCTGAGTTCACCGCCTTAATGAAGCCCGTATGGCTGACTCATGTAATAAGTATTTAATCGCGCCGATGAAAATCACTTGAAAATCTCACACCACACACGGCGCTGCTGCCTGCCCACCCGCGGGGCTGATGGCACAACCCTGTAGCCCCGTCACTCCCATCTTGCTGCACTTCCACCCTCCGACGAGGACCAGCTCCTCCTTGGCAATGCTTAGCAAGGTACCCACCAAAGCACCACAAAAGGGTTTATTTTCTTTCTTCCTAAACTGCACCATTTCCCATGCAGCTGCCTTAGAGGTCATTCAAGGGTTAAGACTTTAGTGTTTACATCTTCTCATTAGTTTACATTTGTGTTTTCATATGCCCGTGCCTTAAAAATTTGCAAAATTTATGCATTCACCACTTGAAAACACAGAAATGCCACAATACCCTATAAGTTCTAGGTCAATTTAGATAAAAAATCATTTTCCTCTTCGGCATAATTCATTTCCAATAACATGAAGGATATGGGTCCTGGTACCATTTCTGAGCTCAGACCTAACTTAATGCATATAAGTTCATCAGTTGGCTACTATCACTCCACATTATCAGCATTTTTTAAGCTAACCCTAATGATTCAGTCCTCTTTCACTCATGCTACCCTACTGCACATACCTTTACAACAGGACCATCACCATCTGGCAGGTCCAATTTCTTCTTCTGGAAGCTTTGGAAAAAGAAGTAGTAAAATTGAGTCACATACTGCGTTAAAGAGACCACGGGCTGCAGACTGAGAGAAATATCCCCATTTTTGGGCAACATGGAAGTGGGTGCATCAGTCCAAATCTGGAGAGACTTTTTTTTTAATCACTGATTGAATAGGATTTAATTTTCAGTGCTGCGACAAAGTCACTTGCAGAGCTTGGAATTGTAAGGTCATATATTCCAGAATCCAGAAATGTTGAAAACACATTTTATCAGTTCCCAAATTGCTTATGTTCTGGCCGAGAACAGGCTCATTTCCTGTCACGGGACCAACAGAAACCTCCACTTTGTGTCATTATAGGTATTTTCCTTCTACAAGCAGTTCATCGTTCAAAGCACTGAAACACAACACCATGCTCATGGCTTTGGAAACTGAGTTAATTTTAATTTCTCTCACTTGACTTTTCAATATACCTTTTTATTTATTTGTTTGTTTATTTTTCTTTCACCATTAAGCATGCGTGAATGTTGGAAAGATACCACTATAGCTTGGCAGAGGGATGAATGTGATCTTGCATGCCCAGATTTATGCTGTGCTTTCTGATGGACTGAAACGTCTTTAGTACATAGTAGGGGCTACTATAAATAGCCATTTCTGAGTTGTTAGCCTTTGAAGTCTTTAAGGTTGGGTGGTCATTCGTTTAACTCCAAATTGTTATTGCTCTGCCACCTAAAAACACACAACCCCAAATTACTGGGCCACTCTACTCCTTAAAGACTCAGCAATGAGATCCAGAGCTCCCTTCATGCATTGGCTGCATCTCTGATTAAGTCTGGAGTAGCAGCCATGGATGCAAAAGCTAGAGCACAGGAAGAGCTTTTTCCAGGAAAGACACTCCAACCTGGACAAAGAAGCAGGCTAAAGGATCTGCAAGAGCATCCTAGAGCATTCTTGATTTACCTGGCCCTGCCAGAGGCTTTGGAAGCTCCACGGTAGCTTTACCACTGCAGGATCACGCTGGGCAAGCAAAGCAATTCTGCCTCTCCTCATGTCGCTAGCTGCAGAACCCCTCATTAAGATGCCGGCGTGATTTTCTGGAAGAGCACATTAAATAGAAAAAACACTGGAACAACTCAGAGGTCTCAATTTCCTTGGTTACGACTTCAAATTGCGGAGCTAAAGGACACCAAAAAGGGAGCTTAACGCCTATAAATCTTGCCCTGTGAACTGATTCATGACTCAGACAAAGTGCCAAAGTCCCTGAGAGTCAGGAGAGCAACTCTTTAAAATATAGTTTGCTACTATTGCTGGAAACTTTAACCCACTGGCTTCACGCTCAGAAGGTTTAAGCTGCAAATGGCAGGAGAGGATTTATGTGCTCCTCTGAACAAAATACGTAAGGGTAGGAAAACTTGACCCGGCAGTTTTGAGACATGCCTGCTGTAAATAACCAATTGATTGGCTGACTCGCAAAGCCATTAGCAGGCGTGAGGTGCCTGCTGGGATTCAGACACTGCATCAAATGCTGGAGGTGCCAGCAAAATGGACATGGCAATTGGCTCCCTGGTCACCTTCCTGGCTTTGGGGGACAGAGCAAGACTGCAGATACTGCAGCCCTGGAGGGGGACAGTGCATGGGATTCAGGCTGTGGCAGGCTAAAGGGAAAGGAAAAAAAAAAAAAGAGAGATAAAAATACTACCTTGTGCTTGAGCAGTAAATCATCTGGAACAGTGTTTCAAATTAAGTTGGAGATCTTGCCCTGACAGCGGCAGACATGGAGCCTTTTCTGCTGTAAATCACCAAAGCTGCCAAATGGCACTGGTGGGTCTGAGCTAATGGGGCTTTCCACTCCCTGAAAAGAGGCAGCAGCAGTTACAGCAGGAATGAATTTAATGTCTCTGATCACAGGTGAAGGGGCCAAAAGCTATGTTTCATCACCTGAAAATGGGTCATTTTCACCTTTTCCTTCCAATCCTTTTCCCTCCCAAAGGATTCAAACATTGTTCCCATCTTCACTCTACCTGCTGCGCCCACAGCTTTGATACTTGGGCAACCTCCCTCAGCTTCCTCATCTTGATGGGAAAAGGCAAAATCAGTGGAAACCCCCTGGAGCTCTGCCTACCACTTGTTCCCTCTGGAGAAGAGCAGGAACCGGGAAGCAGAGCAGATATGAGGTCTGCTCCAACAAAGATGGGGCCTGTTCCAGCATCAAACATGACATGAGAAATGATGGCTGGGAGATAAAAGATGGATGGGCAGAATGTGGGGATGTGGTTATTACATTCATTCTGATCTTGAGTCCTTCTGTGCTGTTCCTGCTCCTGCTGGGATGATTCACAAGGACCAGCTCTCCGGTGGGTACCTCCTGTCTTGGCCAGATGGTCTGTATGGGCTTCCAGAGGAGAAAGAGAGTCCTAGATCTGGGCAGCAGCTCCACTCAAACAAACCTGCTTGTTCTTCAGATCCAGAGAATTCCTTTGCTATGTAGGACTCTCAGACTGTTTTCCAGATTATGAGTTGGATTTTTTTTTCCCAGGGAATGAAAATGTTGACAAGGGGAGAATTGGTTCCAAATAGCTGCATTCGCACCATATACAAAAATGCACTGGGTGAGGATTGACACGCGGCTGCCCAGGTGGTCTCTTCGTGGCTCCTAAAATACCAGAAATAGGGAGCACCGGTAGAGGACTCATCTGCTTGCAGGAATCTGGCCCTCGGCCTGTGAACTACAAGACTGTACAAGCGTGACTTTGCTTCAAGTCTCAGGTTATATTATAGCACCCTGCTATCCCAACAACGTCTTTTGGGTGGGCAAAAATATCCCAAGCCTTGTGAGCCAGGTCACCTCCCCTCTGCTTGAGCAGCATTAAGGCACACACTTGCATGCAGTGCTATGAGAAGTAGCATCTGCTCCATGTTCTTCAGGAATAAACTCTCCAATGGAGCAACCTTGAGGACAGTGTTGGAGTGAAGGTTTCATCCAAGTTCAAAGCACTTTTCCCCAGATTTCATGGCACTGCCCTACCCAATGCATTCGAAATACTGAGGCTTAGAGTTGGTGTTCACGGCTCCTCTTCACACTTGTCATGGCCTGTGGGCTCCAAAACTGGAAGCTGAAGAAGCAGAGGAAAAAGAGAAATCATTTAAATGTTTCCCAGCTCTGGAATTTGGAAAGATGGAGATTTTTTCCCAGATGGAAGGTGGCGGGTGGTCTCTTCTATTACGATGAAAAGGGAGCAGCAGATCAAGAAAGAGTTTGTGTCTGGAAAACACAGAGAAAACTGCTGCCAAATACTTTGAAATATATATATATATATACACATAACTGTGTATATATGTATATATATGTGTGTGTATATATAAAAAATATTTATTTATTTTTTCCAGCTAAAATCTGCCTCAGGCGAGGGATTGGAGGCAAGAAGCTTTTGGCATTTTGCTTCCACCTTGCAGGCGATTTTGTTCAGATTTATGGGAGATAAGAATGATCATATTTAGCCAGACCAGGAGCTCAGCATTCCATCCTTGGAAGCAGTGAGAAGTAAAAGCTTTGAAAACAAGTATCAGAAAGGGAAGGGTATAAAGTCCCTCGCCTAGGCAACTTCTAGTCCCCAGTGCTATGGGGTCTTCTGAAGACTGAGGACCTATCTCCATACCACTGTGGCAGTTAATCGACATTTTGCTCTGTTTTCCACAGATTTCTTTAAATCTAACTGCTGAAATTTTTAGCTGCCACAATGTCTACTAGCAAGCAGCTCTGCAATGCCTTGGAGCACCAAGTGCTTCCTTGTCTTTGCTTTGAACCTGCTGTTGAACCATTTCTTTAGGCACTATCTACTTCTCTTTTTAGGAGATAAAGTGATTAAACACTTCACATTCCCTCCTCACACCATTCACAACTTCTGAAGGCTCAGTCCTTATCTCCTCTTTACCATCTTCTTTGCATGAAGTGTCTTACTGTCTTTGGACTGCCCAGTTTTGGAAACCTCACACTGCATTTTTTTTTGCAAATAATTTGTTACAGGCCCAAAAAAAAAAGGGCACTTGATTTTGGAAGTGTCATCTTAGTACACACATTGCAAATGTTTATAAATACATACCTGCATTCAGACACATGCTTGTCAAAACACATTCAAAGGATACCTAGGTTCTTTCGTGTATTACATACTTAGAGTGAAAATAACCAGCTATATTTAACCTAGATGCAAGCCCAGACTAAATGATTTTAAAGGTCAATTAAAGAAGAGAAAATATCGCTAGTTAGGAAATAAAAAACTCTCCTTTGTCTGCAGTCCCAAGAGCTCCAAGAGAACGAAAGCATCAAACCAAAAAATCACAATTAAATACAGTTTTATATAAAAACCAGTGACAACTCCAAGTTTGTGTACCTGCCAAGACCTGAATTCAGATGACTGAATTTGGCCTACAGCAGTTGATGGAAACTCCATCGCTCACGGCGCTGATGTAGTTGTTTGGAAACCAACAGCTCTTGGCAGGGAAAGGACATTTCAGCTTCTGTTGAATGACTGCACATCTGATGCGCAGGAGGCGGGAGGCCAATAGTCAGCGTTCAGATTTGGATTATGTTTTGGCTGTTGCTTAAAGTTCAGGTCTGAGGCCAAATCAAAGCTAGAATTTAGTCTGAAATGTAACCCTGAAATCACACAGGACTCTTCTCATCAGGTATTGGGCTGGGTGGCAGAAACCTGGACATATTTGCCCTGCTGCAGTCACTGGTTTGGCAGCTTGGATGGCGCCTCTGGACTCCCGACATTCCTTCTCTCGGGCCTTGCAGGAGCCCCTTCTGGAAAACTCATGCTTGACCACAGCTGGCAAAGAAAGAGGGGGAATTAGAGAAAAATAAAAAAGCCAAAAGCCACAGATCAATTTTGTAAGAAGGGTTTGAGCCACCAAGTTGAGTTCTCTACCCCAACAGATCCCAAAAAGCATCAGAGGTGGCGCTGGCGGAGCAGAGACCGTGCTGCCCTCGCAGCCCCATTCCAACGGCGGCCAAATCCAGGGAGAAACCCTAGGACTGGTTCTCCTCCAGCAGCTGCTGCTTGCAGAGCTCAGCTCAACCTCTTCCCCAGCCTCAGGAAGGTGGTAAACAGAACCACCTTCCAACAGAAGCAATGGCCCCTGTCCCCTTCTTAGCCCTACAGGAAACTCTTTGCTGCTCCCTCCATGTGGGGAACCCATCCACGGAGCGGCGACGGAAGGCTTGGAAAGCGGAGCGAGGTGCAGAAAAGCCCTCGGTGTAATTTTACAGCGTGCGAAAGACTTAAAGCAAGAAACCCAACCAGATGCCGCGAGGAAACCACTCTCAATTAGTTCTGCTTTGTGTCATACCTACCGGTGAAAAATAAAAACAAATTTATTCTGTCAACAGCTCTATCTATAGCATAATCCTTAAATGAACTCATCCGTCAAACTGGTCTCCTCTGGCAAAACACGTTACAATCCCTGGCTCTCAGCTGTGTGAATCAATCATCTGTTTCCCAAACCCATTGGTCAACATCTTGGGGTCCCAATATATTTTTATGGCTCTAGAAAAGCCAGTTGCAGGGCACCAACCTCACCGCACCACCTAGGTACAAAGTGTTCATGTATTAGCAAATGGCAGCAGTTATTCCCTCCCTTAAGGTTACAGGTTTATTCCTGACCTGGAATAAAAACAACCCTCAACCTTCCTGCCCCAGCAGCGCATGCAGGATGTACCGCTCATGGCACATGGCCTGGGCAAGCTGAAGAGATCCCCAAGGAATAAACCAATTTTGCAGAGTTGGCTAAGTTATGGGGCCTAAAAATGGACTTTTTATCCACTTTTTTTTTAATATATATAATATCAGGCTTTCAGGCTTTTTTTTTTTTGAAGAGCTAGGCAATGAGTTTACGAGAGGAACCAAGTTTTGCTCCAATGTGGTGATTCACCCATTCCAGTGTGGAGAGTGACCACGCTGACCTCATGGGAGCAACATGCCCACCTCAGGGACAGCCTGCCAGGAATGGCTTAACAACAGAAACTGGGGCCTAGGCGCAAGCACAGGAGCTCCCAGAGACTCCTTGTTGGAGGTACTAAGACTTCTAGAGTGGTCATTCCCAAGGACACCCTTTCCTTGAGCCTTTTGAGACCACCAAGAATATCCCACCAATGCTCTGCTTCAGGGCACAACCAGGTGGCCCTTAATGCACGTGGATACCAAGTAAGCCCAATGCAGACAGGGGCCGAGACCTCAGGAGCCACAGCTCCATAGGGACACAGAGCAGTGGAACAGGCTGCCCAGGGAGGTTGTGGAGTCTCCTTCTCCGGAGGTCTCCAAACCCGCCTGGATGCC
>JAUBOD010000086.1:5118673-5135734 GCA_032353885.1 Nothura maculosa | reverse complement strand
CTGTCTTTCTCAAGTCCAGGTTAGACAGAGGCAATACGCTTTTATTGATTAATCCAATTGAGAATGATTAGAATTAAACTGAGGAGACCAACACAAATGCCAAAAATAACCAGTGCACATGCCTGTGAAGAAAGAAAAACAAAACTTAATGTTTTACTGAAAAAAATCCACATTTTTAAGGCTTATGACTGAAGAGGAAAAAAATGCAGAAAGGTTTAAAGTGTTTTAAGATAATCTTTTTACATAAGTTAGTCAAGTCTTTAAACACAGTTTTCTCTAATACTACCTGAAAATTGTATTTAGATAGGTATCTGCTTAGAGTAAAATCAAACTAAGCCTGCTCTAGGAAGGTTTATTTGGCTTGCTTGTACTATCCAGCTGTAAACTGCACCCACTGGCCTGCTTGCTAGAATGCAATTTATCCTTTCACATAAAAGCTCCCTGAAAAAACTGAGAAACTCATTTTGCATTTTCCTCAACCTATAATTCATGTGACAATTGATTCTTAATATTTTTAATAGCCATATGATAATATAGGAACCATAGCTTAAGGGAACGTAGACTATTGATTTGTAACTAGGCTTTTTATTGTAAGACTTTTTATTGTCAAAGTGCACCATTATATATTATTATTTTCTTTCAGATTCCTTATTTTGTCAATACAACAGTAGCCCCAAGAACCACAGGAATGGCTAAGGTCTACATATAATCCCTTTGTTAGCATTTTAGCCACTGTCATAAGTTTGCTCTGCTGAGCAGTAGTTAAAAATGCCCCCCAAAAAGCACAGATATGGTGCAAAAAAGCAGGCTGCTAAAAAATTCCAACTAGAACTTAATCATTCCAACAAGAAAACCATAAAGGAAAAAAAGGGTAATTTTGAGAAAGCTTATTTAGAAATCAAGCATGAACAGACTCACTTAAATACAGCTTGGCCTTGCACCTGCTGCCCAAGCAACTGTCAGAGCAATGCATAAAAACTAAGGATTAAAAGCCATGAACATGTGAAAACTATATGGAAAAGCAAGATCACCAATGTAGCAGACAAATACGCTGCTGGTCAGAAATGTCTTGTAAGAAAGTGGTTTTTAAAAGATCAGAGCTAACGAAGGACAGAAGAAAATGCTCACAGAGTTTGTGAACTACAGGGAAAAGAAGAACTTTGTCCTTTACACTATATGCTTTTTAATACATTAAGATGCAACTAATTAAAACTAATTTTAATATAATTAGGATATCAGAAAAAAACAGCATACCCCCAGTTTCTGTGGTGATAATAAGTCTTCTCTGTTAAGCTTAAGATAAAATACTCCAGGATATACAAAAAGCAAACACGTTGATGTGGTCGAACCTTTAAACACAAAGATTTTTACTTGAAGCATGCTGAACTATATTATTTTATTATAATAATTATAATACTTCTGGAAGATAAAGCAAAAAAACACCTTACCAACTACTCCAAATACGTTTTTGATGTCAGGCACATACATTGCAAACAAAACAACAATTGTAGTCAGGGTTAAAGTAATAAGAATATGGCACATCCAGGACACAGGAAGATTAGAAAAAAATACTGTCAGCACAGCTTTCCTTGCCTATAAAACACAATGAAAAACACACTGATAAATGTATATAAACATTGATAAATGTATATAAACTGCACTGATAAATTTGCAAATTTATCAATGTGCATTGATAAATGTATATAAACACATTTTTATTCACATTTCAATTTCATAAATTTAAGAAAAACAATTCCATTCAACGTTTGACCACACCATCCAACATGTGAAAGAATATTTTAAATTAAAATATAAACAATTTAGCAATAAATAAATTAAGCTCTGTCCTTCTATAGCAAGGAGTTGACTTAAATATAAAAGCAGTAGTTATCATGTGCTCCTTAGTCTTAAGGAACAATTCCTTTTTTCAAGGGCTAGGGAGAGGTGTGCAGTATTTGTTTCTGAGTGTGCCTGCAGGCAAATGACAGCATACTGCCAACTGGTATATAACTTATACATACACAGTTTTGCATCCATAATATTTTTTGTCATTACTGAATGAATTCTCTCAAATCTATTGTAATAGTGGTAAGCTAAAGTAGAAGTTGATGGTGAAATAGGTTAATATATGTTTTCAATTTACAATTCGATTTTCAAGCGTGTCTGTGTGTGTGCTTGCAGACATGGAAATTCAATTCAGCAAAACTCAATTTAAGAGGAAAAAAAAATTCAAACTGAATAAACTTTAGATGTTCTGGATTCTCTAAATTAAAAACAACGCTGTGGGTAGTTTTAACCTAAAATCTGTCTCAAAAGCACAAATTAGCTTAGTAGTTGTTACTGTGCAGCGTTCATTGAACATTTGCAAATAGGTAGTCTTTGATCAATCACTTGACAAGTGAATAAGATACACAAGACTAGATGTGACTTAAATATTACAGTCTGCAAAGCATTAGTGTGATCATTGCTTATTCCAGCTTCAAAACGTTCAGGAGTACTTACTGGGAAATGGATTAGAGGGACTGTCAAAATCACAGCAAACAGCACAGCAAGTTTAACAGTCATGATTACAGTATCATGTGGCAGGTACCTGCTGTAACCTTGTAGTAATTCAGAGTCCACTTTGTCTGAAAAAAAAATGGTCTTTTTAATCATTTGAGAATTAAGACTAAAATAACTAGCTACACATGTTAAACTTGCAAAAAAGATGCGTAATGGATTATTTTGCCTGTGACTAATGCAGAGTGGGAGGGAGCACACGTAAGCATCACGTTGGCAGAACTGCTATACTCAGTTCTAACTGAGAGGCAACCTAGAGAAAACTGTAAAAATTTTGTTTCAAGCAGCAAAGCCCAGCCTCTGTTGAAGCCAAAGCTATCAAGAGAGAAGGTACAAATATGGAGCAGAAAGGATTAAAAAGAAAGATATTTCAGTTTATAGAGGATGCTATGAAACTTATCCAAACCACTAATAAGGCAGTGTTATGTTAAATCTTACCTGAACTTCACCATGTTAGCTAGGCTTTAAAGAAAAAGACAACTTTTAGTGGCCTGAAAGGATCAAGAAAAAATGTAGGTAAATTGTAGAAAAGTCTTTAAAATGTCAGAAAGAATTAAGGAATATACAGATATCAGTACATACAAACCCCAAACTTTTTCTACAGGAGTTTTAGTAGTTAGATAACAAAAAGCATTATTCACAGATTAGAACATGCATCCGGTAGAAGACTGGACTTCTAGACTTTGCAGGTTGTATGGTTTGCAGGATAATGTTTTAACTTTTTAGATAAAATTAATCTCCATAGTATTACTTTCATTTTATTAAGTCAAAGAACAAAGAAATATATACCTAGACCATTCAAATTTTCTGTGTGTGTATATGTATCCAGATCAATTAAATTTTTCCAAATGTGACAGATCAGCAATATGGTAACCTATAGACTTATTTCTTGAGGTTCAAAAAAACTTCATGTAGCCTGCCAGAATTCAGCTGGGAGGCCTCTCCTTGCTAGATTTGGTTAAATATGGTGACATTTCATGACTTGGCAGAAAAAGCTACAATTCTACCTGCAAAGAAGAAATCCTCAAAATTGTACTAGTTTATGTTCTATTCCTGGCTATATATTTCAGTATTTTGCTGGATGGATAAGATGGTGAAGAACAATTAGCATCAACCATGCTTCTAAAATGTATTTATGTATGTATGTGTAAATGTTACACATATATGTATGTGTAAATGAGTAGGCATAAGAAGACAATGACACTCAAAGGTGTCAGTCTGAATTCCAGTGTTACCCAAGGTAGAACAGAGGACATCATCAGAAACACACTCAACTGGGTCAAAGACTTCCAAATAAGATTGCTGCTTTCTTCAGCAATGACTTTTCTGTGCTCTCCGCCACACAGATATTGAGCTTTGCAAAACTGATTTTGTTGTAGAATTAGTACATTATTGTGCAGTTATTACCTGCTGAAAGTTGGTATTTTTGCTGCTATGTCAGACACTAGCCAACCAGACAGATCCTAATCAGAACACTTTTCTGTTGTTTTATTGCCTCTTCTGAGAAATGTTAATCATTCCAATCACACAGGTTAGCATATGGCCATCTCTCAAGAAGGGTGAGTTTGCAGAAGGTTTTAAAAGGGTCCTCATAGGTGACTGATGCATTTATGTGACAGGGTCTGTACAGTAACACTCCAAAAGATGGATAGTATCACCAAGCAGAAGCAATTCAATGTCTTAATGAGTTCTATGCAAGTAAACAACCCATAGCACAAATATAACACGGGATCTGCTGCTAGTTATGTTACATAGGAAAACTGAAACTCTTGCACTGAACACTTACCTACTTTTGCAATGCTATGATGGGCCTTTGAAAACAAAAGCCCCTATGTAGGTGGATCTAAGATCTTTCTAGCCTTTTGGCATATGCAAGAATAGCAGACGGTCACCTGTGCTTACACTCAAATAAAACACTGCACTCAAATGTATTCAAGAGTTTTACCACAGATTAATTAAATTGGTATATTGGCCATGTAAGTTCTACAGCAAATGCCACTGAAATGAGTCTGAATTATTTGGCAGGGCAAGTTTTATATGTATAAAGACAGACACCTCACTTTTGTTTTGGAGTAAAAAGGTATATTTACTTAATCAAACAGTTTTACTGCTCTATCTCCCAGAAACTGCCATCTACAAAAAAAAATGTGCTCCTTGTTTCAGTACATACATCAAATAGACATTACCTATATCTCAGGAACTGTATTTATATAATAATTATTGAAGCCTGTGAGTGTGCAAGAAGCCCAGGGCCAAACTTACATTGCCCTATTCTTTCCTAGGCTTTTGTCACTGGCTTCTGCTGGAGTCAAGGCATAAAACTACACCTTTTCTTTGCCTAATTCAACTGTTCTGATTTTCATGTTCCTTGTCATTTCATTTCTTCAGTCCTGTTTTGCGTTCACACAAGACCAGCAAAACTGCAGGTCTCCCTGATCTTAGGGCTGGCTTGCTGTGGGTCAGAGGCCTCAATGCCAGTTACAGCTCCCAAATGGCCTGGGGATATCACGGGGTCAATCCAAACACTGGATTTCAATGGGAGAGGTACAGCCTTACAGCAATGGCTTAAACCTTGTTGCCCCAGCAAATTCCCATCAGACACCAAGTTTTCTAACTTGAAAAGTACCTTGCAAAGTTAGATTTTGTCTCCTCAGGACCAAAATTTAAGAGGATCCAAGCAAATCAGTGCATTAAAAAAACTCAAATTCCTCAGCTATTTTATAACTTTGCATGGATGGCTTTCGGAAGTTAAGTTTTTAGGATTTCAGTGAAAAAAAGACATATTACAAACACTGTACAGTGCAAGGTGCATCAACCATTGTTTTCTGTTATTAGCTTGGTTTCTGAACAAAACTTGAAGAATATACTTACCATAAAAAGTCAGGTACCCAAACAAAGCAGATATAAAGTAAATTAGGAAACTCAAACTAATTCCTGTGACAGTTACATTCTGCATTCTCCTTTTGGAGGGACTACAATGTGGGGAAAAAAAAAAAGAGTGCTGTTAATCTATATTGTCAAACACTGATCACAATGTTTTTTCTCAAAGTATTTTTACTCCATTTTTCATGCAGACTACTAACACTATCCCTATCCGGTAAGGCACTCAAACATGCCAAGCTGATGTTATTTTTCAAAATTTTATTTACACGGGGGGGATGCAAATTCAGAGCCAGAAGCAGAATGCAGTCAAAAAGCACTGAATTTAACGTGGCCAAAGGCAGATTCAGTTATAGCAATAAAAATTTTGCTAATAAGTACCTTAAGAAATGACCTTTTTTCCTCCAGATGGCCAGAACAATGTACTGACACTGAGCAGAGGGTCATATTTGCTACTTCCCTCTCTTGTAAGAGTGGAAAAGCCAGTACTGACACAGACTGAAACTATAGATATCCCAAAACCACGAAGGCTACTTTGTTCACATTGTTTGATGGCACTGACTTGAAAATAAAAATGATTCAAGCTTAATTTAGGAAAAACGCAACGTAAACATTGCTATTACATTTTCATACTGTATGTATTTCCATACTTTACCTTTGGAGCTCACAGTAAATGGGTAAGACTGAGGTATGGCAGAGAAAAGAGAAGGCCATGGTCGGTACTGCATAAGCACTCTAAAAGAGAAGAAAAACATTTTTTGTGCTGTTTGGTGCTGGATGATCAGAAAAGTATCCGGATGAATTCAAAATTCAGTTCAATGCCTTGGAAGTCTGGGGACATCTTTTCATGTTAATGCTTTGAGATACAGATCCATAACACAGAATGGCCCTTCTGATCATTCCACAATTATTCCACATTTTGCATGTACCTTTGAAAACTGTTCCTTTTCAGCTGACGTTTCCTCACCTCATGGTCACAGCTTGCCACATCATGTTCAGCACATGCATCAGCATATCAGCAATACATCATGATATCTATGGGCCAACAACTGAAAGACTCTTTTTACCTATACAGAGGCTCACTACCTAAGTAAAAAGTAGGATATGCCTAGAACCAGAAGGTCATTCTGTGATTCTGTGCCATTCTGTCATTCACAAAGTTTTTTAAGATAATAAATTTCAAATATCCTTCTTTTCCTATCACAGTATTGATTCCCTTACTCTGACTTCATTATGTTTGTATTATTCCCTCACAAAAATTTGACGTAGCAGCCAAAAAATATAAAACATAACACGAGAGAGGAGTCAGATTCTTTCATTCTTTCAGACAAATGCAATCGTGTCCCTCTCGAATTCAAATATACTACAGGCCTACCACAATTAATTCTTTCCTTACCCTTTCCTTTTCAGCCCCCAGGGCCTACTTCCTTTCCTATATGCGTTGAAGAGCAGAGATAAGATTTAAAATAGCATATTAATTATCAAACATCAGATCTGGCATCCAATGAAATGCACAAGACTGCATTTGGCTTGAAGAATTCCTTCAGGCAAGGGTAAATAAATAAATAAATAAATAAGGTTAGGCCCTAACAGCTTAAGGAAACCTGTTCTGCATTGGAAGGAATGGACAGGGTGCAGTCAAGCTGACTTCCAGCCAAGGGATATTAAGTTGGCTTCTTGCAGGTTCCCGCCTGCACCAGGAGCTTCATCACTGCAGCACTCATTATCCTTAATGCTGGTCGTATCTGCAACGTGTTTTCATAAATGTAAACTGTGACAACTGACTTTCATATGGAAGAGGAGTGAGACCAGGTAACAATCAAGAACAAGGACAGGAAACGCTTCAGCAGCCTGTAATTAGTTTTATGGAAGAAAAGTCTGCCCTGGATAAGGCTTAAATTTCTTTAAGAACAACCAACCTTGGGTAGCCTATTGTTAATACAGAATATTACCTCTTTTGAGAAATGAAAGAGCTTTGCTTTACACTCCCCAGTAGAATTTGAAATCTGTAAAATATAAAGAGAAAAATGACATAATGAAAGAATGATCATAAACCATATATCTAGAAATTAAAAAGTTTCAGGTAGTAAAATCAAAATGATTAAGAAGTAATTTAAGCTACAAGCAATTCTGAAAGTGTTAATGTAAAATGCATAAGAGGTATTAACAAAATGAGAAGAGCTCCCAAACCGCATGCACTTTACCTGTAAGCTCTCTATTGCACTATTTAGAGGTAGAGGACAAGGGATGGACCATTTTTTAATCACAACCTGCAACGAGAGCATGTTTAAATTGTAAAAAACCTAAAAATGAGGTTAATTTTGACATAGACCCAGCTTATATATCACAGGTGTGATACAAATCAAGGAGTGACATGGCCCCAGCAAGCTGGTTTGTGGGGCTGCTCAGCCACAGGGAGGGCTCAAAATCCTTGTCCTTGGCCAGGCCCTTCCCTGCAGCGCAGGTGACACTGCAGGAGGTGGCACCTGGACAAGGGGTGATGTGAGGGGCGGCACAAGCAGCGCTCAGCACCCAGCCTGGGCCTCCTCCCCACCAGCTGTTTCCCATGCAGAAGAGCTGCTCTGTGTTCGCTATCCTGGGCGCTTTCCCAAGCAGACAGGCCCTTAGCAGAGATAGAGCAGAGCCTCAGGCTAATCTTAAGAGGCAGAAACATATGGTTTGGACTAGAAAGTGGAGGGAAAAAACAATAAATGCAATTATTGTCACAGAATGTCACTGGGGCTTTATCTACACCCTGCTGCTTTAGGGACTGCCAAGAAACAGGGCTGAAAAATCAAAGGGAAATGAAAATAAGAGAGGTTACCCCCTCTTTCAAGAGTCCATTTTAAAATGATAGTTGCACTGCTCTCTTTACCCTAATTAATTTGCTATTGTAGTTGCCTGGCTTTTTAGATGTTATAATACTTTTGAAGCCTGCAGCAAATAATTAAAAACTTAATTAAAGACTCCGGTTCCTGAGAAGAATAACATGGGAGAGAGCCCCTCTTCTGTCGCAAGGAATTTGCTGTTTGCTTTCCGACCAGTGGAGTTTCCCAGCGAATAAAGATGAGATGCTCCCTCGTGTCACCGGTGCCAAGAGCAGCAAACAAAGGCTACCTCCAGACAAAACAGGGGCAAGGAAAATAAGGGCTACGAGGCAATAATACAAGTCTTGAATTTCATGACTTACAACTTAAACGAATGCAAGGTACAGAACTTGGAAGCAGCTTTCTCAAAAGTGGTCTTCCGTCCCAGTGCAAAAATGATTTTCAAAGGAAATGGGAATTCTCCAGGCACATTCTGACACTGCATTTACTTTGCTTTACATCAGGAGAGCTGTTCTTATCTGGTCACTGCTTGGCTCAACTGCCTCCCTCTGTGCAATGTAAACTTTAACCTTATCTAAGCAGAGGTGCAAGGATGGGATGAAGAACCCAGTAGAACAGGGAATGGCAGACTATGGAAGACCATAAGCAGCAGGGGGAGGGATAAATGCTGCTCCAGGATGGTGGTTCCCAAGGGGAAACTAAAGCAGAGGATTTCGAGACATTGTGGGAGCTATAACTATGGTTGGGAGGGGCTCCCTAAGCAATGGAAAAAGCGCATGAAACTAAAGTGTAGGTTTTGGGGAAAGTCATTTGTGACCGGGATCTGCAGGCAGGAAAAATCAGAGTTTCCTGCAAGCTGAAGAGCAAAGGCAGATGTACACAGAAACAGTGCAGAGGGGCACCGGGGAAATACAGACCTTAAAATCTGAAGAACATTCTTTTAAAATGAAGTGAATATAGATTTAAGAGAAAAGAAATAAATGAGAAAAATAAAAGTAAAAAGTACTAGTTGTATTTAAAATTTACGCTTTCATTTGTCTACTTGTGTAATTATTCAAATCTGTTTGGGTTCCTGAGTGTATTTTACAGTGTATTCACAATGAGGTCACCAACCAGAAAGGATTTCTAATTTGGCTGTAGCCAAGTTAGCCAAGCAGTCGTGTGGAGAGCATGGACAATCTTTCTCCAAAACTTTTTTTGTGTAAATACTGTCTTTGAGTGCAACAAGTATTTGGTTTTCAATGCAAAAAAACCTCAAAATTAAAAAATAAAATTCAAACATAAATTCTAATGTAAACAGGGTATGCCAAGCCCATACTAAAAGCACTGTGAGAAAATAAAGTTAGAGGTCTCAAGATGTTTTAGTGTTCCCAGTGATGCTGCTTTTTCACATGCTGCAGTGGGAAACAAGCACCCCTGGCTGTAGCAGCACCGACAGTGCTCAGCTGAGAGGGGATCTCTGTCCTTAACATCATTCATTATATAAGGCAGGGACCTCATCTGCATCAGAACATTCTGTTCTTGGAGCATAAACAAGAGATGGAGAAAAATCCTGCCGGGAATCATTAACACCCCTGTTGAACAAGCTACCATCAGGGATGTCCCCCCCGAAAAATCATCTGTCTTTACTTCTCACCAGCAACCAATATAGTGAGAGGAGAGGCAATAAAAGCAACAAATGTTTAGTTTCATACAGGATTCAAGACAGGGAAAAGCCAGCAGAAATGAAGTGCTTCACGATTTCACAGAATCCAAGTCTGAATTAGTAGTTAAATATATACGTGCAGGTTTTCTCCTCCATCTTATAATTTTAGTTGTTTTTCTCCCAGTCAGGACAATAACCAGTATCTTTATTTCACGGGAAAAGCTACTGAGTGCAGGCAGGAGATCCCTGACCTGCCAATGTCCCTTGGGGCACATGGAGAACGCAGAGGGGTCTCCCGAAGTTGAGCTCGGAGCACTCACGGGACCAGACTGCCCCAGACATATGTCCCAGACATATGTCCACTGGTCCATATAGCCTGTGCTCTATTGTAGCTCTCCTTTCTGCAGGCAGTACTGAAACTGTGGCTTGCTGCTGTGAAGCTGAACAGATGGGGTGCACTTGAAAACACACACAACTATTGTATATGCAAAATATAATTGTATTGCTTCCATACGAATAGTGGTTTTCTTCGGGAACAGATTAAAGCATTTTTGCTGTGCAGAAATGAGCATTGTGCAAACTCAATGGCCATTTCAACAGTGCCTATCACCCACTTCGAAGCAATTAGATATGAAAATGGAAATGCATATGACATCTTTAACTTCAACACCTAAGCGAGTCACAGAAGACATTCAGTAAAGAATATTAGTTTTCTTTAAACACACATAATGGCTTGGAAAGCTTTTGACCTCACTAAGATTTGCTTTGGCTTCTTTGTCTCTTAACAACAAAAAACAAGCATACAATTTTTATCACTTATTTCATAATAAATGTAGTCATCTGAGCACTCCTTAACACTTTATACTGATGTTTTTTTGCTGTAGAGAAACAGAACTAAAGTCTACATCCAAACTCCTTACAGTTGGACGTACAGTGTGCAAGTCTTATTTACACACTTGCCTTCTCTGGGCCCAATATTATTTTTAAAAGCATACTCCATTACAGTGGCTAACCTCAGAGATGTGCACACATTCCCATCATAATCTAGGAACGGAACGTACTTTAAATCTGCTGCAACTAGCTGCAGGCCAACACCTATTTAATCATTAGAGTTGGCCATTTTTCCTAAGCCAATTTTCAGGAGAGAAGTCAAAAGTTAAGGTAATTCAAAAATATCACAAACAAATACCCATTAGCTCTGGAGAGGCTGTTGCTGTTTCTCAGTGCAGCTCTGAGGAAGAGTATTTCCCAAGGTCCTGCAAACACCCCAGCTCCCAGGGGATGCCCCAGGGAGATGTTTTGACAGCTTTGAAGTTTGGTTTTATCACATGGTTTCGCTCCTAATGGATTGCCGTGGTCTCCTGGATGGCATGTTTGTTCAACTTGCCTTCAAGTCTGTTTATCCCTTGGTAAAGCAGGTATTAACTGCAAGTCAGCACAGGCCAGAATGACAGCAGAGCAGGGAAACACTCTTCCTGGCTCCCAAATAACGCTCTTATTTCTATATCTAGATGACAGAGTGTGAGCTGCCTGGTTGTACTGCATATTACACATGTGCATTAACATACTTCTTTCCTGGGGGAAAGAAATAAAGGCAACTTAAAGGCACATTTTTCCTCTTAGATCTGCCTAGCAGGTCTCACTTGTGATATTTGGAAACATCTACCTCACAGGGGCCTTGAGAGGGGGAATATCAGGGTCAAAAACCCCCATATGGCTTAAAGAAAAGAACTTTTCCTTTCAGCTGCAAAAAAAGAGTAAGGTCATTGACATATTAATGAATCTTGTAAACTGCCTTAATAAAGTTCAAGTTTTCTTTGCCTTTTTTTTGAACTCTGTCACTCCATCGTACATGTAAATTTAATTTATTTGAAATATATTAAATTTTCTTCTGTGCTAGTTACAGTAAGTAATAGCTAGAAGCTAAGAAAACAGAATTCCATTCCATTAGTAGTAGGGAAACAAAAGTGTATGTGCCAGTTCCCTTCACTGCACTGTCAGCAAAACAAAAATCTTGCTACATTTACCAGTCCAAAATATAATTATTTTAAATCTTTTCACATGCTCAAAAATTCATACACATTTTCATGCCTCAGCAAAATAATTTTCATTTGTCCAAGTAAGTATATACTGAATGCAAAGAAAATTCTGTATTTTACATAAAACATAAGAGGACAAAGACAATTCATTTCAAAACAGGCTTATAAAAACATTTAAACAATAATGAAAAAAACAGATAAGCTGTGCACTGATTTTTAACTTACCACAAGAGCAAAGTACACCATAAAGAAAAATGATAAACTACTTGTGTAGCCAAGAAAGCCTGTAAAATAACAGTAAAAATAAAAGAGAATTTATAAGGAAAGTGATCCTAATGTACAGTTAAAGCTTTACATTTTAGGCATGTTTTCTATTACAGTGCTCGGTATCTGGGGCTTAGGACTCAGAATAACAACATTCCAACTGCCTGTCACAGATCATTTATGTAGTTTTGTAGGGCAGAATTAGAACTGGCTTACCACTAATGGCATGCTGTAAGTAAATGCAGCTCTTTAATGTTCTGCTGTAAAGATTTTATTTTAGTATTGCAGACAAAATACTACCGCAACCCAAGTAATAGGTTAACTAGGCAGGGCTGCAAAGCAGAACATGCTAAAACTTCAGCAGTCCCCACCATCAACAGCCCCCCGCCAGCTAAAATAAATAAATAACCCATTAAGGTTTTAAAGTCTGCAATTGTAATTACTGCTAAAATAGAATAATACTTGCTTCTCTCCTTTAATTACTCACCGATTTTAGGAAGAAGTGCAAGAGGAAAAACAATGCAGACCGAAGTAATCAGGAGCAGCAGTCTCCCATCGAGGTACCAAGACCTGTTGGAAAAGCTACTTATGACGGATACAAAATTTAAGAGTACTAAAACATATATATATACATATATAAAACCACTTGGATAATAACAATAAATAATAATTTCCAGGCTCACATGCTATTTATATGGGTTTGTATACTCATTTTTTTATTGTGAGACTAAAATAAGGGATCTTGGCCAAGGAGGAAGCGGAGCAGGGTCCTGGCCCGAGCCATTTGGCGGAGGCCGGGGTCCCTCGGAGGGCTGATTTCTCCAGGGCACAGGAGGGAAATCATTCTTTGTGTGCATATACACACAAGTATATATACACAAGTTATAATACACAGCATAAATTTAAAAAACAGACACATAAAAGAGGATTGGAGTGCTATATAAAATCTTCATGCCTTTAAAACCTATTTAAAGTGTGAAAATCTAAAACCTGAACAAAGGGAAGTACAGATGTGCAAGAAACAAAAACATCTTGAGGGTGGCTCCCCCTAACTTGGAAATAACCATATCCTGTACTGATAAACATCTTGCACATCAGCCTCTGACTTTACTACCTATAAACACCTTGGCCTTTGACCTTCAAGTTTATTTAGTCCAGGATATGGTTAGCACCTAATAAACAGGCAGCACCTCAAGTTATCCTAAGAAAAGTAGCATAACACCTGTGTTAAAAAAAAATACCTTGTATGTTTATTAACTACTGTCATACATAGGGGACAACCAGTTACGTGACTTGTTTAAAAAATAAAGGTATCACAAATGAATACAGAAATGTCAAGGCTGATGGCATCTTTGCCCCATCAAGATCAAAGTGTCCCTTAATTGACAATATAGAGAGAAATTCTAAAAGCATATAATGATGTTGCCCTTTGTGCAAGATTAGCTAAAATGCCACAGATAATGTGGAGGTCCCACATATGCATAAGCCACCTGTGTTCAACACGCTGGAGGAAACACATTATTTTGGCTATTCTCCTGTAAATGAAGAATACAAACAAAGAAACTGAGTGGTGGGAGGGATAGGAGAAAAAAATTAAATGAGGTGATGTGAAACGGGAAAATAACTTTGTAAGCTGTTTAATTTCTGAATGTACAATTAATTTAAAGAAATCTCCCCCCCCAAAAAAAAACACTAAACAGCGGACTGTCTACTGGTTATCAAAAAATCTTTTTTCTCCAAAAATACTGTTGTAAAAATACACTTATTTTGCAAAGGCAATATGTCTTTTGCATTTCTTTTAGAATTAGTTTGATCTGCAAATTTCATCTTATATGATAAAAATGCTCCAAATTTCAAATATGGAATATAAATCTCTTGACTCTACTGAAAACACTTTGGCATGCAGATGTTCCTTTCCTTATCCCTCCTGCACATTTTAACCAAAAGCAGACATTTATAAATTGCTTTAATTTCATTCCTGAATGCAACAGGACAAGAGATTCATATGTTCTAAATTAGGATCTTACGCTCAGTCCATATCAATTATATAACACACAAGCAAGACAACTTAATTGCATCAATCATATCCTTCTGACAGGGTCATTAAATGTTAACAGAGGGCTCACAAATTACAACTTTTTAACGCAATCCTCATTTGAAACTATGTTCATGTCATCAAAGCTATGTGAAATTCCTGGTAGGTAGACTGAAATATCTCAACTTGCCATTAACAACTACTTATATGTTTCTGTCTTTTAATAAAGATGTAAAACATTAAGATGTATTATATGCTGCCTGTGATCCTGGCAAACACATGCACATATGCTTACCTTAACCTATAAAAATAATTCAGTGTGCAAAGCAGTGTTCAAAAATATTTTATGAAAGTCTGTTTGGGGATGATATATGTACACAAAGTATTTTTCGCAGATAGTTTAACTGTCACTTTTGATACATTCTAACTACTTTTTAAGATAAAGTAATTCTGTACCCAAATGAGAGCCTATCAGGTGGCAACACTGGCTTCACTGAAACAGAGCAGTCGTACAACCACATCTGGAAACAAGTGTCTAGTTAAAATAGTTCAATCAAACTGGCAATATTTATACCCTTTGCATAAATAAATTGCTATTTAGGCTTGGTATTAGATTACCTATTTGTGCAGAACTATCTCCTACAATTAAAAAACTCCATCATTAAAGAGCTATTGAAACACCCGGGAAGAAATATATGTCAAAAAAGGTTATGCTATATTATGGCACTTAATATGGCAAAAAGTATGAAATATTCTATGAATAATTTCAGCTCTTTGCAAATGCAAGGCAATTAAACTACATCCACATTACAGAAAGTTTTCTTTCGGGTAAGGAAGATAGGTGGTGGCAGTGCTACGAGCACAGTAAGAATTACCAGAATATCCAACTTGTTATCATCAGTTAACCCGACTGCCTCGCTGCAGTTTCTCATTTGGAAACCCTGCATTAGCACCCTGGTAAACAGTAAACTCTGGTGGGAGTATTACCAACTAGGTGGCTTAATAAATGACTTGTTTATACTGTCTTGGCTAGACAGTATAATCCTTTGCACAACATATGTGTCTAAGGTGCTGGGCAACTAGGATCTCTACCACTATATGAATGCTCCTAATCTGTTTATTTAAATCATTATTACTTTTTTGTCAGTTTGCATCAGCAGAGCTGATATTTAAAAGAAAAAAAAAGCAGCAAGTGACGTTATGGGATAAATATAAGGGCAGAGAAATTGGAACATGCATCTGGCAAAAAGAGCAGTAGGCTCCATGTCACTCTGTATGAGAAAGGAGTTCAAATACCACCTCAAAGGAGAAGGTGTTAAGCTCTAAATCAAATGTTGATGACAAACAGCTGGAAAAGATGCATTAACAGACTAAAAATGTCATATCACACAAAACTTAATAGTTTCTAAAAGCTCTTACAAGATCTGTCTTATTGCAAGGGCAGGGAAGGGAGAAAGGCAGAAAATAAGATCACCATCACCCTTCCTTTCCGAAAATATAAATATAATATTATTGGTTATAAACCAGAAAACTGCAGAGGAAAAATGTAACTTGAAATAAAGTACTACTAAGAAAAAACCAAAGATTTCAAGCTGAAAATTCACTTGGAGCATTTGTGCTGTACAAGCATCACAGTCTTGGAGAGTTTCACTCAAATCTCAATCCAGGGGAAGCGCTTATGGTAGAGATGCAAACATCTCAAATTATGGCTGTGACATTGTGTTATGTTGCAAAGATCCCCTGTTGTGCAGGGCAGCAGCACTGCAACAATCTGGACAAGATATTTCAGTGCTGAAGCTGCAAAGTTTGTCTTAGCACAAGCACAGATTGCTTGCAACAGTTCTGATAGAAATTTGAGGGATACACTCATTACACACAGCTTTATAGCTAAATTGCAAAGAAGAATTTCTTTACTGGGAGCCAAGCGGAGGAATTATAAACAAAGTCTGGAAATCTGGCATTTTTCCCAAGACAAGTCCAATTACATGAGGAAGACAACAAAATATTTAAATTTAAATGTCTGCTCATTTTTGTACTGTGGCTTTGAATTATGTGAAGTGATGACACGACAGCAGGTTAAATGTTTCTCCTCTTCTCCCTTCTGTCCCCTCCCTGATTCTCTTTTTAAATTTTTATGCAAGGGAGATTTTTTTTTTCAAATTGAGTTTTGCCACTGATTTAAGGTTGTAGGATGGGAAATTGTTACGAGGAAAGAGTCAGGCTCCCGTGTGCTGCAGAAGGTTTACACACTCCAGATACATTTTATATTCCAAGTACTCCTGTAAATCACTTTTTTTTAGCATGTAAGATCAGAGGAAAGCATCAGTACCCATCTGCTTCAACAGTCCTTAAAAGAAATACAGGATATTTAAGCATTTTTTCCTTACCCGCTCTCATCGGCTCCACTCAAGAACCCTGCAACAGCACCAGGAAGTTCAGACTTCACAATTAAAAGATAGGATGACATTGCTGCAAACACAAGCAGAAAAGATTTACAAGTGGAAGCTGCCAATTCTTGTAACAATTATCAGGGCTTAACCAGAACAGTCATGGAGGGAACACTGCAACTATTTAATAGACACCATGGCACCAGAGAGAGATTTTTTTTCCATACGCTTCCTTTAAAAACAGCTGCAAATCTCTAAGTATTGCACTGATGATGGTTAATGCTTGCAAAGCGACTGTTAGGAGTCTTGAAATGAGGAAAAAATAATATAAAGGGAGTATAAGGCAAAACAATACCAAATATATTACCTGGAAATATGGATGTGCAAGCCAGAGACAGACTACATGGCAGCACCTCTCCCCCTT
>JAUBOD010000086.1:5073132-5087990 GCA_032353885.1 Nothura maculosa | reverse complement strand
ACAACCACATCCAGGAGCTACCTGCAGCCCTACCCCTCAGGTGTCCTTGAGACAGTGGCACCTGGAGCTCTTCCCATTGGGAGCAGCACGCGGCCCGGGTGCAGGAGCTGCCCTGCTGCCGCTTCCAACACAGGGCAAGCGCTGCTGGTTCATGCTCTCACGGGCTGCAGTTGCCAAGATTTACTCCTCAAAGCTCTGCCTGGGTAGGAAAAACCCCTCGGTTCCAGCAAACCTTCCCTTGATGACATTGCAAGAGGCTCCCTTGAATGGATCGGCAAAAACCCCACATCTATGAAGCCAAGGATGACTGCTGTAGATATGCACATCAAAAAGTGAGTTTTAAAGGAAGTACCTGGATTTTTCCCCCTTTGCTTCAGAGGGAAACTCTCCAACTTCCTTTTACAAAAAGGAAGAGCTAAAGTCCTCGTTTTTCACTACATTTAAGATCGGATGCCGATCGACTCCAGTGGGTCTCCATGTAGAGCATTACACTGTGACAGGAATGAAAGAAAAGGCTTCTGAATTGGGAGTTCGCAGCTCCTCAAAAACTGAAAACTAATAAATAAAAAATCCTAAATGAAGAACTCCGTTGTACCAAAAATAACCATTCCCAGCAGCGGAGCCAACAAAACCCAACCCCTCAAATCATTAAGGGAAACCTAGGACCTGTATTGATTCCTTTTAGCCTCCTCCAAGTGTTTTTTTCCAAGCAGCCCTTTGCTTGAATCGCTCTGAGTCTCTCTGGACAAAATACAGAGGCTGCGTGCGGGGAAACAAAGTCCTTTGGAGAGAGAAACGGGAGCGGCTCCGTGGCGGCACCGGGATCCACTCCTGGCACTGAAGGAGCAAAAGGGAAGAGCCCTAGGGAATTATCTAGGACACTGGTGAGAGCAGCTGCGGATCCTGCAGCAGGAATATGCTGGAATTCAAAACAGCCTCCTCACTGGGCTTCACAACATGGAAACAGAGGGCAATGGGAAAGGGGGGAAACATAGAATCAACCTTTCCCACATTAGTTGCCCTGAAAAGTTCCTCCTTTTCTCCAGAAATCCAGATTCCGGAGCCTAAACCTCTTCCCTGAAAAGCTGCTGTACTGGAGCAGAAAAACTTCCAGCAACAGCTACCTTTACAGCAGATGTTCAATGCTGGCAAGTAAATAAAAATAAATAAATAAACTTTTCCAGAGAAAATAACAGAAAAGGATGGAAAAGTTGTAGGAAGCTTTAAGCAGCACCTGGTCTCCAGCATTTTTATAGCCCTGCAGTTCTACCAAGGCTCAAGTTTTTAAATAGATGCAGCCACGTTTATTTAACACACACCAAAAAAGCATTTACCTTTGAGGCAACAAAGAAACAAATGCTGTTGCTTAAAAAAAGTTGGAAAAAGCAGGAAGAAATCAATAGGAATGAGTATTTTAGGACAAGCCTCAGCAGAAGAATATGTTGAAGTAATAATTATTGCTCTGGGGAAGCTAATTGTTGTTCCATGTCTTTCTACCTGGGCAAGGACTGCTTTTATAGACTGGTCTTTTTCTGCTGCTGTTGGTTTTAAGGACAGGGCTAGTTCAATCTTAGAGATACCACCACATCCTTCTCCACTGCTTGAGGGCTATTTATGGGAATCTCTCTCCTGGAATCTCATTCCTGTAGAGGAATGAGAGAATGGACCTTTTCTCTGAAAGGCACTTCTTTGGGGACACATGAATCTTCTTTCAGGATAAAAACTCCTTATTTCTCCTTGCTGTGCTTTCCCCCCCCAATTTCCTTGCATCCCACTGGGTGCCATAAACCCTTGGGAGCGCAAAGAGGAATCCGCACCGATGGAGCGGGTCCTGGGGCAGGTTACACGAAGGGGATTCCTCCAGGATCCTGAATTTCCAAAGGGGAAAGAAAACACCACCAGAAATGTGTTTACTGCAGCCACAGGACTTACCCCCACGTCACCTCTGCTGGGAAAGAAATCCATTGAACAGAGCAGGACAACCCCACGTGCCCGACCTGGGCTCTGGTGACACTGAAATGCCGTCCCTCCGGGCGAGCAGGTTTGTCCCAGCAGCCTCCACGCCGACTCGGAGCCGGGATTAGCCCCGCGCTAAAACCAGTTTAATGCAACTCAAACAGCCAAAACAACGCAGGTGAATTTCTAGAAGTGCTTTTCTAACCTCAGATACTCATCAGATACGTAAGCAGCCAAACCCAACAATTATCTTGAACAGAGCAAGCTAAGAAGATTCCCAAGTCGTTTTCTTTAGGCAGTATCTGAGGCGTATAAACGTCGAAAGCAAAAAGATTGCAGCTGCAATGACACTATTTAATGAAGAGGAGGGAGGAAGAGGGAGGTCGGATAGGGGGATTGTCCCCCTGGCCACCCTATGGGGACAACCCCCTTATCCGACCTCCCAGTTGGAAGCATCTGCCCAAGTCCCGAGCACCTTTTGGGCTGCTTGGGACCAAAGGCACTAGCAGCTCATGGGAGGGAGAAGGGGAAGGGGCTGCTCTGTGTCCCTGAAAATGACTCTTATAGCAGAGAAAAAAAGGAAAAAACTTTGACTCAAACCCATTTCCCCCCATCTGTCAACATATGGTGGGAGCTGTTATTCCTTGGCTTAAGTATGAAGCATCATTAAGTCCATTATTTCTCTGCTTTAACAGTTTGAAGTTTCTATTGTGAAATCTGGGGGTAATTCTCCCGATTTTATTAGCCTACTGTGCCCTAGTGGAATTTCTAGGGCGGAAAAGCAGTGCTGACGAGAGATTTTCATTTTGCCCTTTAAGAAGACAATGATTTGAGTGTCTAAAGGAGCCTTTTTTTATTTTATATAATTCCTGTTGAATCAATTTCTATTCCCCACAGCTCCTTCCAGCCTCATGCAATTCCCAGCGGGAAGAGGCACTCCCGGCATGAGGAGTCAGGCAGAACCATTAGTTCACCTGGAGGAGAGAAGCGCTAACAAAGTGACCATCCCGGAACAATATTCAGGATTATTGCAACCCTCTACAGGTGTTTTGACCCACCTTCCAAACTGCATCCTCTGGAACAACATCCAAGGAGTTTCGCCCTATGGATAGAGCGGATTCTGAAAGTCCCTGGTGCAGAAGCAGCTTTTTGAGACACCTGCAGAGAGCAGCGGGCACTGGGGCGCCAGGGAGGACCAACAACTAGGTCTCATTAATAAATAATGACACTTATTCAGTGATCTGGTGACACCCTGCTGAGGAAAGGGCGCACGTTAACACTAGGTGGCAGAAGGCTCTGTCACATGGAGACACCTGCAAGCACAGGCAGATTTAAGCACCGGCCCAGATTTAAGCTCGACAGCCAGAATTACAACAAGAAGAATCATCTTTTTTTTTTCTTTAAAAAGTTCTGCCTTGGCTTTTCTAGGTGCTGAGACACCTTAAAATCATTTCACTGTTTAAGAGAGCGTCTGCTACGCACTCCTCTGAGCACACCTTCCAAACCTGGAACTGCTTCCCCAACTCGACCAAATCCTGCATGCGACAGAAGGCTCTATTACACTTTTATTTAGGCTTTATGTAAAAGGATATTCCAAAGAAACAGCCATAGGAGAAATACACAATAAAAGTGTGCCTGGTTAGTCACCGTGCAGGCCAGCTCGGCGCCGGAGCCCAGCACTGGGGCAGGAAAACGCAGCCCGCTCTGCCTGTGCAAGGGACTCTGCGCCCCAGAACTGCAGATCCTCAATCACTGAGAAGCATCTGCAGAAGATGCTGCTGTCTGTAACTAGGTGTCCACGCTGCAATTGGTTTCTTTTGTTTTTATGTATTTAACCTCTGGGGAAAAAAGGGTTAAGCTCTATTTCCTTCGACTCTAGTCACCATCTTCCATCTCTTTTTCCATCTGCTCCTTCAATTTCTCCCTCATTTGGTCTAAATCAAATTAAAATCAGGAAACAAAAAGGTTAGTTTCTAGTATGTATAGTTTCTAGTTTCTAGTATATATATATATGTACACACACTAGAATATATGTATATATATATATATATATATATATATATATATGAATATATATATTTTTAAAAGGGCTGGTGCTGGAATACCAGCAACTGCAATGAAAGGCAGTGCATGAAGCAGAACCTGCTGCAGCTCCAGCAAGCTGGAAAAAGAGGAAAAGCAAAAGCCAGCGCGGGAGGGAAGGAGGAAGCTCAAACAAGGAAAAGTGAACGATGGGCTGGGTCTAATGCTGAAAAACCAACGGAGCGGGAGGAAGGAGACGCTGCTGCCCTCGATAAATAAGGTGGGACGGGCGGCAAAGACGGACGTGTCTCCGGCAGCACCTCTGGCCACGCGGAGCTTCAACGTGACCCACTCGATCACCCGCAGTTTTCAGCAGGGGAAACTGTCCCCCAAGCAGCGAAAGAGGCTGCTGCAGAGTGGGGAGGAAGTTCAAACCATTGGGGCTGTGACCACCCGCTCCAGAGCCGCTGCCTGCGAGGCAGGAGAGTCCATGGGAGGCGGGAAAACCGCCCTGCCAAGAGGCTGCAGCCGCTGCCAGCAGGTTATTAATGCATCTGTCTGCATTCCTTCATGTTTCCCAAGAAGCAACTATGTTAGCTGAAAAGGTGCGAGGTGTCACCAGCCCTTCTCTTCTCTCCTCTTCATTTTCCCTTCTATATTAAAAGCTTGGCTACCAAAGAAAACAATCACGTGTCACCTCATCTTTTCCCAGCTTTTCCGGAGCTGGGTGCCTGCTCTGTCCCGGCCTCTGCAGCCTAAGCACTGCTCCTGACAAGCCGTTCGACGACGCCGAGCTGCGTTTGCCTCCCGGAGCTGCTAGGGCTGCGATGGGAAATGGAGAGCAAGGCAAATAAACAGCGGGAATATCAATGAATCCTTCAGGAAGGAGCCGCCACGAGCCCCTGGCCACCATTAGGGCCGGCCCCTCTGGCCGCGGGCCAGGGACACACTTAGGCACCGTCCCAGCCCGAGCACACGAGCAGCCTCATTGATTTTGCACCCCTGCCGGTAAGAATATTCGATGGCTTCAAGTTCAGCGCGTTGTTAAGTGGCTTCTTGGCCCACGGCCAGGCTGCCCGCGTCCTTGCAGGCTGCAGAGCACTTACTGGTAGTGTCCCTTTCCAAGACTTTCCTTGGAGGGAAAAGAAAGTTATGCATGGAAATGTTTCGCTCACCACGAGGAATGGTGATTTTATAGCAGCCTTCGGGGCACTTGTATTCCTCTCCTTCCCACATCTTCCAAAGTGGTAAGTGGAAGGAGACAGATTCACAAGCAAATACCCCGATAAAGCAGTTTGGAAAAGCAAGCCAGCCATTTGTTACTGATCTGGAAAGCAAGAGTCCCACAGTGAAAAGCAGACAGACATCATAATTTTTGGTGAAAGCTAATGAAGCCCTTTGCCATATCCCATTCCAACACAGCGTCCCAAACAGCAACTCTGAACTCCAAAATAACTGCTGACTGAATTTTCAGAAGCAGCACAAATTCCATCATGTTTTTTTTTCCTTCTTTTTAAATTCAGAGATGAACACAAAGCTCAAGGTGAGATAAATTAGTGCTCATCAGGATTAAATTATTGCTTTAGAATGTAGAAACCAAAGGCACGAACACACCCTGCTGGGTTTTGCTGCTAAAGAAAAGGCTGCTCGCTTTGCTACAGACAAGACAACTGGATTAATTGCAGGGTTGGTTCTATCCAAGTTCAACATCATGCCCTGAATTGGAACCAGAGGAAAGTGCTTAACAGGGTAAGAAAAATCATCCTGGGTCAGACAGACGGTCCCTCTACCCCAACAATCCATCTCCAGGAGCAGCAAGGGGAGAGCGTGGGAGCCTGAGCGCTTCAGACACGACCATTGCTCCTGCTTTACAAGCAGATGTAGCCTTTTATTTCCATACTTGTCTCTTCCTGCAATGTTTAAGCTCAGTAGGGAAAGTATATAAGTGAGAGAGCTGATATAGGAACAAAAAGCTAATTTAGAAGTGGATTCTGTCTCCAAACCCTCAGGCTGACTCCCGGCTGCATTACTCACAGATGCAGCTCTGCTGGTTTCCCATTAGCAAGGCCACAAGTGATGGTGACTCAGGCCTCAAAGCAGCTAAGCTCCAGTTTAGGAACCGGTGGATTTTCTCCATGGACCAGCACTGGGGCCTCTGCAGAAAGTAACCCAGAAGATAAATCTTGCCTGCTGACAAACAGATACTTTCTAAATGGATTCTGGTTTAGGAGACCTCAGTTTGAAAGAAATATTCTCTCCCTCCTTAACTATGTAGATTTTACATGTGCCAAAGCTGAGATTATTTGATGAAACTCTAGGAGTGGTGGCGATCAGGGCCAGGGCAGATGGCCACAGTGTTCCCAGAGCTGCAGAATAACGGGACTAGAAAGCAAACCTTGGAGCAGATAGTCCCAGCTCTGGATTGGGTAGTCCCAAAGTCCTCTGCTGAAGGCAAGCTCAGCTAGAGAGGCTTAGGGCTCTGTCCAGATGGGCTCTCAATATCTCCAGGGATGGAGACCTCTCCAGGCAGCCAGCTCCAGGGTCTCACCACCGGCATGAGGGCATTTTTTATTTCTTTCTCCTACCTGTTATGGTCCCCCTGAATGGTGGCACAAGCATGTGGGGCACCAGCCACCCTTCCCTGGCCTGGATTGGCTACAAACTTGATGTGGGTGCTGGTCGCCAAATCATTATGGTTGGGAAAGACCTTTGAGATATCAAGTGCAACCAACTTCAACATCTTGCCCACTAAACCATGTCCCTAAGTGCGTCATCTACACGTCTCGTGAACCCTGCCAAGGAGGTTGGACTCCACCACTCCCCTGGGCAGCCTGTTCCAATGCTTGACTGCTCTTTGCCTGTAGAAATTCTTCCTAATATCTAACGTGAACCTACTCTGTCATAGCTCAAGGCCATTTCCTCTTGTCCTGTTGGTAGATATTCTGGAGAAGAGTTCGACCCCGGCCTCACCACAACCTCCTTTCAGGTAGTTGTAGAGAGCAGGAAGGTCTCCCCCGAGTCTCCTCCATAATGGAACAATCCCAGTTCCCTCACCCGCTCCTCACAAGCTCCGTGCTCCAGCCTCTCCACCACCTTCACTGCCCCTCTCCGGACGCGCTCCAGCACCTCAATGTCCTTCTTGCAGCGAGGGGCCCAAGGCTGAACACGGGATTCCAGGTGCAGCCTCACCAGCGCACGGGGACGATCCCTTCCCTGGTCCTGCTGGTTTCATTGTCCTCAGGCCAGCCAGGACAACGTTGGCCTTCTAGGCCACTTGGACACTCTGCTGGCTCGTGCTCAAGGAAAAGCACTGGTCCCAGCAGCCACCTCCATGGTGTATCCTTCAGGTCGTGCCTTGCTTGGCACGGACATTAACACCATCAGGTGGCATTTACTTCATTTGCTCTCATTTTGAAATTCCAGTAGTTACATCACAGCAATTTTTTAATATAAACAAGACTTAAGTCTGTTTCTAAACAAATATCGATTGGCTTGCATCATTCTTAAAGTGAATTTTCCTTAAGAGAAACTCGAAATATCATGACTTCAGAGGAAAAAATAGACTTGAGGGGAGCTATTTTGGGAACTATTTTAATGTATAACGAACCCATATGACAGACTTGATTAAGAAATCATTTCTGGAGACAAAAGCACTCAAGAATCGAACTTTCTCCTGAGGAGACAAGACAGCAAACAAGAAATCTGGAATCTAGAACTAGGATTAGAGCCAGTTAATGATGGAAAAAACACTGAATGCCTATGGCACAATTATAGTGCTACGACACTTGCTGCCAGAATTACAAGAAATATTCATAAAATTATGCCCTAAATAGAAAGTTGTTTAGCTAAACTGAAACACATTCCAAGACATGTGAAACAACAAACTAACCACTCTTCCGAATCTGAGCTATGCATAGTAAGTGACTTATTTTATTAAAAGTACATTTAGTGGCAAAACAGAGCAAGATCCTCAAAAAAAAACCTGATTTCAAAAGATAATGAATACCTGATGTCCAAAAGAGTGTCACGGGAAACTTCATCACTGATTGTGTCAACTAACCTCACATTTAAGCAAATGCAACTGTGATCAATATCTGCTTTATAAAGCAAAAAGGAAAAAAGATGCAAGAATGAGTAAAATGGCCAAATTCACAAGCCGAGAGGGAGGCTTTGCCACTGAAAGGTCTGATATTATATTGAGAGAGAGAGAAGCCAGAGAATGAGCATTTTTGATGGTATGACCACACCGAGCAACAAGAGTCCCACGCAGGAGAAATAAAAGGAAACTACTCCAATCAGTCTGTTATTGTTATTTATGTGCTATTTAATACTTTTGAAAGAATGCAACTTCTATTTTTAGATTTATTATTTTCGTTTTGGAGGCATGCGCTGTTCCTCTGCACATCTCTCTGGTTCAATGGGCTAGAAATGCCTAGAAATTGCCTAGAAACTTTGCAAAGCCACAGCAATAACAACAGCCCCTCCAACCCCAGCCACATAGAACACAAACAGAGCCAGATTTTCCTGGGTACTTTTGAGAAAGCCGTAAGAGATGACGAGCATTTAGACTCCAGAAAGGCTGGCTATATATAGTAGAGTTACAAAAGAAAAGGACACTGAAAACAGAAACTACCTCTACTTAGAATAAGAAGCTTATGATAGAGCTTTTTTCCCAAAAAAAAGAAGAAAATGCTGATCACACTTTCTGCTCTAATTAACAGAAACCATGCTCAGAACTGATGAATTAACCTAAAACAGCATTAACTCCTGCAAGAGCTTTTATCTTTGTTGGGCTGCAACATGCGACAAACGTGCAACACTCACCAGAGAGGGGGAAATGCAGCCCAGTTACCAGATTGCATTAATGATTAATTCTAATTGATCATATATATAAACCATTTAGATCATTTTAACAAAACTACGGATATGACCACGTTGGCCAGGCAAAGCTCTGGGATTGTGAATTTGTGCTTGGCAGGTGCCTGCCCTGCCCCTCACTGTGATCCATCCTGCTGCAGCCTCCAAGGGACGTGACACAGGGAGCAAAACATCACGTACATCAACCCCTTCACTGCCCTTATCCCTTCTTGGAAGTAACTTTTCTCAAGAGTTGCAGGGGAAAAACCCACCAACTCAGAGCAAGCAATGCCAGAGGAAAGGGTATCACAAAGAATGGAGAAAACTGGGTGTTTTTTTTTCCCCTTCAAACAATAATCCTACCCGCGACAGCCTTTCTGGCCCGTTCTCCACCAACAGGAAATTTCTGTAAAACTATCTGGTGGTGCTGGAACACAAAATTGCACAGCTTCACGTATCACACTGTAGTCCTGACAGGGGATTAGAGAGCAGAATAAAAGCTCAGTCCTCTCACTTCAGCCTCCGAACACTAAAAACTTAGAATGTGACAGCAAGTTGATGACACTGAAGAGGTTTAAAATCACATCAAGCTGAAGAGATGGCACGGGAGCAGGATAAAATTTAAAATGAACAGAAAATAAGTAGTCTAGGACATGGCTGCCTCTCAGCACATCTTGAAAACTTGCAACATTGCAAAAACGGGCAGGAGATCCTAGAGGACCATGGAAGGGCCAAGGGAGTTACAAGGTCTGGGAATCCCAACACAGACACAGTTGATCTCCTGTGGATTTGGTTGGTTTCTTTTTTATCTCTGAAAGCCAAAGCAATAATAATAAACATAATAATAACAATAATAATAATGCACCTTCCACAAAAGCAGGGTCAGTCTTGTCCTTTGGGCATGTTTCTCTCCACAGCACTGTGAGGATCTCTGGCACACGTCAGAATTGGGAGGGAGAATTTTCTCCCTGGCTATGGCAATATTTGTATAATCTGTATTTTGTATATTTGTATTTGTATAATTTATAATATTTGTATAATTTATAATATTTGTATAATTTGTATAATTTATAATATTTGTATAATTTGTATAATAATATTTGTATAATCTGTCCGAGCCTGATCTGCTCTCTTTTTAGTGTCTGGCAGAAGTTTCTGCACCTACTTGACAGATCAAAGGGGTTTTACAGAAATTACTGAACTTGGAAGGGAAGCTCCAAGGCTTCCAAGGCAGCCTCCTCTGCCCGTCTCTGCAACTGAGCGTTGAGGAGGTCGAGTCAAAAAGCTTCAAGACGAGATGTGACTGATTCTCATCTTGGTTTGGAATATATTCTCCTAGTATATGAAAATACAGAGCATCTTTGTACCTAAGTTTTGCTTCAACTTTTCTGTGCCGTTTTCAATTCCCAAAGATGAACTCCTTAAGCCTTCAACCCTTCCCATAACTATCTGTAGGAAATCAAAAGAAATAAGGTAATTCACCTGCCTTTTCCACTTGAACTGCTTAATTTCTCATATTCTTGAGATATAAAGACTCCTAGCTAAAATTAATTTCAGAAACAGAAGAATTCACTGCCTTAACATGCAGCCATAAACAGCAAGATGCATTGCTGTGCACACATGAGCACTGAAGGTTATAACCAAGCTTTTTTCTCCTCCTTTTTTAAGGCTCCATAAAAATATTAGTGCTTTATGCAACACAGTACGATGTGAGGCCATTAGATTACAGGTCATGCAACTCCGTGGTGTTATTAAACCAAGTGCCAGATCTCATCACATTTTATGGTCACCATAACTCAAGTCCAGACTCATTTCCCATTAGCCCAAATTTAATGGTTGCGTTCGGCGAACATCAAGCTATAGCCCCACTCCCAAATTAAGGGCAGGGGTGCAGAAAAAGATAACACACACAATGTAGTCAGTGTATTTCCTCGGGTAAAACCTAAAGGAAGCCAGAGGAGCAAGGAGGGCAGTGTAGGTGTTGAAACAAACTCTGCTATTGAAACGCATTTCCTCCTAATGGGCCGTTAAAAGCAACTGCATCAGTCGTCCTGCACTCCCACCCCATAACCACATCAGGGTCCCTGTGGACCCTGCTCTACAATTTTCATCACAGAGTAGCACAGAAAGAGCCTATCACAGAAGAAAAACACAGGTTTTTTCTTTTTTTCCCCCTCTTTTTTGTCCTTTTTTCTTATTATTTTTTAATTTATGGCTGGGTCTATTCTTCAGGAAAAAGCTAGACGCTACTCACCAAAAACGTTCTAGCCTTCTGGTGAGAAAAAGGTCTGGGTCAATTAAAATGTCATTATTAACACACTAAAGCTAACAGTTTCCCGTGGGTTGGTGAAGGCAGCGCAGCCCATCACGCTGCTAATGCGGTTATCAGTGAAGAGAGCAGAGGATCCCATTGATCTCTCCCATCAGGAGAACAAGCACTCCAGCAACTTCACTTTCACAGCAGCCTCACAGAAGCTCTGTATCATCTGCTGCACAAGTGCTAGGGAGATTCTGCAAAGATTCAAAGGATAGTTTGGCACACAAATGTGCTACAGGCTAATGTGATGTTGGCACTCACTCCTTTGTGGCCAAGACCTTCTCCTACTGCAACGGTTCGATTAGTTGGAGCCATCAGAGAGCAAAAAAACCCACAATAAATGCAGAGCTGACAGTTCTCAGGTCACCTCTGTGCTGTCCAAAAATACACCAGGGGATGTGCACGGCCAGCAGCAGGCTGACCTACCATTTCTCTCTCAAATACAGTCCCCCACGCTTTGCTACAGGTGCAATTTTACACAACTGCTCTGTAACATTTTAGGGGGATTAGAACTGCAACTACACAGACTCCTCCCTTCTACAAGAAAAGATATATTCCTTTTTCTTTATTTTGGAAGAGGAAAAGAGAAAAAGATTTGCAAAGATTTTAATAGGAATGCTATGGGCCATCATCTTCCTCACCCGACGTTCTCTTTACTTAAGGTGGTTGTTTTTTCATCCCACAACAGAGCAGAAGCTCCTCATCTCCACCCTGCCCATTTAAAATATTGCTGCTGAATGTAGTCCACAGTGATTTATGGATTTATTTAGCCCAATACTGTACTTAGATTTCTCTCCTCTAAGACCTAAAAGCTCTTTTAGTGACTCACTTCAATGAGGAGATCAAACAGGCAGACATTTTTTCTTTGAAACACCACATTCAGAATATTTTTTGGTGTACTATCTATGGAAGTGCTCAAACCTGGTTTACCCTGATAGATTTCAGAAAATCATTGTAAATGGGGATTCATCATCCGATGAGGTATTTTCCCTGCAGGGATCTCGCTTTATCCTAGGGATACTCAACAACTTTCATCTACAACCTGAAAGAAAACAGAAAAACCACTGCTTGTAAGATGCAGCTGTATCAAAAATCCCAGGGGATAGGGAAAAATAGATAAATTATTCAGATTAATACACAAGTACCTACTAACTCCTTCCAACTAGAGCTAGCTTAATAGCAAAGGTCATGCAGCGAGGAGTAGAGCACACGGGCCACAGCACTGCATGAATGAATGAACCCTGGAAAGGACTTTGGGATAATGCTGGACAATCTCCAGCATTCCCAAGGGTGGGAGCCACAGTTATTCCTGCAGCAGAGGAGGTGCAGGCACACAAGAATATTAAGCAAGGAGGTGAAAGAAAACAGAGGCTTTTACACATGGGCTGAAGTTGACTCCAAAGGTTATTTTGGTGTTGAATTGTCTTTGAGGATTTGAGTCCCTCTGATTTAACACAAGGGGCCGAGGAAGCCGTGATGGGATCAGACCTGATCCGTAGCTCTGTGTGGCCGGGCTGCTCTGATGCCTGTGATGCTCCTGCTGCAACACAACCATCCTTCCAAACTGCTTTATCCCGTGTGTTACACGATATGTTCTCATACACCAACACCATGTCTCCAACACCTTTCCCTCTCTCCTGTTATTATCCTGGTATGATTCTCTTTGTGTTCCTGTTGTAACGTTTAGAAGCCTAGAGTTTATTAAAGTGGTGAGACAGACTCTTCATTCAATGGGTTGCTCTGGAAAAACATTACTTGGCCTATTTAGTGGTCACACTTTTTTTCCATAGTACATTCTCTGTGCATTAGCAAGCAGTGCATTGATGGCCAACAGAAACACCTAATAATGCAACAGCAATAACAGCAATGAGTTATTAGGGTATAAATATTAAGTGACATAGGGGCACACACACACATATATGTATCTCTCATTAAAAACATTTCAGTAGGAATTAGTTTTTCTAGGATGGTGGTTTTGTCTTACAAAGTAACCAGCAAGATTCAGAAGACAAAGGCAACTTCTCTAAGGGTTTCCCTTCAACTTGCTTTGGCTGGATGACAAATTCCTTCCCTCTCAAGCACCCAGGTGCCCATAAGGGAACCTCATAACTCACAGGATGCTCTCCGGCCATGATCCAACTGGAAACGTATGCGTGCACAGACGCCTCTTCCCTGCTTTCCAGGAATGATGTCCCCACCAAGCACAATGCTGCAACAGGCACGGAGCGCGTTCCCAAGGGAAGTCACCTCCCTGGCCTCAAGTCCCACCTCTCCTGGAGGGATCAGAGGTTCCCTGTCCCTCCCACTCTGCAGATATTCTCCTGGGGTATCCAATCTTTAAACTAGAGGAAAAGCAGCACTGTCAAAAACATCCCATTAGCAGAATACGTAATGACTGAACGCACGTGGGTTGGGGCAAAGGGAAGAGAAGGAGAGAACAGAGGAGCACACGTCCTTATTTAGATGTTGTTTTCCTATGACTTCAAACAATTTTGCTAAATTTAGCATGTCTCCTGAACCTTAGCTTTATTTTTTTTAAATAATAAAAAAAAATTAAACTTGAAACTTAGCTTTATTTTTTTAAACACTAAAAGTATTTTAAAGTCTGCCCTTTATTTGCACTTCTCGCTTTACATATTGTTTTTGCTTTCTTAAGGAAACTGGCAGCTGAAATGCTGTTCTAAAAACACGTCACAAACATTTAGTGGTGTTGCCATTTCAAACACCAGACTCAGCTGAAACTGCTGTGTGGCAAGACCAGAGTCTGCTGTTTCAGCTGCTGGAGCCCTCAGAAAGGGCAAAAAATGCTGAATAAAAACAAAATATAAATCTTGAATCAACAGAATTCTGGGCTTTGTTGCAAATTACCATCCTCTAGCAAAGCCCCAAACACAGGATGCACTATTCTTTGAGAAGGCCACTAACCCACATTGCCACTTGCCACTTGCACGCAGCCTCCTGGCTCATGTGGTGCCCTCTACCACAGTAACCAAGTAACTCCACGATACCCAACGTTGATATTGCAAAGCAGATACTTCCATTCTGCAAATAATGGACCAAATATTAATTGAAATGGAAAACTGAAAGCCCAGCTTCACAGACACTTAACTACCATAGATTTTGGCAAAGATTTGACTTTAGCTTTCCCAAGCTCACACAGAGAAGGCAACGTAGTGGTAAGACCAGCTACCTCTCCTAGGTCGAGACTACAGTCTCTGCTATAATTGCTTGCAGTTTCTCCTCTGTAGGATTAGTGGGCACGTTTGGACATTTGCATTAAGCCAAATTACTCTCTTACTACTCTGTCTTAAAGAAGCATGCATGAGCGTGAGGCAGGCATGCAATGGACCCAGACACCAGCACTGAAACCTCTATGTATTTACTATCCCAAAGTATTTTTCTAAGGAGGTAAATATAGATATTTATAATAAATAATAAATATTTATTATAAATAAAATAAAAAGACATCGAATTTTGTTCTAGGGACAGATTCTGATCCGGAATTCCCAGGGCAGGCAGCCTGTGTGAGCAGTGCACAGGGACTACATGTCGCAACAGAGCGCACCAAGGTTTGACCTTGGTGCAAAGCTCCATACCCAGCAACGCGGCCAAGCCGTTTGCTGCCTGGTAACTGGTTGGGTTTATCAATTTACCAGTTATATAAGCTGGGTTTTATAGGTGGCCACAACCCTCTGCTGCACCTGCG
>JAUBOD010000086.1:5033380-5045969 GCA_032353885.1 Nothura maculosa | reverse complement strand
GTGTAATGGGGGAACCTTTAAGATCTCCCACCTGCACTCACTGCGTGGATCACAGGACACTCCAAATCTGCACTAAAAGACTTCAGATCTGGTTATTTAGCCCTAAACTCACAACATTCAGCATTTTTGGTGTCCCTTATAGAATTCATACATATGATGTATCTACATACCGCTATCGTTAGGAGATGAACAAAATCCAGCCGGCACCTTGGGAGTTTTTGTGGGGGGGGGGGGGTTTAATGCATTTTTGTTTGTTTGTTTTTGCTTTCTTACCTTTTTCCCTTCTCATACACCCCGAGGGACTCCATCCTTGCTTGTGTCCTACTTTGGAAAAGGATCAAGAAGCGCATACGTTACCTTCCACAGAGCGCACTCTAAGTTAGGGAATGTTGTGAAGGGGGAACTGTTTCACCAGCTCAGAAAAAAGAAATTTTAAAAAAAAAAGTGCATACCACGCACAGAGCGGAGATTAAACACAAAATACCAGCTCAACTCCAACTGGCACAAATCTCAAAGAAATCGATTCCATGTGAACTGCTTCTGCCCAAAGATAGCCCAGCTGAGCTAACAGTGCAGGAAGGAAATAGGCTCGATTCATGGCTTTTTTTTTTTTAATATAAACTTCAAGCAAATACTAAGAGCACTTCCTAAAAAAACAGAGCGGCAAGAAGCGGCAAAGCCAGACTGGAAGGTTAAAACAGCTCCTTGTCACACAGCTGGGATGGCAAATACCCTCTGGAGCTGCAGCTTAGTCAGAGGCTAAATAGCAGCAGTGCTGGATTGACTGCACTTACCTCTGAGCGCCTGGCATATGTCTAAGCAACTCTGGAGGAGCGCCACTGATTAAAAGAAGTATTTCAAGGGGCTTCTTTTTGCATTTGGAACAGGATTTGGGGTAATTGCTCCACGAGCTGTAAGAAAAACAGCCTGGAAAACAGGAGCAGCCGTTGAACATTTGTTTGCACAGGAAGCAATGCTGTAGGAAAAGGCAATAATGAAGAATTTAACCTGAGCTGATGAGGTCAACGTTTGAAAAGAGAGTGTTCCACAAAATGTAAAATAAGAATGTAATTTCTCATTAGAATAATAATGCAAGAGGAGCACTGTGAGGAATCTCTTCCCTCACACTTGATATGCCCAGCTTAGCAGTAAGTTGCATTCCTGAGGCGTCCTGGGCATCCTGCATCCGGCACATTCATTCCTGTGAAATCCTGATTTGACTGCTCCTCCTGCAAAGCGCTGCTGCTGCTGCAGACTTCACGGGGCCCTCGCCAGCTCTGAACTGCTCTAGTTTCCAACTAGCAACAGCTGGAATAAAATCCTGGTAATATTCAGACATATATAAAACTATAGTTAAAACCACTGCTGTGATTTAGACAGAAGAAGAAATTGAAGGCTAAAACACGAATCACGCTAACTCCTATTCCTCCTTCTGCCACTGGTCTGCTGTCTAACCCCGGGCAAGTTCCATCCCCTTTCTGCATGTGGTTCCCTCTCCTATTTAAGCAGTAAATTTCCAGCAGGGGTGACCATCCTGGTCATGATGCTAAGCAGGTAGAAACCCAACACAACCAACCCTTCATCCCAGCGTCTACTAGTATTTCTATTAACAAATACTCACCCCACTACTCAGTAATGAAAACAAAACTCTTGAACGATCAATGGTGCGTTATATCACCCTGAGAAGTTTGGGTATGAAATGGAAAGGAAACATTTTCTCACGTGGTTGCAGGCCAGAGAATATCTATGTTCTTCTCTCGTCCATTTTAGGAATTCAATTAGAGGTAATTGGGTTTTAAACTGTGTGAAATTACTCAAGAATATCACCCCTGGCGGGGCAGTTTCCTGGGAAGAGGAAGGGCAGGGAGCAAGGAAACAATGGGAAGCAAAGGGAAAAAGGCCCAGGGCACGTGGCCTGAACCAGCATTAAGGTGACGTTCACTCAAGCCACTCTGTGACATTCGTCCTTTTAAAAAGAAAAAAACATGCCAAGAGCTGGATCCCAGAATCCCAGGTTTGCACGTGCACAGCTTCCAGGGAATCAAAGCCAGACACCTCAGCACTTTTGAGGATCTGGATCTGGGCTGAAAAGCTTCTAATGGTACCGGTAACATGAAGCACAGAGCTACAAACACCAGAAGCCTCCTGCAGTCCTGCAAGCAGCAGAAAGTTCATAAGAAAACTTGAATTACTGCAATGAAATTAATTCCTGCTACGTTTGCAAACTGCCGCTCATGCCTGACGCTCTCTGAGCTGTTCAGAATCTCCCAAGTAGAAACCATCTTTACACTCACCAGGAAACAGAAGGGTGTTTCCATGCCCAGACGTTAGACTGAGCTTGCATAGCCTGAAAAGCCCTGGAAATCCTGGAAGAGTTCTTCACTCCCGACCACCTTTGCTCTTTTTGGCTGATAGAACAATCTGTTCAAGCACAAGCATTGGCAGGAAACAGTATTTGCAGCGCTGCTGCAAGATGTACAATTAGGACAGTAATTTCTTTAGAAATACTGATTGGAGATTAGATTTAGTGAGAATGTTTTAAATAACCCGCTCTGCAGAAAGCCTCCTTGCTAACATAAAGAGCATGACGAGCAGAAAATGTGAGAAGCCCTTTCCCCCACTGACAGGGGTAAAGGAGCCTCGCTGATTAGGAAGATAGGCTTAATGTGTGGGAAGATAGGATCTGGGGAAATAAATTTAGAAGAGGAAGCTGCTGTGTTCCACTAGACCACAAAGAAAAAGCAGTTCCTGCTCAAAAAAGAGCAAAATTCAAGCAAACAAAATAGAAATCCAGGACGGATCCTCACAGACATCTTTCCTGTGCTCTAGGGGATGCTCTTCCCTAGTTTACTAGAGAGAGATGTTCTCACTGCAAGTGGGGGGAGCCCATGGCACCCATAGGACACCTTAAGGGCTCCAACTTCCCTTGGAAGGAGCATAGCCTGTTACCAGGAATGTGACTGAGGAGCGAGGCCCATCACCAGGAATATGGTCCATCACCAGGAATATGGTCCATCACCAGCCAGGCTCAAGGCCATCACTGACTTGGACGATCCCAAAAAAACACACATTCTGGCTGGAAAAATAAAATAGAGAAAAGCACCACGTGGACTTCCGCAAAAGGCACGTGCTTAAAGCCTTTTAGTAAACACAAGCTCAGGATTAGCCACATGTCCTGCTAGCTCTGTTAGATTCCCTTTGTGCGAGACAAAAATCAAGGAAGACGCCACCAGAAAAGGCCAGTGGTCTGAACGACAAGGGCAGAAGCACAGAGAGGACGTCACGTAGCAACTAGGGAGTGACTTGTTAGTACTGGGCCTAAATCTGCCTTCCCACAGCAACATTAGGCGGCTTGTGAAGCCGCAGAGCCCACAGGGCAGGGGGTTTGTTTGGACAGACCTGCCCCATGAGGCGCCTCCGAGTCCGGACTCCAGGAGCAGCTCAACCCTCAAGAGGGCAGCGCGAGTCCCGTGGGGTTTTCGGAAGAGCCCTGGCCGGGGGTGCAGGAATTGGCCTGTTCCTGCCCCGGGATCCAGCGACGCGGCCCGGGCGCTGCCGCATTCCACGGAGCCGCCTCCCGACGAGCACCGCCCGCCCGCGGAGCCGCACACACCGAGAATCCCAGAGCCCATCGCATCCCACAGGGGATTTCAGCAGCCGGGGCAATTACCCATCGGAACATTGCGAACTTCAGGCCCTGGATGCTCCCTGTTCAGTTCCCGTTTGTTTAACCGAGGCTCCTGGTTCTTGTTGGCCTGTTCAGCCCTTGCATCCTCCCCTCCCGTACAGTGAGTCAGACCCTGACCTTCTCCTAGGCCACAGGCACAGCAAAGCAGAGCCTGTTGCCTCTGAACAAACTAGTGCCTCTTATCCATGTCCTTACCAGATTCTGTATTGAAAATGCAGCCAGCACAACTTCAGTCTGCAAATTTTACCAAATTCGAGTCCTTTCCTACTTATTCCAGCACCACTCACCCAGCCAAGGCCTCCACAGATGCCGTGGCCGCGGGGCAGCTTGGTTAACCCATCAGCCAGGCTTCCAAATCCGCCTCGCGGAGCCTGTTCCTTATTCTTCTATTTATAATGTTGCATTTTGCCATATTAAAATACATTTCATTCACATGAGGCCAGCTTGTCAAAACTGCCCTGCCAACTTGCATGTCATCCGCAGAAATTCAACATCTGCTTCCAGACACTGAATTGTGCCCTTGCAGAACACCCACAGAAATATTTCCATGCTGCGGTAACCAACAGCTACAAAAGCTGCAACTTGGCCAGTTAACCCATTTACCATGCAGAGCAGATATTGTTATTATTATATAATGTAATCTTCACGTATTTTTTCTTAAATCAGTGTTGTGCACAAAGTAAATCAAGCATTCTCCTTTCTCAACCAAATCTGTGATTTTATCAGAGTGTAAAATCTACTTTGCCTGATGCAATCATCTATTTCCCACAGCTTTTCTCCAGCTTTAAAAATTCCTATCCTTAACTCTTTTTGTTAACAGCACTTTTGCCTTTTTTAAGACTTTCTTTTTTAAGCTAGGACTAAGCTCAGTCAGGTTTTGTTTGCTTGTTTTTAATGGAGGATTGAACCAGTTACACTAATGGAGCGCTCAGATTTTCTGAACATGGATAAAATAACTATCACCTTTCCAGTCACCTGGAGTATCCTCCCCAATCCTGTTTCAACCATTAAGATGTAAATAGCATGATGCTCAAAATCTCCTCATCCAGTTCTCTCACCATTCTTGGATGCAGTTTACTCAAGTCTGGAGACTTAAAACGCTCTTCTCCATATAATACTGTTTAACATCCATTTATAAATGGATTGGAAAGCACTTCCACTGTCCTCACCGTGCACCATAACCGTATCTTCTTTCTTCTCCCACAGGAGAGACCAGCAGTTGTATGAAATGCTGACAATACACTCTAATAGCTGCAGAAAGCACAGGCTTTCATTTAGAGTATTTTCTTTTTTAAAACTGAAAGCTGCACATTTTCTGTACATCATCTTGGGCTTTTTTTTTATATATATACATGCAGGAAGTAAATCATGGCACATATAAATCTCCCTCCGCACACTCAGAAAAATGAGTAAAATACAGTTTATACTACAGAACACATGCAAATCATCTGCAAAGCTTCAAAAAAGCTGACCAGTTTTGGGGAAGAAAAAATCTGCAAAGTTGTTATGTTGTGAAATCCTTGGGGGAAAAAGGACAATGAACACAGTACAGGTATCCCTGACAAAATAGATTAATTAGTTGATGGGAGACAACTTTGATACAAAGGTTTTTGCTTTGCTTCATTTTTGTTTGTTGGGGAAGGAGCACTATTCTCAAGACCTCAATTGGCAATACCAGCCCTTAAATATAGTCTTAAACATGCATAGTTTTTAAGATGTGTTGGAAGCTGGAAAATCAGTGAGGTGCAGAAAAGATCTGCAGTGCATTTAAAGTACTCCCCATTGCCCCTAAAAAGCAGAATTTGGGGAACTTGCCTTTCCACACAGCGGCTGAGGATGCTTGTGCTGGGTCGTGACGAAGAGCAGGAATGCTGATGGATCTGGAGCTGTCACAGCAGCACTAACTAGCATGTTTGAAACAAAATACTTGCTGCTTCCTAGATTCCACTAACAATGAAAATAGCATCCTTAATCTGGAAAAGGGTGCCAACTGCTTCTGTCTCACTCTCACAGATTTCCCCACCACCGGCAGCAGTGGTAAGGGGAAATCTGAAGAGTGCAGCCTTTTCCTCCAAATCCAAAAATTCCCACTTCCAGAATTGTGACACAAATAAGAGATTAAAAAAAAAGAAAAAAAAAGAAAAAAAAACTCAAGAAGAAAAAAAAAGGGGAAGAAAAAGGAAAAAAAAAAAGGGGAAAAAAAAGGAAAAAAACCCTAAATACCACACAACTTTAGAAGGGGGTAGGGGAAAACCAGGTTGGTTTTGGACAAGTATGCAATAAAAAGATGCTGTACATTCCAACTAGCACAATGAGGAAATTCTTAGACTGTTCTCTTCCAATTTTCTAAGCAATTAGAAATTCATCTATTTTGTATAGTAAGTCAAGTTTAAATAATAACCTCCAAGTCTTATATTAGGAAATGCTGAGTCTTGGGAAAGGCATTCAAACAAGAAAGAAGTAAGTCTTACCATCTTGATGCCAGTGGAAAATGTGACCGGTTTGACAGCTTTGGGTTTTTCCAATTGCATTTCTAGCTGAGTAGACCTGTCCTTATGCTGAGCTAACAGCAGGGAAGCGGGAAGATTGGAGCTCTCCTGCAAACATACAGGTAACAAATGTGAATGTTCAAAAGAAATAAATATCAACACTGCATATTCCTCAAAACTGCAAACTGTGTCTCAAAGGCCATCGTGAGCAGAGCTGAGTAGTGCTAAGTATCCTCTAAAGGAGGAACAGTTTACTGAAAACCATCATTTTCAGTAATAGGAAAAAGCTGCAGCAGCCCCATAAATCACAGTAACCTGCAAACAACTGGTTTTATAGAATCCACATTAAAGACAATATAACAGGCTTCTTATTCCAATCAGCCAATGCAACTATATTTATTAAAATAAAAAAAAACCAGAACTTAATCAGAGAAGGAATAATACTAAGTAGTATAACTTGGATCAGATGTTTATCTAAGACACATTCTTTCTACCAATGAACTCAGACCAGTTTGAAATTGCTTCCCATTAGATTTCACCTGAGGCCGTTTGGAATTGATCCTTGCTCTGCTTTGCACAATGGCACTATTGTAAGTGCAAGCAACAGCATATTTATTTTCTCCTTTACCAACTTATTTTTAGGGAAGCCAGCCAATTTTTTTTTCTAAATATATAAAACTAATAAAACGAAAAGCCAAGCAAATTAACTACTTAAAAATCTCGTGTTTAGGCTACAACAGATTGATTATAAACATATATATACATGCTACATTCTTGAGAGCCAGAAAATTATTGGCCAAATAATTTCCTAATAAACTGGCCTGACTATCCACACGCACATTGAAATTCCCTAATTTACCCCACTACAAGGAAAGCAAAGCTGGGAGTAGGCAAGGAGTTCAGAATGGATTATTCCCAGAGTTTTCTGGTGCACGACTGTATTCATAAAACACTCAAATATCACATGTACTTCTGTTTCAAGGAATCGAGTAAATATTGAACTATGAACCATATTTGCTACTTGCCAAAAACAACTGAGCTTAATAAACTGGCCTGTGGATCATATATTTCAGTTACAGCCACCTAGAGTAAGAAACTTGAAGTTTTTCATGCAGTGAGATGCCTTGCTGGGCTTCATATTTTAGAGATCTGAATTGACTGTGAAGAATAGGGGTGCTGGACACCTACTTTTCACATCACCCGTCCTGCTGCACTTCTGGGGCAGTAATTGAGCCAACCTGGGCTCCAGTTTCTTAAGAGCTTCACACGAGCACGATGCCAACCTCCAAGGGCAGCTCCATAACAAGCATTTGGCTGCAGATTGTTTAGAGTGTAAATAAAGGGAGTGCTTTAAAATTTTTACTCAGCCCTGGTTATCTAAGACTGGAAGGTAAATTTATAAACATATATATTTCTTCCAACAAAACGTTAAATCCACTTGGGATGACAAATTGCACCTGGGAGCTCTACGTTGTCTTTGAAGCGGTCATTTTTTATTTAAAAGAGGTTATTATATTATGACAGCAATATAAAAACTGCCTAATTAAGAGTAGGAGGCAAAATGGGTGATGGGCAGGAGCTCAGGACAGGGAGCTGCAGCACCTGCTTCTTGCAGGAGCCTTCAGAGCCTGAAGTGCCCACGACACCGTCCTCATCACCCCTGCAGGTCTCTGGGTCTTTGGTACTGCACCAAACCCCACAGGTTTAAGGATTTTTTAAAACAAGTCACTTTTTTTTACTGCCTTTGCTCCTTCCTGCTGCATCTGTAGTCAGCCTCATTTTCAGATTTGCAAGGCAGCATTAGGGGGATCTCAGAGACCAAAGCAAATGTTTATTTGTTTAACAACCACTGGTTTTCCAGAGACCTTCTAAGTCATTGTACAAACACTTCAATGCTGGTTTTATAAACTTTTAGTATTACAAAACAAGTTTGGGTCCAAATTTAAGCTGACAGTGCCCTTTCATAAACAGAGAGGTAACCTAAAGGTTCCCAGCTTCCTTCCTCTGCCTTTAAAATCACCTTTCTGTTATTTTTAGAATATTGAGACTGTTTTAATAGCAATACACATGCAATCACATTAAAATACCTAATTTTGGCTACGTTTTAAGGATTATTTATAACCATTATTTTCTCAGACATCTGGTGAAGTAGGTCTCCAGTAAAGCTAACTGCAGCGTAAGTAAACAATACTGTTCTCCACGAAATTAAGTGTATTTGAAAGCAAGATTGAATACAGTTTAGGACATCAGAAACCAGGTCAAAATCCTTTTTCAGAGCCATTCGGTTTGAATTTGCAGTGCAGTCTCCCTGCTGTGTGGGGTGTAAACATTTTGTTGTTTTAGCTTTAATGTGAGAAGCAACTGCTGGATGCAAAGCTACAGACCAGAGGGATTTGCAAGGAATCCTTCAGCCTAGAGAAAAATGAAGGACCAGGTCCTTACATCTATATTCTGAATAAGGACTGAGAAAAGCTCCCTAGAATTGATTTCTGGCTGCACTGGGCATTCTGGACACTGACTCAGTAAAGTCCATGAACCAGTTTTGGGACCAGTTTTGGCAGCCCTTGGCTTGCCAAAACCATGCACAGTTGTTTGCAGCAATAAAAGGAATGATAAACCAGAGTACAGTAACACATAAGAAGTCCAAAACAGGGGAGTAGAAGGGGCAATTCCACAATTCCAAGTGTGGAAGTGCTGAACATATTTGCTGTTTGCTTTACTATGCAACACTCAAAGCCTCTGATTTGGCACTCACCAGCTCATCCAAGAGCGCCTGTTTATTCTTCCTTTTCATCATCTGCTGCAGATGCTCTTCCTTCTGTATGAGCAGTCGCCTCTGCTGGTTTTCCTGCCGTTCCACCTCCAAAGCTTCCTCCAGCTCCTCCTGCTCCCGAGTCTGCAATGGAAAGGTTTAAACTCACCACTAGCAACAATTTTCCTCCCTTGGGGGACAGACTTTGAACCCACAGCTCTGTCGCCCATCAAAATACCTACAAGAGATCAAGCAACAGGAAAGAGGCAAATTCTGCCTTTTAAGGGGCATTTTGGATGAGGACTGATGTTTTGACCTTCCTTTACTGGCCAGTACAAAACAGACTTTCCCTTGCTGTTCCCTACAGAAGGGAAAAAAACATCACCTTGATCTTTTCTTTTTAAATATTAGATGATGACAATGGCTTTTTCTTATATCTCAACTGTAAAGTAAGATGACATCTCTCTGTTCCTACATCTGACCCTAAAGATATGTAACCAAGGGTCAGAAAACACAGTACCACAGAACTGCAGCAGTCTGGCACGAGCTAAAATCATATTTAAGCATGAACTGTAAGAAATATCACATTCCCAGAAAATCAGGTTAATTTTCCCATAATTTAGATTACAGTCACATGTGCCACTGGAGAAAAAGAAGTTCCTAAAAGACAAAAGGCAACTATTTTTTTTTTCAGGATTTAATTCTTCCTCTTAGGAAGGTTTGTTTTGACATTGTAAACCATGAAGGCAACTCTATGTGAAAATTATAGTAAAGAAGGGCTCAAAGACAAGAAAAGCAGAGACAGAAAAAAAATTAGGAATTATATATATATATATTATTTTTAATTCCTAATGTGTATATATATATATATATTACTTTAATATATATAGGGAACAGAGATTCAAGTTGGTCACCAACCACTGACCCACTGAAACAAGATTCTGTTTAAAAACTCCTAATTGCTAATTGAGGTTATTTCTGAGAATTAAGGGATCTAGCAAGTTCAGTCAACAGAATTTAAGAACTGAGGGTATTTGAGATCATTCAAGCTGCCTGGAATTTGCACTGAAACAAAAGAAAACTTGTAGGGAAGTGCCGAGAGAGAGCCTGAAAAGCCAGCCCAGAAAAAAAAGAAAAAAAAAAGATATGGGTAAATTTATAAACAACCTAAGCCAGATCAGACTACAAGAACAAAGGGAGAATTAGCCCAAGTCAGAGTGAATTCCTTCTGAAGGGAAGGAAGACCAAACAACACAGTTGAGAGGGACAGAGGGTCTGTAGGATACTTCAGATTCAGTCAAAAATAAAGACATTAGAGATTCAAGTAATACAAATAATAACAGTGAAATCTGGGGCAAAGTCAAAATATGTAATGGGAAGAAGCATTTAGAAACAGAAACAGTGTTTCCCCACATTCAAAGAAGGGAAAAATCATGAAGATTTAAAATGCTCACATCACGGAGTCCAAAGAAAACTATTTCAAGTCTGTGAACAAAATATGAAATTAGATATGCAGCAACAAGGGGGGGAAGCAACGAGTTACTTTATATCCGGAAAAGATATTGTTTTAAAGATTTTTTTAAATCTAAAGTTATATATTTATTTTTCCCCACGTGATCTTGCATGAAATCTATAGAGCCAACAAACAGGTTAGCACAGGAATAGCAGGGCCCTAGGAAACTACTAAAAAGGCAACACATCTATCTTGAAAGAACTAGCAGTCATTCTGTCCTGAGGCAACTAGTTCAATAACTTAATATTTTCATTTGCAAAGAACACCATGATCACTAGGCCAGGAGCAGCAGAAAAGAAGGGCTGAGAAGTCACAAGGACATGGACAAGGGCTCTGCTGGTCTGCACCTTGCTAGCTCAATAAGCTCATATGAATAAGCTGCCTACACACTCATATACATGAATAAGAGATGGACTGAAAGCAATTCTTACTTAGAGGTTAGACCTTAGAGGTTCTGCCTATATTGTAACATAAGACGTGGTCAAGGCTGTGGAAGGGCCCTTGGAGCTCTGTGTTCCTCTGAAGCATAAGGATATTGCACAGCATCGGCCACAGGACAAGAGATCAGAGATGGCCCCCTAGGGAAATTTCCTCGCCTTTAAAAGGAAGGGGTTCAAACAAACATTTTTCAGATTCCAACCTCCTCCTGTGAAATCCCGGGGCCGAAGAAATCACTGGGAGTTTTGCCACAGACTTCATGGGAGTGAGGGCTTCACCCCTACTGATTTGAAAGCGAGTCCTAGGACAGCTAGAATACACACACAGACACACACCCCGGTTATGTCACCCTCTTGGCAGACATTTTCCTGCAGGAACCAATAACTATGTATATTTTTTAAACTGAAAAAATATTTAACAGATTAAACATTTCTGTAAGAAAGAAATCCATGTATGTTTATTTTTAAAGAACAAAATTATATCTGAGCCATATTTAAATGAGTAAATCTTCAAAGAACCGTGTGTTTTGCATACGGACAATGTATACAATCCTTCCGCTGTTATTATCAGCTCTTAAACAAAAGTTTTCAAGTTTGTTTCAACATCTTTCATTTCAAATTTTGCATAAACCAGACCTTTGCTTTCTCTCAGTCTTGCAAGTCTCTCTAGGGAGCTTCATAATGTCTGTGTCTGGATTCCTTTTTTCCTTCAGATGAGAAAGGAATGATTGTCCTGCTATAGGAATGAACTTGGTCTCTCCTGGATATTGTCCAATGACACTGCCAGCAGGCACGCAGTGGTGATGAATTAGATGCAGACTTTTCTGTCTGTCCCTCTTTTTAAGCTCTTCCCAAAATAAAGAATAATTGTGCCCCAGCTATCCATTTCACCTCTTTACGCAGCACTAAATAATAGTATCACAGAATATTAGTTTATTACACTTTTTAATACAATGGGAAACCTACATCAAGGTTTTAGTTTTGATTTGTTTTTAAGATACTATTTTAGTAAGTACTGTACTTGGCAAACTCTTCCACTAATGAATAAAAAATTGTAGGGAGATAAAAGTTAAACTAACCAGTTTTATCTTATTTTTCTGAATGACTTCTTTGTTATCCTTCTGGTACATCTCCATTTTCCTTTTGGTGTTCTCCAAATCCACATTGTTGGTCAGGTTAAATACTGCATAAATATCAGAGACATGAAGGAAAAGAATTAGGTTGGCATGCACAACTGCAACAAAGAAATACTACCCTTATGTTCTCTCTCCCTTTTAGTATGAGACAAACACTGCAATAACAACACTTATTTAAATATGCTCTGCAAAAGCAAGCTGCAGTCTGCTAAATCACAGTGAAGTTCAAAAAGCTCCTTTAGGTTTATATATCTGAGGCAGATGAAAATTCACTGTTTTTTTTTATCCTATTTTGAATGCTGATAATGAATAACTATGATATTGTCAGCAAAATACTGACCTTTAAGTAGCGGTTGCAGCTAAGAACCCACAGATTCCTGTGAAATGAAATCAGACTAACACAAGGTTAGAAAGGAGGTCCTTCCATTTCATAAGGCTGCCTAATGCACAGGGATTACAGAGCATGTATTTTCAGGTACATGTGAAAACAGTCACATTCTTTTAGACCTCAAAGGCACCGAAGCACAATCACATTTATTGTGTGCAATGTGCAGATGCACTCGCATGGAGAGGT
>JAUBOD010000086.1:4932467-4946365 GCA_032353885.1 Nothura maculosa | reverse complement strand
AGGTGCCTGCTGGAGCGGGAAGGTTGGACCAGATGATCTCTAGAGGTCCCTTCCAACCTTGAACATTCTGTGATTCTAATGCCTCTTAGCACAAATGCTCCTATGGATTTCAGCAAGGCTGCTTGGGGCACTAAGGGCTGCTGTTTGTGGAATAGTACTTTGCAGGATCAGGTTTACACATGGTAACTACACAGCCTTCCTGCAATGCAGCAAGCCAGGGGAAAAAAAAAAGAAAAAAAAAAAAAAGGCATTGCTGGTGAAATAGTTAAAGCAATGGGGATTTACCAGAACAGTGTTACACTGTCCCTGCCGCGTGCTCGCTTTGCTGTTGCTAGCAGTTCAGATATTGTCCAAGCTGTCCTGCTCATCAGAGCATGAACTCGGAGAACACTTAGGCACTAGCAGCTCTGTGCATTATTTCAGCTGGGAGAGCCGTGGTAGGTAAAGTAACGATGATGGATCTAAACGATAATAAAATCTCCCTGTTGAAAATTTAAAGTGCTATACAACTATTTTTAGTGACCTCTCCAGCTGAGATAATGCAGAAAGCTAACTAGACGTGAGCATCCATCTTAGGTGAATTGATTCTTGCCGTTTGCAAAGCAAGGTGAATTGTAGAAGGTTAATGTTCATGCTCCAGTACAAGGGATATGAAAAGGTGCATACTGTGCATGTAAAGAAGTAACCTATTAAATATCTAATGTGGGGGCAATGTTTTCTTTCTTTGAGCACCTTTATTTCTGTAATGGACATTTATTCTAGTGGAAACACTAAGAGCTTCCCTCCTTGTTTCCTCCTCCTGCTTCTCCCTGTTTTTATAGACAGGAATGATACGTGTAGGTATGGGAAAAAGCGTTTTCTCTTGGATTCGGGGAAATAAAGGTTTCCCAGGTGGGATGGTCTGATGTGACATTGAGACAAGGTATTTACATTTAATTTTCCAAAGAGAAAGGAAATTAAAAAATAAATAAATAAATAGATTTTCCCCATACTTCTAACATGCCCCAAATCTGAATTCTCAGGTCAATATCTTCAAATTCAAGACCTTAAAATGAGGCATGTATACCCATATTTTTTGTATTCCCAGACAAGAGGGTTGACACTTGCAAGGAGATGCAGAGCATTGGGTGCCCTGGCCAGCCCGAGGCACTTTTTCCAGGAATATTGCAGGAATATTGCAGGACTACTTGGACTTTGATGCAGCAAATTCCTCACCTCTCTGAATTCATCCCTCTCACAAGGAGAGGGATGGGCCACATCCAGGAATGAGGCCTGCTCCCAGCCAAAGCCTCGGATGGCAATTAGCCACATCAATAAGTAATAGAACAAATACTTGTCTCTAACACAACAAGCCTCAGACAGAGCAGCTCATTCACTTTGCGTTGAGGCTGCATTGCACACCTTAATTTTTTATACTTTGTCTGTTAAAAGCCTCACTCCTACAGACACTTAGTTTGGAGACAACACACTTAAAAGTCAGTGGGTGATGAAGGCTTTGGAGGGGTGAAATATAAGGGCTAACACTGCAAGGCCCCAGGGTGAAGAATGGGATGCATCAAGTCCCATGCACTGCAATGATGCCTCCACAGGGAAGGTTTTCAGTTGTATTCCCAGAACTCCATTTAGAAAAGAGCTTTTGGAACAGAGAAATGAGTCTGTTCACCTCTTGGCTTATGAGGATAGCAACTTTCTAGTAGAAGAAAAACTGCAAAAAAATTCAGGCACCAGCTAAAATATTGTAATAGGAGTGTTTATTAGTACTGCATGGTGATGAAATGAAATACACTGCAAGAAAACAGCTTAAAAATATGGAAATGGCTGAGTAGATCTGCCAAGGAGACAAGAGCTGCAAGTTCCCAAGTCCCTTGTGACTCTGCTATTGCTTTGAGGGCTTCTGCATGCAGGAGGCACCTCGTGCTGGAGCCCCGGAGAACTTCAGATCCCCGGGGGACTTGTCTGACCCTTGTGATGGGGAACACACCAGCGGTTTAAGGGTAATAACCAGATAGGTTATTTATATCTGTGTCAACAGGGACGTGTCACATCCCACTGTGGTCTTTGACTTTGTGGGCTTTTACTTTGTGGGTTTTACTTTGTGGGCTGCAAGAGGAGGCTTGGAGCAGGGAGCACTGGGCAAGTGAGTACCTATTTTAGGCTTTCTGTGCCAAAAAAAAGTATAAGCAAGTGCTGAGGGATGATACCCTGGGATGGACTGCCCAGGAAGGCGCGAGGATGGCACAAGGTCCTCTTTTGATCTCTGATATCAAGGGTAGGGCCCTTGGAGCAGCCAGAAGAACAGAAACACTGGCCTTACAGAGGTTCAAGTTGAAAATTTTCCCCCTAAATGCATTTCCTGAGGGATAGATGTGTCTGTGTCACAGAGGGGGTAACGGGCCCTGGGGGTGAAAGGTCAGAAGGTGGTTGGAGTTTGAATGGATTCCCTGGGGAGTTTCTGCATTTTGGGGGATTTAGACCGAATAGAGCAAGTGGTGAAGGGGACAAGGGGCATTTGCTGGACTTAGGCTGGAGGTCTTAGAGCCAGTTCTGGGAAAGAAAAGGGAAAAAAGGGAAAGAGCTTCATCCATCCTCCCTTCAATGCCGGGGATGAAGTGCAAAGTGCTGTATTGCTCGAGGGGTCTCCAATGATTCTTCCCTTGATTCCCAGTTAGCTTTTGCCCTCCAGGGACACCCCTGGGGAGAGGGAAGGCACCGCAAGGGCAGCCCAGGATTCAGGTTCCTTCATGGGTTCAGGGACTGCTAGGGAGGCAGGTGAGGACACGAGACACACGTCAAAGCCTCATGTCCCTCTACAGCCCACGGGGCCCTTTCCCTTTGGTTCCCCACCCCTCTACCCTCCAGTAAATGCATTTGGATATTCTTCTGGAAAATAAAGAAATAAGAATATATACATATATATTTTTTATCTATTTTAGCTGTGTATATATATATTTACTATGTAGAATATATGAAGGTGATGTAAGATGTGATGCAGAGGCAGGTACAGCCCACACTGGGGAGTATTATGCTCTGTCTCATGGTATTACCCCTCTGAGCCAGGGGTAACTGGATCTGAGATTGTCTCTGATCCTCCCAAGCCTTTAATTGGATGCGTGAAAGGTCCAAAACACAAATCACCCCGTGCTCCACCTCCCCACCATGAGGTTCTCCATGGTCTTGTGACACGAGGACGCTCGCTGGTGAACCCAGCTCCGCTGCAGCCTCTGCGCGAGCCAAATCCCAGCAGAGCAGCCAAGGAAGGCCCTTTGCAAGGGAAATATCCAAGAGGTTTCCAGGCATCCACCCTTTTTTGTTGCTGTTTCACAAAGAAAACGCTGCGGTCAGGCGGTGGGCAAAAGGCGGCGGGCAGAGCAATCAGGGAACAGTTGCTCCCTTGCGCGGGAGCAGCAACCTGCAGGGAGCCGGGGCGTCTTCCCAAGGTCTCCACAAGCCCCAAATCCTGGAAACCTCCCTGGCTCTTTCCATGGGCAACACTGGCATCCTCCTTACGCTGCCCAACCTGCCTGCATGAGCAGGGACCCTCTGTCCTCTTGTCCCCAGCTGCACCAGGGCCAAGTTCACCCCAAACTATGAGTCTTTTTTGTTTTTGTTTTTCCTTACCCAACCTGCAAGCCATTTTTTCACCCAACTTTTTTCCTCTTTTTTTCCCCTTTTTTTTTTTAGTGATTATTTTCCTCTTGCCAACTCCATTTGCAGCCCACTCGCTCCTCTCCCCTTGCTCTGCAAACTTATTAGCCGCTATTCAGGCCCGGCGAGCACTCGGAGGCCGCCTTTGTGCCAGGGAGGGCCCGAGCCCCCTTCATTAGCGCTGATTACTCTGAGCAATTTGACAGCCTCCCAGGCCGCTTACAAGCCTGGCCCATTCAGGCCTCCCCGCTCCTCAATAGAAACGGAAATATTCAAACATTTCTTCTCCCCCCACCCCGTCCCCTGCTGAATAGAGGGAAAGCTGCTTCTCTCCTCCACCCTCCCCATTCACTTCACTTTTGATACAATATTTTTTTCTTCTTTGTTAAGGCAGAGAGAGAGGGGTCAAGGCAGACTTTTTAGCGACCTTTTTTTTTCTTCCTTTTTTTTTTTCCCCTCCAAGCGTTTTGTTTAACGTAAATACAAAGTCTATCCCATTATTATTATTATTATTGTTTTTAAAGCAGATGAAGGCTGTGGAGCGCGATTTTAAAAAATCAGCTTAAAATTAAAAAAAAAAGAAAAAAGAAAAACTTGAAAAGGGAAAAGGCAGAGAGAAAGGGGGAAAAAAAGAGTGAAAAAAAGGCATTTTTCTTTCTCCAAGGGTCTTACTGACACTCCCCCGCCGCGATCTCCTCAGTCCTGGCCCGGCCCCGGCTCTTGTCGGAATTGCCCTGCTTTACTTTCCCTTCCCAGTCATTTCTACCATTTCAAAATAGCAAATAGCTTTTTCTTTCTTTTTTTTCTCCCTTCCTCCTTTTTTCTCTCTCTCTTGTTTTCTCTCTTTTTTTCTTATTCTTTTTTGTTCGATGCAGGTAGTTGCCCGAATAGCTCCCCTGGACGTCTTAGAACAACGCGATTTAAACCCGTTGTTGAACTAAACAACATCATGCCCGCTTTCTCCCATTTCCCAAGCTATTCGCTTAGAAAGAAATTCCTTATCATTTCTAGAGGCTGGATATATGAGTTGATGTAATTATCTACCTCTTTACAAGTCCTTTCCGAACGCCCTCATTCCCTAAGAATAAACAGCAGTTTCTAAGCCCGCGGAAACGCCAATGGAGACAGTTCAACGCGCCGCAGCATTTCTTGGGAAAGGAACGGAATTAGGAGGTCTTAAATTTGCCTGTATTCAGATCCAGATTTCTCTGTGTCCTGGAAAATGGAGACACGGAGCGGGGTTATGGAGCCGTGGGATTGAAAGGCAGTAGCTCTGGCCATAGAGAAAAGAGGAGATTTGGGAGTTCGCGCATGGAGCGGGGCGGCCCCGAGGTGGGAAGCGCCTTCCCTGCCTTCTCCGGCTGAGCCCGCTCCCGTAAAACAGGCATTTTCCGCTCCTAGATTCCCCCTTTCTCGACACTATGAGATATTCCCCCCCGGAGAAGTAGTTTTCCCTGAAAAGACTTTCAAAAAATAAATAAATCCACGGCTGGTGAATACCCGCTCCCTGTCCCGTCCCTGTGCTGCTCTGCGAGAGAAAAAAAAATCATGGGCAAATGCGGGTTTAGCAGCAGAGCTGGAGTATTTTAGGCTTCAAATGCAAACGGAAAAGGAAAAAAAATCGGGAAAACGTTTCCTTCCAGGCTGGCCGTAATTCATCGCTTAACGGGGCTGAAAGGGCCGCGGCCCCTTTGCCCCCTGCCCATCCCCGCGGCCTCCCGGCGGCTCCCGGGAAGCGGAGCGGGGCATTTCCCGCCGCGGGGGCTCCCAGGGCTGCGAGGCTTCCCCCGTGCCCTTGCCCCGCTCCAAGGAGCCGAGAAATCAGCTTAGTGCCGAGGCAGCTCTCGCTGAGGACAGCGGAGCAAATGCAACGAGACCGAGCAGACAAAAAAAGCACAGCTCAGGCGATTTAAAGATCAATGTCAAATTGTATAATATAAAATCCTTCTGCTAGCGGGGAGAAAAATAAAAGCTTAGCGCGCTCCTTCGAGCTGGCATTTGGACCCCTGCAGCGAAGCGGGTCCTGCCGCTGCCCCCAGCGCGGGGCCCGGATTTGGGCTGATTTCGCCCTTCCCGGGCATGGAGGGCTCCTAATTTCCCGACATCATCCCTTGGCATCCAGCTGGTCGCGGAGGAAGCGAGCTCGGCTGTGCCCGGGCAATTCTTTCCCTCTTTTTTTTTCTCCTGCCTTCCCCCTGGAGCCTCTCGGATAATTTCCAAGGATCCCCAGCCTTGGAATTTCCAAGGAGGATCCCAGGAATGGACGCAGCGGCTCCTTTCCTTCCTGCTGCCCGGCTCCTCCTCTTCCCTGGGCGCCTTTCATGCCCTGCCGGCCACGGCTTCTCCCGGTTCCCCGCCTCTCCAAGCCCGAATTCCCGGCCCGATCCCACGGTTATTTCGGTTCCTGCCAAGCAGAACGTGGGAAGCCCGTGGCCTCGGCGAGCGGCTCTGCCCAGGCTGCCCTTGCAAAGCAGATCCGAGGGTCGTTCACCAAAGATTTTATTATGCTTTTAGGCTGCTTCATACATCGTCCTGCACATGCTCTACAAGTCACCTGTGCACACAGAGAACAAGCAAAAGAAAAAAAAATAATTAATGATAATAGAAAAAAATCTACCATAGCAATCCCTTAAATAAGTAAATAAACATTATATATATATATATGTATATAAAACCCTTTAAAGTAAAGCAAAACCCAACCAAAAGGACGGCATCTTCTCGGCAGGAAACACCCCCGCGGGATGAGGGAAGGCGCTCAGACATTTTGCAACTTGGCATTCGTTGTGTGTGGTTTTTGTTTCGCGTGATTTCTTCTCTTTTTTTTTTTTTTTTCTTTTTTTTTTCTGCGACATCAATTCCGCAAATCCGGTAGCAATAAAGGCGACAACGATTTTTATCATTTCCTCTTCGTCTGCTTTGCTTTTCCGTGTGTGTTTTCGTCGGTGTCCGCGGGCCGGCGGGGTCGCGCGTGCCCGGGCCGCGCTCGGGGCGGCCGCGCGCAGCCCCACGCGGCCGCGCGCCCCACGCAGCGGCGCTCGCCTCAGATGTCACATTCGCTGTCGCTGGACGTGATGGAGATGGCGGAGGTGGCCGCTTTGCTGGAGAGGCTGGCGGGGCTGGCGGCCGCCCCCAGCGCCTCCCCGGCGCTCTCGCCGTCCTGCAGCGCGCGGCCCGAGCCCTGCGCTAGCACCTGCTGCTGCAGCCTGCAAGGAAGGGGCACACTGAGCACTGCGGGGTCCCCCTGTACCCCCACGGGCACCGCGGGGTCCCCCTGTACCCCCATGGGCACCGCGGGGTCCCCCCGCCCCGGCCTCAGCCTCGTGGCGCGGCCGCTGCCGCCTCCCGAGCGCCCGGGCCCGGCCGCGGCGCCCGCTGCTCCGCGGATTTGCTCGTGCAAACAGAACAGGGCAGGAAATAATGAGATAAAATAAAATAAATAAAGATGAAAGGGAGAGGAAGAAAAATAAACCATAAATGTGTTTGAGATCCACCGGGGAGATAATGCCAGGCGGCAGTGCCCAGAGCCGGCTCCAGCCCCGGGGATGTGCAATGGGTGTCTGTGTGTCCGGCCACGACACTTTTTTTCTTTTTCTTTTTTTTTTTTTTAACTTAAATCTTTTTTTCTTTTTTTTTTCTCTCTTTTTTTTTCTTTTCTTCCCCTCTCATTTTTTCCCCTGCTTAGTCGCCCATGCGGCCCTTTTCCCGTAGATGTCTGTGTGTCCAGGCAAGACTGGGCACTTTGTGCTTTTTTTCTCTTTTTTAAAATTAAATTAAATCTTTTATTCTTTTTCCTTTTATTTTCCTCATTTTCCCCCCTACTTAGCCGCCCATGCGGCCCTTTTCCCTGCGCATTTCCCGGGCTCGCTGCAGCCGGGGGGCCCGGCCGCCCTCCGCCCACGAGCAGAGCGCCCTGACCATAACCCAAAACCGGGGATATTTTCCTTAATCTCTTTCACCCTTTCCTCCCCAGCTCCTAACTCAGCCGCCCCGTCCCGAGGCGGCCCCGAAGCGGCTCTGGCTGCGGCACCTACCTGTTCTTGGCGGCCGCCGCCCTGTCCCTTTGCCTGCGGTTTTTGAACCAGTTGCCCACTTGCGTGGGGGTGAGTCCCGTGGCCTGCGCCAGCTCGCGCTTTTTGCCGGGGTTGGGGTAAGGGTCCTGCAGGTACCACTCGCGCAGCAAGTGCCTCGTGCGCTCCTTGAAGCAGTGCGTCTTCTGCTCGCCGTCCCAGATGGTGCGCGGCAGCGGGAACTTCTTCCTCACGCGGTACTTGTCCACGGGCCCCAGGGGCCGGCCGCGCAGCTTCTCGGCCTCCTGGTAGTGCGCCTCGAGCCACAGCGCCTGCAGCTTGCCGTGCGACTCCTTGGTGAACTTGTGGCTCTCCAGGATGTGGTAGAGCTCGCGGTAGCTCCCCGCGTGGAAGGCCACGATGGCGCGGGCGCGCAGCACCGACTCGTTCTTGTTGAGCGCCTCGCACGCCGCGGGCGCCACGGGCAGCGACCAGAGGAAGCGGCCGAGCCGCTCCACATCGCCGCTCTCCTCCAACGTCTCGCACACGCCGGCCACCTGCTGCGGGCTGAAGTTGAGGATGGGCAGCTGGAACATGGAGGCGGCTCCGCGCCCCACGGCCCGCGCTGCTGCCGCGGGAGCGACGCGCGGGCCACGGGCAGCGCGCGGCGGCTGCGGCGACTGCGGCCGCCGCGGGGAGGAGGAGGATGGAGCGCAGGGAGGAGGAGGAGGGGAACGGGAGAGAGGGAGGGATGGAGGGGGAGAAGCCGGGGGGGAAGCGGAGGGAAAGGCGGCGGGCGGCAGATTGGCTGCCGCGTTTCCATGGCCGGCGCTGTCACTCACTGTCACCCGCCGCCCGTCAGGGAGGGAGCGGGAGGCAGCGCGGAGCCTTCAGCACCTCCCCGGCCTCGACAGCGCCCGCCGCCCCCATCGCCCCCCATCGCCTCCAACTGCCCCCCCACGGCTCCTGCCCCCGCTGCCCCCCGCCCCGGGCTGCTCCGCACCCTCCGGACCGGGAATGCATCGGGAAACGGGGTGAACGGGGGCTGGGGGGGTCCTGGCAGCGGGATGCAGCTGGAGGGCATCAGGAACATCCCCGCTTCTCCCGTATAGGTGACTTCCCATCTCTGATGGGAGCAATTAACTGTAAAGGGCTCGGCGCCCTTCTCTGTGCAGCTAAACCTTCATATACACACACAGGCACGCATAAACACCTACTTGAATATAGGAGGATATATGCGTCTATATGTGCATTTCTCTATGTATGTGTGTGTACGAGTGCGTGTGTACATATATATACTGTATCTATGTGTGTATGTATTTCTTTCAGCGTTTAAGACCTTATTGTTTTCGGCTGACTGGCCCTGAACAGACGCCGAGAATCGTCGCGGGGAGTGAGAAGTCATTTGTAGGTCAGGACAGCAACTTGGAGCCCATTTCGGGAATCTTTGGAAATATTGATCGCTTAGCAGCAATCAGCACCCCTCAAACCCTTATTATTATTATTACTATTATTATTATTACTATTATTATTTATTATTATTATTATTATTATATGTTACCCCCAGGCCCTGAGGAGCAGCGGAGCGGGCAGGTCCAGGGCAGGAGGGAAACCGCTTTGGGAGCTGGTAGGAAACGATTTGTTTTCTGGAAAGAGGGAACCAAACCAAGTGGCCACGGCGACGCTCAATGACAATTTCTTCCCAGGAACATTAGGGGAAAAGGCAACAAATACTTCGAATTAAGCTCAATATGTTCTCTCCTCTGCTCTTTACAATGTACTTTTTTATCCTTACTATTTTTCCTGGAACGCATGGCATGGAAATGCCTCCTTAATTTGATAGCTTCTTTCCCCCCACTCCCCATTGCATTTTCTTCCTTATTTCTTTATTTTTTTCTTTCTTTTCCTTTTAGAAAGCTCCTTTGCCAGCTGACTGAAATTAACCAGATTTACATTTTCTCCAATCATTTCTCAAAAAAAAAAAAAAAAGCTGGACTAGGGCTCGCCGTCTTTTCTTTAGTATCAAGTACAATTTGTCTTTTGCTTGTGAAGATTTGGTAAATCAGAAGGCAGATAGATAGCGCAGATGGTCTGAGGTGTCGGGTCAGATTATGCTACGCCTCAGTACAGTGCTAAGCTCATTCTGACGGAAAACCCTGATATTATTTTCACAGATCTACACAGTTCACTTGAAAAAACCCCTCCGAGCCATTTACATCATTTATGTGAGGCTCACAGCTAGCGGGATGGAAAAGCTTTCAATACTGCTCATTTTCATAAAACCCGACAGAGCTGGGGAGGCAGAAAAGCACAGACAAAACTCACGAGTTTTGAGTTAAGAGACACTTAAGAGAAACTTAAAATAAAAAATGCGGGGTGCGCTTCGGTTTCGCCTTGCGGATCCAGGTTTGATGTCATTCCACCCAAAGGAAAGGAGGAGAAAAAACACATAAAATTAAAGACGATCTGCAAATGTTGCTGAGGATCAGGCACGGAGGGAGAGATTCCCTTCCCGTTGGAGCGGCTCGGAGCAGGATCCCCAAGACCCCTGGCTGGACACGAATAGATAAATAGACAGATAGATAAATAAATATTAGGAAAACGAGCTGTGAGCACCGGGCTTCCCTAGCGAGGGGCTGGGGAGGTGGCGGAGCCGGGTGCGCTGGAGCCCCGGGGCTCCCCGCACAGGGCGCAGGAGGCGGAGGGTGGAAACGGGCGCTTGGCTCTCGCTACCATTGCACTTAGTAGCCTTGCAAGCCTTCATTGACTTCTATTTTATTTTATTTTATTTAAGCGTGCGCATGAGCCGGCGCGGGAGCCTAACGGCCCTGAGCTGAGCGAGGCTCCGCAGTGAGAGCCGAGCCTAGAGGCTAAAGAAACGCGTCCTCATTAGGCTCAGGGGGCTGGGGACTGTCCCCCAGGTCACCAGGGACGAGTCCGGCGGGGGGGACACGACAGCCCTGCTAGGGGCAGAGAGCAGGGGCGCAGACACCGAGATGCCCGGCAGATCCGTCTCAACCAGCTGCCTCCCGCAGCTGTAAAAGCCGGGAAGGGTATTTGGGAAGTGGCACCAGCGGTGCCAGCGGGGCTTCCTGAGCGCTTCCAAACTTCCCTCTCTCTCCCTGGGCTGTTATCCTTCAGGGAGGGAATTTGGGGCGAAAACAGAGACTTTCCGAGTCTCTGTTCCCGCTTGGGGAGCGCGATATTTGAGCCATAAGTGGTGGGCGATGCGGCTCCTCCACTCTGTTTTTGTCCCCTCTTTTATTTCATATAATAGGGGCGCTACCCATGACATTATTAACCAGCCTCAGTAACATCCTCAATTTAGGAAGCAGGTCCGAGCTCTGCCTCAGGTAGCGTGAATCCCTGCGGAGATTAACCCGCTGGAGAAGGAGAAATCAAACTGCCCATAAAAATATATGTATCATAAATAAAACACTATTGTTAAACTATATCGTCCTGACGGTCCCCTTTACACGATGCCCACTTTGGCTGTGGACAGGACGTCCCTCGAGTGTGTCCTAAAGCCATAATTAAGATAAGCCCGGGAATGAAAAGCTCCTGGTCCCGAGCCGAGATTTCTGCCCCTTTCCCAGCTCGTCCGGGGCAGCGGGAGGAGAGGGATGCACTGCAACAGGACAGTGTCCGGGGCCGCTTATAGGAAAATGTTGTTTTTTAAAATAATACCTGCGGTCGCGGGACCGCATGGAGCTCCCGGGGGCGCTTCCCTACACTGGGAATTTGGAGGACCGGGATTTTGGAGGAAGGAGCTGAGGCTCATTCCGGTTTGACTAGTGGTAGCCAGGGCTGGGCAGGGAAACAGAGGGCATTTCCAGCCTTGAACCTCGCACAAAACTGTTGCCTCAGCGTTTTGTGTCGTCCCAGGGCTATGGGTAACAGGCAACGCTGAATAACGCACCCCGAAGAAAACCCGTGGGGTTTTAGCAGCCCTGGAGCACCAGGTAGCCTTAAAACCCCCAAGATCTTCAGGCCAACGAAGGATTTACAACCTCGCTGTGTGTTTTGTGTATTTCCTTTTATTATTTTCTTCGAGAGGTATCCTAGCACCCACTATCACTCCTTTTATTCCCAAAAAGAGCTCTGCTTAAAGTTGTAATCTCCTTAAATAGGAAGCGTGCACAGGTTGACTCGACTTAAATTTCTGATACCTGCCGAAAGTAGCAAAATGTCCCTAAAACTCTGCCTGTCGACAAAGATGTTCCCTGGATAACCCATTTCCACTCTCAGAGCAGGCATTTTTTTAACTCTTATAACCTCGCTTTCCTGCAGTGTGAGAGTGTCGGACAAGGGCTGATGAATTTTGTGTTAGAAGAAAGATTTAGAGACAGAGAGAAAAGACTGTCCTCGTATGAGGCCCTTATCAAAGCTGGGGCTGCCACTGGACAAGATTTCCCCTTAATTTTCTTAAGTGCGTAGCTCACAAGGGCTATGTAGCCCCTCATCCATCCGGATTTGTCTGGCTAGTACCTTTTCCTGAAGGTTAACACACAAAATACGTTTTTTAAATATTATTTCTTTACAACTCAAGTTTCAGTAAAAACACTTCTTAAAAAAAAAGTCTGATTTCTGTCAGGGCTTTCTCTAAAAAAGTCTTTTGCCTGTTTTGATGCTTCTCTTTCTCTGTGTGTGAGTTCCTGTTTTACATCTTCTTTTCCCTCGTAGGAACTTTATTATTACTATTGCTATAGCTATTACTATTTCCCTGAGAAGAAGGCATTCTTGCTGCTCCCTTCCCTTGGAAGCAGGCAGAGAGCTGGAGTCTTACGGGAAACTTGTTTTAGGTATATGGAAATGTAGAGAGATCTTTTAAATATTAAATATTACCCGTTCCCCCTAAGGTGGAGGGAGGACAGAAGACTGTCTTTTGTCTTAAAAAAAACCAAAACAAACAAACATACATACCCCCTGCTGGGATTAGCTTTTTAAAAATTATTATTATTTTTATTTTTTATCTTACTGGTGGCTCCCTGAACTTTACAGCGCTGTAAGGGCTAGGAGCTTTGTTTCCTGGTGCAACCCACTCATTCCCTTCCTGAAATAACTAGGCACTTTTGGGATTCAGAAGAAAGTCCTGTGGCTAGAAGAAATCTAGGAAGAAAATCACTAGAGACTTAGGAAGAATATGGCTCTTCCTTGCTCTCTTCTTGGAGAAACTTTGCACAGAGGCCCTAGAGATCGTTTCAGGCCCTTCTCCTTGCTCTAAGATCCCTGCTTTTTCTCCCCCTTTCCATCAACTAGAAGAGGACCTTGCCAAAGGGAGCAGGGGCACATGAGTGGCAGTGAGGAAGCCAAGGCCATGGAGCACCTTGGTTTTAGGATTTTTTGTTTAGGAAGCTAGAGATCCTGGTGGTTTACCAGGATGGAGGCAGCTGGTTATGGAGCCCTTCCAGAGCCCAGCATTGACTGTCCCTCTTGTCAGAAGGATGCAACTCATTCCTCAACCAGAGGTGACATCATGGAAGAGTCTGTCCTTCTTGAGATCTGGGGAAATAAAATACCTGTTTATATATGTATTTATTTATTTCAAAGGCATATTATCACAAAGCAAGGCGAAACAAACAAGGAGGATGCATTGGGACACAAAGCTCCCCTTTCTCCAGTGATCGCCTTGGGGCAGCTCTCCCTTCCCTGTGATAAATTGGAGGGTTAAAATTGCTCCTGGGCCCTGTGGGGCTCCTGGTGGTTGGAACTGACTGGGAAGACCCCTCTGAATCTACCCTAAGCCCGCTAAAACAAGCACCAACCATCCAGGCCAGATCATGTCCCTGAGGACCAACTGATGGGCCACCCAACTTCTCTAAGTACCCTTGATTGAAGAAGGGTACACTTTCCTACATGAAAGTGTAGGAAGGTCAAGAGGGAGGAGACTTCTTGGGAGGACCAAGGAGACGATGAGTAGAAACATGAGGAGACATGGTGCAAACAATGGCTAATGGGCATCAATGAATGGAGGCTCATGGACATGGTGGAAATCATGTACTTTTCTGCCATAAAACCTCTGTTTCTGGGAGTTTTCAGTGCAGCACGACGGGCAGATGGGTCCTCCCCAGCAGGAGTGGCAGAAACTCCCTGACAACCCCCCAATTTCCACTTGTTCAGGAGCTCCCACGAGCGCTATGGCGGGCCCGGCGCAGGGCTCCTCGCTCCCCGCGGGGGGGCAGCCGGCGGCGGCGGCGCCGTCTCCCCGGTAGATGGAGCATCCTCCTCGCTTTTGGCTGGCTCCGC
>JAUBOD010000086.1:4854912-4865785 GCA_032353885.1 Nothura maculosa | reverse complement strand
AGCGGGAAGGTTGGACCAGATGATCTCTAGAGGTCCCTTCCAACCTTATAGATTCTGTGATTCTGTGATTCTGTTTTGCCAGCCTCCCTGCTCTCCTGGGCTTGTTTGACAAGGAAAGCAATAAAACGCTACTAAGGAAAAAGGCAAGGGAGGGATTTTGTTTATGTTTTGGGAGGGCTCTTTTCGAAGCACAGATCTGGTGCAATGAATGAGGCACTGGGGGGTTCTGCTGAGGATCACACAAGATGTCTACGTCGCTTCCGTCAAATGGCTTCAGATTTGGGCTGCAGGAGCAGCTGATGGACCAATATTTAGTTGTCCAGGTCTTGTGGCTTTGCTTTCAGGGAGGCCAGGCTCATCCCACTCCTGCTGGGACACGATTTCTTCTGTACTTGCATTTTCCTTTGCTTCCACATTCCTTTCCCTACCCATGGCTGCTCAGAAATACCTGACAAAAATGCACTTTTAACTCCATATTTGGTGAAAATCCGGCCCAAGAGAAGTCAGTGCAAAGGTAGCGTCAGGGGGGCAGGATTTCACTTGTTTAGCTAGAAACAGGTTTTGCCAGAATCTTGGCTCTTTCCCCTTAAGTTACAGTGATCACTGGGGTAGAGGGAAAAGGGGAGGAAGAATGATAATAGATAAATAGATAAATAATACGCAGGGCAAATACACAATAACTATTAATCTATTGTTTTGTATTAAAACCAGGAAAATCAGGGCAGTGGATGAAAAGAAGCTGGGATGAAAATTAAGATCTTTGTTTCTGAATTTGCATTTCTCTGGTTTGCAGCAGTATAAATAATCCTGGCTAATGGGCTGAGCTCCCTCCCGTCACTGGCATTACCTATGGGAGGCCTGTTCCGGCAAGCTGGGCCTTGCAGGGTCAAAAAACCCTCATGAGGAAGAGCAGAAACACACGATGTGTTTCACCAAGGTTTGTTAACCAGCCCCTTCACTGTAAAGTGAAACTCAGTGCTGAGGATGTGGCCTCATGTCGGTCGCCCCAAGGCCAACGTGTCTAGCAGCAGCCTGGGGATTTCTCTTCTCCAGTGTCCTACTGCACATGCTTTCCTGAATGAGAGAGGAGAGACAGGGTTTACCAGTTGTTGTTGTCTCAGTAGTTTTATTATCTATGCTCTGGTTTGCTCTGTGGCTGGATAACTGTTCTGGGAGGGAAGGACAAGGCCCTAGTTTGGGCTGGGGAGGAAGTGGTGCTGCCATCATCCTCCAAAGGGTGGCAGAGATACTGGAAAGCCTGGGGCTGATACGGGGGCAGCCATCAGATTCCCTCCGTCCCTTGCTCCAGCCCCACCTGAACCTGCTAGGACATCAACCCCCATCAAAGAACAGGAGCAGGAAACGTGGAGCCATCCCGTTGTCCACTTTCCTCCATTGTCCTGCAGCCGTGCTTGGGCATTCCTCCTTTATGCATCCTCCCCTCCCTCCCCCTTTTTGTCCTCCTTCCCAGATCAACACCTGGAGTAGGGGCTGTCATAGGAAAGGAACCCCACAGTGCCTTATTCCAACCAAGATTGTGTTTCAAATAACCTGAGCTTGCTTTCTTTTTTCTTTTCTCCTTTGATCTCCTTTTAAGCTGCAGTGATTTTGCTTTATCAGCATCTGAGTCAGATTTCTGAGACCCACCGCAGGCGCTGCGCCCACCTAGCGCTGCGCGCGACGGTGGTGGTCCCCGACGCGTGCCGAGATGTGCGATGCAGCTGAGCTCAACGGGATCACAGCTTTTATCTGGCACTTCCCTGCGCCTTCTGACACTGCAGGAACCACATGGGCTCATGTCGGGGAAAAAGAATTAGGGAAAAACATCCATTCTTGGGAGAATAACCAAGAAAGAAAGTTGCGCTGCAGTTGTCTAAGGGCCACCAGCTCCTGTATCAGCCCATCGACAACCAGTATTATTGAAAATAATGTTTGGAGAGGAAAAGATGTGGCTCACTGCAGGATGACCCTCTGGACTTGCAGGTACCTCATGCTCCCTATTTGTGTCCATGGTAGTGAGGCTGGAGATGGCAAGCTGGACCACAGTGCAGCAGTTCTGCACTTCAGGAAGAGCTTGGGATGAGTCCTTGAGCACCCACAGTGTCACTGAGCACCAGGTCTCATGCAGAGGGCCCTACAAATCTGGTTCCACGTTATCTCTAACGCAAGTGATTCTCCCATTCCAGCAACAGCATCCATGCTAACGAACCCTTCTTCTACAGGTCCTGCAGGATAAGAGCATTCATAGCATTGAACTTATACTCGTTTTTTGGGGGGCTTCATGATGTTCTCCTTTACATCTCTTTCTTCTCCATTGAGTCCTAATCTTGTCATTCAAGCTGCTTAGGTGGACCTTCACCCCATGCTTTGCACCCTATAAAAGTTTCAAGTTTAGGGTATGGGATACTCTATCTTGGACTGGTAGGAGGTGCTGAGGGCTTTGCAAGGTGATCTTGGTGTCTGCAGGAGGAGGTGTGAAGCCTGACCTGGTCTTACAGGTGTCACTGGAACAGAGATCCCAGCAAGGAATGGAAGGGTCCACGTACATTTGAGCCAGGGAAACCGGGATGGGAAGGTGGCTGAGGTCCTCGGAGAAGTTTTCTTTGGAATATCATTCCTATTAGTTAAAGTCATCAGATTTAAAAGAACATGCTTTGCTCAATAGCCAAATGTTAAAAAAGAAAAGAAAAAAAAAAGGAAAAATTTCAATGCAATCCTAAATCCACACCTCTGTATGGTTTTTTTTTTCCCTTTTCCTTCCTAAGCTGTTGCAAATGCACAAAGAAAAGTCAGGGGAGGGCAGCAGTGCACAAGTGGCTTCCTCTGCAAGCCCCTCAGGCTGCAGCGGTGCAGGAGGCTGAGGCAGCTGCTGCCTGCACCAGCCCGTGCCGAAACCAGCACCGTGCTACAAACACCATGGATGTCACCCCACGTGTCACCGGTCGAGCACTGCTCCCTCCGAGACCAATGTGCCCATGGCCTGTTTGTAAAACACACTAAGGAGGCAAATTCCTGCTCTTCCTGAGGGTGCTTCAACACTTTGGTGAGCGCAGATGCAGTCACCAAAGATGTGGGTATCCTGCTTTGGAAGTGCCCTGGAACACATACTTTAAAACAAAATGCCTTCATTGAAGCAACATTGGTCAGAGCCCTGTGAGGGTGGAAATCAGACACAGAGGGAACATCTTTGAGCCTTTTTATCCATGGCTTCCTCTGACTCTGCAGGGTGGAGTAGGAAGTGGGCGAATGTTTCAAATGGAGACTGCTTTGCATCATTTTGCATCATTTTGCATCAAATGGCATCATTTGTTCTTTATATTCTTCATGTATATGAGCTGAAATATATGAGTGGGGTCAAGCTTATTTATTCCTATGGAAATTTAGGCAGGAGCAAAGCGCAGCCCTGAGATGCAGGCATCGGCATGCTCACTGAGACTGCTGTGAAACAGGCAGGCAAGCGAAACACAGGAATATTGTTATTAATGATACTGTAACTCAAAGCTATTCAGAAAAAAAAAGGTTTCTTGAGGGGTGTTTCTCCTCTTAGACATCTGAAGTCCCCTCTTCTCATAGACAAGCTATTTTAAACTGGTTTTCAGGTTCACTAGAAACCATGACTTGGCATGTGATACGTCCCACCTCATCTAAATGCCTTTAGTTTTTGGATTGCTTATCCAGCCAGAAGAGGAAATGCTATTTTAGAGCTGCAGAACAGCATCAGCATCGTACTCCCCTTGCAACGGCTCTCACACACCTAGATGAAGGCTTTTGCTAAGGATGCTTTTTCCATGGCAGGGAAGTGAACCCCAGATTGCAGCAGCCTGATCGTCTGCAACTGCATGAGGATCAGTGGCTATCGAATCAATTCCTAGGTCATTACGGGACCATTGGCTCTTGAGTTTTTATTAGCTTTTCTGTTTCCTCTATTATTTTTTCCCCATTCTGCACTAAAATCAGTTGAGAAGAACTGACAGCTTTGTTCTATTTTCTTATATGAGATTGTTTGGAATTGGCTTGGATCTGGCAAGTCTATCCTCTTTGATAGAAAGGATAGAGAAGGAGAGAAAGCAAGTGCAGAGATTTGACCATCAAAGTCTTGTCCAAAGTTTTAGAAGTGCAGAGAAAGGGCAGTGATGGAGATGAAGTATCTGCATCTTGTCTTCACATCGTCTTCGTTCCTCTGACTCTTCTTTGTACACAGTTGAGACTTGGTCTGAAATTCAAATTAAGATTCCTACTCTGCCTTCAATTTCATTTTGTGCCCCAAAGCAAAATTTCCTGCATAATTATGTGTATTTAGGTCAGTTCTCCATTGTTCAGCTCTGCAAAGAAAATAGCTGATTTGCTAGTGGAGAGAATTGCTAATACAGTCTTCAAAGGCATTTTTTTGCAATTAAAGAAATAAACTAGAATGCAGGCATGTGTTTGATTTGGTGTTGTTTTGAGACTTTTCACATGCCTCTTTCTGACAGCAGAGTGACTGCATTTAAACACAGACCATATTTGACATTTATATGTGAACAAGCTGGTTTGCCAAACTGAGCATTTTAAAAAACAGTCGTTCCATTTCCATACTTCTCTCAGATGTTAATCAATATTCTGCAGTATGCACAAATATTGATCTCACCAACTAACATTAAATCCAGAAAACTAAAACATCTCAGCTTCTCCTGCTCTTTTCATTGTATTTCCTCCCTATTCTTAATTTGTGGGAAATCTTTTTTGTTTCTAAATTGAATTTCCACTGCGACCAGAACTGGTTTAGTATCTTCCATTCAAGTCTGACTGTGAAGCTCCAGCCACATATATACAGGACCGTATAAGTATTTTAACACATGTAGGTATAGAATTAAAACCTAACATTCTGATATGAGTGATGAACAAGAAAGCTCTCTTAAGCACTCAGTTATTTGCTTAGACCAGGGGTCTATGCAAAGCCATGCATTAAGCTCTTTATTTTACTGCAAAGCAAACAACATTACTCTGAGTGCTTATTTATTTATTATTTAATGCTCAGAAACTCAAGGCCTGGTCATGTGGCTCCAAAAATATTTCAGTGGAGGCATCGCCTGGATGGATCCAACTATTTGAGGCCATCGTGTGCAGGCCCCCGTCAGGGCTGAAATTCGGGTCAACTCCACCAAAGGTTGGGTGGTAGGAGGACAAAAACAGCAGATTCTATGTGGTGGTTTCTATGAATTAATTAAGAAATAAAACATCATATATCCCTTGTCTCTCTTGCCCCCCCGGATGCTCACAAAGGACCACACGGCTGAGCAGATCTACCTCGGGATGTGGGGAGAGAGGGGGAGCCAAGAATCAGGTCAGAGCACAGCACATCCTTGGGATGCCTCGGGGCACCGTGGCCATGGCCTGCCTGGGAAATCGATGCCGGGAAGCTCGGCTGAGTGGAGCCCATGGCCCCCCGCGGAGGCACCAACGAGGGAATGGCCCCGTCTTCTCCAAGCTAATGAGTATGAGGGTTTCCAGGCCCAAGACCCGCACCGAGATCTAGTGAGGGCTACTGAGGCCCTGCAGCGTGAGCCCCGCCCAGCCACTCGGCCTCATGTAAAATCAGCAAAAACACCGGCTTTCTTTGGATAAAGACTTGATTATCAGGACAAATGCTTCCTGTCCTTCCTCCTCCTCCGTGAAACCAGCCCAAACCATCCCCAGCTGTGCTGGGTCAGGCTGTACGTGGCAGGGAACGCACGCGATGCCCCAACTGCAGCTGCCTACTGAAATACACGTCAAGCGAGATGGCCGCCTCGAGGGACAGGCCGCCCCGCGCCTTTGTCTTACAGTTTTCTCTAGCTAGAAGCACTGGGGCGGTGAAATGGGGCTACTTCCTTCTGGTAATATGATAAATTTGCCCACGTTTCATTGCTTTGCACCTTAGCATTTCTAACTACCGCCCAGCTAATGCTGCACTCCTTAGAAACTAAATCCAAACCCAAGTGTGGGAGTGTTTTGCTCCCTCCAAACACAGGCTCCTAGCGCTGGAGGGAAGCTGGGAGTGAGATTCTGAGAGCTAAAGGAGCAGCTGGAGTTGGATTTATCTGCCATGGGGGCACTGTGCATTCTCTAGGAAGAGTGTGTGCATTAAGAGTCATGATGCTCCTGCAGATATGGAAAGATCAGTCGTCCCAAGATATCCTCAGCAGAGCAGGAGAACTTCCATTGGGTCTGCTCTCCATCAGGGTTTGAAGGACTGAGGAGATATTTATGCTAAACACCTTACTACAGTTCTTTTTTTAAGGGAGAGATGTACAGGAACTGGTAATAGGGTTTGAGCCTACTACTGAAAAAACCTACAAATTCAGGACATAGGCATTACCTGTATTCTTAAAAATGGAGAACATGATAAACCACTAGCAGTTCAATGGTCTGAACACGTCCCAAACAGGCAGCAGTGCCAAACCTTTGGAAATCAAGTAATCATGAAGATATAGACAAAAAAGAAGAAAAAAGGTCCAAAGTAGCTCTATTAATTCACTTTGCCTCAGTCAATGCTGGCAGTACAATTGTGTTTGGATTTGTTTCTTTTATAAAGACAAACAGCAACAGCAGAGGAAATGAACTGTGGGTTCAGTGCCACAAAACCATATGAAATGACTTACTTTTAAGCCCATGGGAATCTCAGTGTCCTCAGCTGGGACTTAATGCTCATCACACTCTGTGGGACTTTGCCAGCACCAGACCTACTGAGTGGAAGTGGAGAAATGGTCAGATAAGCAGAGACAAAATATTCACCTTTCAGCACTGGCTGCTGGTAAAGCCAATAGAAAGACTTCAGCTTTTTTTAGCAATATCTCTGTTAAAATGTGTGTTGTAGCAAGAAAGCATAAACAATTCTTAACATCTAAAAAAAAGTAGAAAATGCACATAGCAAAGCCAGGCAGGGATACAATAATACTTAGAGAATTTGTAGACTTTTCCAGAATTCTCAGGCTTTTGCAGTCTGGAAGCTTTAGGTTAGGGAAGAAGAACCAAAGCCATCAGTACACAGAATGTGGCAGAAGAAATGTGCTTTTTTACACACAAAGCAAGAATCAACTACAGAACAAGAATCTACTCCTGTTGCTTAACCTGTTGTTTTTTAATAAAAATTAGACTAAAACCAGAGTTTATCTAGAATCAAGATAATAATAAAATTGAGTACAGTCCCTTAACAAGCTTTAATATAAGCTGGTAAATAAAAGTGTGGTAAATAAAAGTTGGATCAGCTTCTACTTCTGAAGTTATGATGGGGCTTCAAGTGTCACTAAGTCAAGATCCTCATGCCCAGCTTGGTATCCAAAACTGGGGCAAGATCCAGCCCTATTAAGCTGCCCCCTACTAATGCTGTTTTAAGAGAAGACCAAAAAATCTTGACACTGAAACATCTGTAAGTTTTAAGATTATAAAATTGTGCCACTTTCTACTCTCGAGTGGTCAGTTCCCACTATAACCACGGCAGGCCCTGGGCACTATACAAAAGCAATGTGTACTTCTAAAGAACTGCTAAAATCCCTCTGGCCTTTTAGAAAAAGGAGTTTTGTTAAGTAGGAAATACATAGGATAGAAAGAATTAAAAAAGCACAGTTGCAAAAGTCATGGAGGTTCACCATGCCCAAATCCTATTTCTACTTAGGTTAGGGATACCATAGGTTATTTTGAAGAGAGATCAAAAAAAAAAAAAAGGTTTTGTTTCCTTAAATGCTTTCTGTGCATACTTGGCACATACCTTATTTTGCTGAAATAAACTGGATAGAGCTTTTTCATCCCATCTTTTCATAGTTTATGGGGCAGTAGTCAAATGTTAGAGGAAGGTAACTGCTTGCACCAAGTTATACTCGGTATTTGTGAACCAGCAGCAAACTCCACAATACAACATTGGAGTAAAGGGGGAAGAGGCAGAACATAATGTTATGTTCTATTTCTAGTAAAAATACTGGAAAGTTTGCATTCAAATTCATGATTTAATTACAAATTAATGTCAATATATAAATTTGAATCATACTGATGAACTCCCAGTTCTGCAGGTTCACAGATACTAGTCATAAGCTGAGCTCACTCCACTCTTGTGCCAGCATGAGTGGACTCACTCTCATGCTCTATCTTTTCATGTTGCAGTGCTAATAGTTTTAATTATTTGTATCATTAACAGTAAGTGATACTTTTCAATTTTCTGGAAAATTCACTCTCATTCCTTCAGAACTGGCATTAGAGTGATTACTTGTATTCTTCAAAAATGCTAAAATTCAGACTTAAAAACACAAGTTAAATGAGTATCATGGTGCTTTTAAACTAGCCCTCCTAAAGTGCTGTCCAACTGATTCTGGCCACAGTGAAAATCTTGTTAGCTGAATGTGTCCTTCAAAACTCCTAGGATGGCATTCAAACTTACTGCTACACACCAAGCATTAATTAATTAATTAATTCATTAGAAATGAACTAATAGTGGTAGTTACCAATGTACTATTCTTCAGGCTTGAAGGTAAAACCACTGAAACATAAATTTCCATATAAAGGGGATAAAGCACTCTTTTTATAAGTCTGGAGCTATAAAACCAAGGGATAGATTTTGTTTCCCATGTTTCCTCCACATGAAGTGTGAATCAAGGCTAAATCATTTGTATAATCTACAGGAAAAAAAGCCATTTAATTGTGACTCCCCTAAATCATTTTGCTATTCAATATTTCCAATTTTTAATCCCTAAAGGGACTGGGCTGACAAATTTGCTCCAGGTAACAGGTGGTGACAGATCATCCTTCCTTGCCTGGGTTGACCTGCACAGTAAGAGTCACAGATCTACCAGCTTTGTCCAGGACAGAGGCTAAAACCAGTGTTAATATTTTGTCATCCTTAAATGCTATGAATTATACTATAAAAGTCAGCCCTGTCTTTTAACGTATTGAATTGGTTATCTTAATAACAAACTCTCTTGATTTTTATTGGGATGACCAACATACAATCAACCTAAGCACTCAATATTCCACTTTATCAGAGTGAGTGAATAGGAAAAGCTGAACCAGGTCTAACAGAGAGTTTACCATTTAGTGGCAGTGAAACAGAAGGTATGAAAATGGTTTATCGCATACCACTCAAATACACACAACGTGATGCAATGCCTGCTTTATTTAGTGGAATCGCTTTGTAGACTAGAAATAAACCCAATTCCCACTTACTGCAATGCAATACTCCACCAGTAACAGGCATAATGCAGTTTGTTCAACTGATTCCAAACCAAAAAAAAAAAAAAAAAGTACAATCTCAAAAAGTTAAGTTAGAAACTAAGTTCACACATTTTCTTTGGGACCAGGAATCTGTACATAGTACAAAATATACATTTATTGAATTTTCTGTAAACACACAGTTTGAATTGTGTAAAACTGTAAAGAGTGGGTGAACTACGTGGAGAATAATTTATTATATATTGTTATACATTCTACTTAAGGAAAATAGTTATGCTCTTGTATATTACTCTGTTAAATTTATAAATTCCATAATGAAGCTGTGTATTCTGCAAACATGCTTTTCAAGCTTAAATCTCTCCATTCGTAACACACATTTATACAGGTTATCAATGAAAAAGTTACACTTTCCACAAAATAGATATAAAGAGGTCAAGAATGTTCTAAAAGGACAGGCACAGCATGTCACTACAAATGAGATTTGTCTGATGATACCACGTGGAGTCAATTCTGTGAGGAGACAGGTGAAAACTCTCTAATTCAGCATGTTTGTACATGGTCTCAGTCACAAGACAGATGCTAAAATCCCAAATCTCTGCTTTGGAAGATTTCTAAAGCAGCCAGTTCTGGAAATCACACCCCGCTTCACACTTTGCACCTACTAGTACTAGTTAAAGAGAATTTCAGCTTTTGTCACCTTTGTCACTGGTGATTTAGTTTCTTATCCACTGACCTATCTGACACTACTTAACATGAACATTTGCACAATTTAGTACTTTCCCTGGAAACTAGATTCCTGGCACCAAAGAGTTAGTTCTAGTTAATAAATACAACTTAACTCTTGGTACTCGAGGTTATGGTGAATTCCAATATCAGTGCTAAAATGTACGCTCGGGAACCCCAAATTCCAGCGGCGAACATGGTGTTTGCCAGCCAAAGGTTTGGGATTGGGTATGGCAGCATTCCAGGTACCGGGGACCCTACTATATAATGCCCAGTTTCCCATTCAAAAGCCCCAAAGTTGCAAAATGCAGCAAACTCGACAGTATAGCACTCAATGCTCAACATGGATAACAGTTCTCTAAAACATACAGGTGTTTCCCAGATGTCCGTGACTGGACATGGAAACAATGGAAACAATTCAGAACATTATTCCTAAACTCTTAGGGCCTTGTTACTTCCCCATCCCAGGTACTCCTTAGCTGGAGTTCCTTTGTATTCATTTAAGTTAAAAGCACCACATGAAAGAACTGAATTCATAAGCTGTGTTCAATGCTTTCAAATAAAAATAATGCTGACTTACATATTTAAAGAATTAGGAAATTGTTATTTTCCATGAAGCTAACGTTTTGCTTTAACAATACCACTTTCTACCCCTAGAGCCACCCAAAAAGTCATTTTCAAAGCCAAAACTGAGCAGATCACAAAAATAGGGCCAGTAACTCTCCAACTATACATGTACAAACTGTATATAGTGCGAGTGAAGCTCCATCAGCTCCAGTAGCACATGAAGTTAAACAAAAACCTGTGTTTCTTAAGATCATTTTACTTCAGTTTTCTCCTGAGCACAAATGCCATGATCTGGTCCCAGATCCCAACAGGAAAATTGAAATTGGTTACTCATATTTCCATTGCTCAAACTGAGGTGGCTTCAGCAATAGAAGTGAAATTAAGGCCTGGAGATCTCAATCCACAG
>JAUBOD010000086.1:4836138-4848355 GCA_032353885.1 Nothura maculosa | reverse complement strand
CCCTTCAACTTGCACCCTGTTATAACTCAGCTCTATTTTAAACATTTATAATTAGAAGGCTGAATAGTGTACTAAATCCTACTTTTGAACTGCAAGTTACAAACAGGAAAAAATTTACACAAGAAAAAAATCACAGAGACAGTGCTTTAAATCATAATGGTGGGGCTACATAGCACGGCATCACATCTACACATTCAGTCCCTGAGTATCTGCAATTTTGGCTCATTTATGCCTCCAGACAATAGTTTGACAATGAAGAACGTTTAACTCCTATTAACGTTAATGTTAACATGATTTCTGTTACCTGATTAATAAAAAACTAGTACAAAGTGGCAAGCTAAGTTCTGGCCAGCTCTTTTTAACCCATTTGCCTCTGGGTCCATTTTCTCCCTTGCCCAGGATGTTCCACATCCAGCATCCTGCACCTGCCTCATCCATTCTATAAGCTGGGCACGGATGATGCTGCCACAACCAAGAGGTACAAGAGCAGCAACAGCTCGAGCAACAGCTGAGCCAGGAGCACAGAGACCAGGACAGACTCTTCATGCACCAGGCTGCTTCCTTCAGCATCACTATCTGCTATTAAAAACCATGAGGAGCTTCACTTATGGGCCAGGCTGCTGCTCTCCTGCTGCGCTTCCCTGTCATTACCAAAAATACAGGGAATAGAAATATTATTCCTCTTGTTTAAAGGCACTGCCTCACTGATTGCTTTGAGGGGAAGAAGCTAGTTATGTCCCTAGCAATGCCACATATGACAATTTCTTAGCATTAAAACTCTGCATCCTCAGTTTAGACTTGCACAAAGAACAGTTCACTGCAAGTCAAAAAGTTAGTTAGCATGGAGGCATATATATTTATATATTTATTTTTTAAAGACTACACCACTAAAATCAGCCTTTGCAAGGGCATCATCCTCCAGTTTTTCCCCTGGAGAGCAAAGTAGCCAAGTAGAGCGGTTAAAGGAGTGTTTGTTTCAAGTGCAAGGATGAGGAATAAAAACAGTAGTCAATAAAAGAGGCAGAAGCTGCGTGCCAGCCATTCAGCCTGCAATTTCCTGTCTCCAAGCTGCTGACATCAGCACAAAACGCAGAGGTTTGGGTACTGTGTATCTGCAGAAGAGTAACACACTATAGTGGGTATGTGAATGCAGAGCACCCTTTCTCAGGCAGCAGCTAGGATTTATGCTTTAATTATGCTAAAAGTATCATAAATGAAACCAAACTGTAACACCCAGCTGTAAAGCCAATGCACAATTCATACACGTGCCTGGACATTTCACTTTATGTCACAGCTGAGAATGCAAATCATTTTTGCTGATAGTAAAGGATCATTTTAACTACTTAAAACTACATTTTAACTATAGTCCTGCACTGCTAACAACTGAACATTTGCTCAGTGATTTAATTGCAACTAGGAATAATGCTCCTGTTTTAGAGTTCCTTATCTTTTTTTCCTCCTGCTCCTAAGTTAACCAGTGGACGTACCTTACAGTTTAATCATTGACATATCCTAAGAACCTAAACTGTATGCATAAGGTGGACCATGATTAGTACTGAGAAAAGTATTCATGCATTGCTTGAAAGGTGAATATACCATATAAAATGATAGTTACAAATTTAATCAATCTACAAATATTTTACTTTCTGGTAATGGGGGGGAAAAGAAGTCTCCCTAACAAGAAAAATATATATGACTCCTGGCATCATTTGGCAGAAGAGCATATGGAAACCTAGAGAGGATTCCAGTTAAGGAACTGCTGAATAAACCCCACCCCATTGGGGTTTTGAGGCTGCAATCAGCAGAAGGCATCAGGAAAGCCACAAGGTATAATCTAATGAACACAACTTTCATATTACTTCTCTTTAGGAGAAGACATTAGGGATTAGAGAGAGTGAGTATGCTCAGCAATACATTTCTGCACAAAAATTATTGGGGCAGAGTGAGAATTAAGGAGAAAAGATACTTACAGTATCATCGTTCCTGTAGGGGTTGAGTCTGTTATAAACAGCTTCAATCACACTCCGTCTAGATCAAAAAAAAAATAAAAGATTTTAAGGCCATGTCTTTTTTCTCTCCCACTCAAGTCAAATACTTGAAGTATAATTGTTATTTAAGCAGCAAATTTAAAGAGTTATTCATTCAAGAAGCAAGTTTACTGCAAGTTCTAGGTCTCATTAAGCATGGAAACACAACAACTTCGTTCTTCAAAACCTTTAGATTCAAGAAAAAGCAAGGCTGAATAGTGGCCAGAGTTCAGCAAGAACCTGACATTCAGACCAGGCTGCAGGGTTTTCTTTTGCTGATGTGTCCCAGCTTTTGAAAGGGGCATTAGGGAACACGATGCAATTTGAACATTCTGCTCATTTGTGTGCTGGAGAAATACTGCAGCAGCACTTAATATATCAGGACACTTTCAGAGACGAGTATCAGCTTTGGTGTTTTCTGGATGCGTTAAAAGTGCATCCCAAAGTACAGCTTTGTTCTTATTAAATTCTTTAATGTACTTTCTATTAAAGTCCCATAGAGTTATTTATGAAGCCAGTTAAGTTTTTTCTCTATTTTTAAAATATTAATGGTTTCCAATAACATGCCTGTGATTCTCCTATAAATTTTCTCCTGAAGAAATTAAAACTAGAAATGGCAGATTTATATGCACTTTATCTTCATTCTGAGAAGTCTTTTTAGAAAAAAAACTTAGCATATTTAAAATCATGTGTAATCAATAATACTTCCATCTTTTGAATTCCTGGCTTATCTAGGAAAAAATATTAAAAGTGGAAACAACAGATAAACAGGCAACATGAGCTGTTTCTACGATGTAAAACGGTGTCTTTTTATTATTTTTAATACTAAAAAAGTGGCAGAGAGAGGAAAAGGAAGCCTTTGCCTTACCTAGCACATGAGAAATAAACTTTGGAGTGGGAACAGGAAGGAAAGAAGGGAGTAGGAGACAGGATGTATAAAGTGGACTTTAAAAATAACTTTCTTCCAGATCCCCTCTTTGCAGAACCAAATATGACAAAGTAACAGCCTACAACTGCAATACAAAACAAGCTTCAAAGAAGAACATGAACACATGCAGGGGAGTCGCAGTGGAGGGCAGCAGCAGAAGAAAAGCAGATGAGAGGCTCTATAATCATCCAGTAAATACACACTGAAGAGTCAGATACTACCATGCAGCAGTCTAAATATCACAGCTCCAGTGAATGATTACATGGCACAGAAAAAGAGGCGGAATGGGAAGCAGTAAAATGAAGCAATTACGCACAAAGGATGTTGCATGTACGAACTTAAGAGTTTCTCTGATCTTTCAGCAACAGCTATCTCTGATATTAAACAAAGGCAAATTTCTGGAGATGTGTCGTCCCTCCAAACTGGCAGTGCTGCTAACACCCAATTAAACCCACACTTGTGTGGATCCCTCTTTGAGCCAGCCTCACTTAAGCATATAATCCTACTGAAGCCGGTCACTTGAGGGGCCTCAGCACCTTCCCACAGCCTTGATGCTACCAGTAGCCAAAGGAGATTACGATAAGCAATCTGTGTGCACATGCTGTGTTTTATGAATAACTGGTGTGCTGGTACTTCAGGATGACAGAAACGTATCCTAAATGAATACTAATATTGCATATAAAACTGCCATCCTCTTTTTCCAACTGAAACAGTTCTTACGTATGTCATCCCTATGGCTCAGCCACTGCTTCCTCCATTAGATACCTAGACTCTTCATGTTTCAGCACAGTGACACAAAAACTGGGCTTTGAAGCATTAAAAATATAGCCCATGGCATGTATGTTCAATCTATTTTAAAATAGTATAGATTTGTGAAGAATCTTTTAGTCCAAAACAAACTTTGATTGCTGTGCAGAAAGCACGTACTGCTTCTTCAAAGGCTGAGCATCAGAGTCCAGACAGCACCACTATTAAACTCCTCCTCAGAGGGAGCCAGCCTATACAGTTACAAATATAATATCTCACCTATCTTTTTTGATTGATTTTATCCGTTTTTCAGATTTGTCACAAGCACAGAGAGGAAAAAAACAGACTTTTGAGGAATTGCAACATTGCCTTAGCTGCAGATGAGAATAGAAAGTTGCCAAGCAAAACATGAAATATATATCACTTCTTGACAAAGTATGGAACTATTGATCAAATTACTATCGAGTCACTGCATTATTTTTGCATCTTCAAGCATAAACCTCTGACAAAAAAAATCCAGTTAAGTAAAGTGAACAGACACTTAGGCCACTCTTAAAAAAACCCTCTTTCCACAACTATAGTTTGACAGTTTTAGCAGTGATCCATAGTTCACTTAGTTCTTGTGCTTCTCCTTCTCAGAGAGAAAAAGGCAAGAATGAAAATTACACAACAAATTACTCAGTCCTGAACCCTCCCCGCCCTCCCCTCGCTTTTAAGAGTGGCCTTAACATTAAGTTTTAATTTAAATCAAAAACCACATTGACACTGATGTGAACTCACTTGCTTGCCAATTCACCCCCTGGCGGGAGGTTTGGGATGCTCTCAGTTGCTAACGTACGCATCACGTGGACTAAGTCTGGGACTCCTTCACCCTGCTTCTTTATGATCTCTGGGAATCAGAAGTACTTTTTTTGTAAGTGCAGTCCAAATTTAACTTTAAAAGATTGAAACACTCAGTTTTATAAAAAAAAGGCAGCTTAATTTTAATACAAAAAAAATTACAGACCATATTCAACATGGTAAAAGGTCAACTAACTTTGGTACCATAGGAACGTGCAATGGAGAAGATACCCTGTAAACTGTTAACATGCACACCAATTTCAGAATACATAACCTAATAAAAGTGGAAATTATTTAATGGATTTACTGCTATATCATTATTATACCTTCCCAATAAAACACACTGAGCAGGAGGTAAATATTAACATCAGCCTCAACATTGCAATAGCAAATTGCAAGTTTTTACTGTGATAGAAAGCATTATATATAGAAGTAACAAAAGGTTAAATATATTAAAAATAATTCCCACAGCTGCATGTACAAATATTTTCATTTCACTGCATAACATGTAAACATTAAAAATTAATGTACACATTAAATGCCACAGACAGATTTAAGTGACAACTCCATCTTTAACTCATTTAGGGAGTTTATGTGATCATTGGCTAGTTATTTAAAACTGATCCATCCCAACTTCTGATTAATGAGAATTTGTACTGTAGCCACATCCAGGTCCTGCTACGAAACGACTCCTTTAGCTTTAACCTTAGGCCTGACCTTCTGAAGTAGTAAATAAACTCCAAAAGAGTTTTTAGATCTTACCACCCCTGAATGGTCACTCCAAGTTTTATGAGATCTCTATTTAAGGAACAAGTGATTTTTTTTGTTTAAATGCATCTCCATTTCTATGTGAACTGTGAAATCAGGACTATAAAAGATACAAATTAAGACTTGGAGGTATCGATTTTCAAGTGGATACTGCAGCACATATACAAAAATGTGTACATATATACACGCACACTCACTATTCTTCATGCAGTAAAGCATTTTATGCAAGTTCAAGAGTAGCTGGAATTCAACAGAGCCCATTTTTGGAAAAAAAAAAGATATCTTGGCATTCAGTTTTTACTGTAAGTGACAAAAACAAAACAGTGCACTGAGTCTCCACTTCATAATTCACTAAGTGAGATAAAGCACAATAAAAGCTTCTAAAGCCAAAGTATGTCCAGTCCTTTTAAAATAAAAAAATCAAAAACATGAAATCCATGAATTATTTTTGTGCATACAATAATTTTTCAGGGCCGCACTTGTTTTAAGAGAAGAATCAACTCAATTTTGCAAGTCAGCTTAAGTTATTTGCAATACATGAGACCACACATCTTAGATACCTCAGAAACTTGCCATTTCCTCTAAGTCTGTGGCCAAAATTCACTAGCGTTCACCATCTAGCATTTAGTAAGCAATCTAACACTCTTAAATCTGAATAAGAAGCAAAGATCTCAGATTTGGTTTGCCAAATTCCTTTATTGTGCAATTTTGAACATCTAGTATATTCTACATTGTGCTAGAGCTAGAGTTCTGCTGTACAAAAATAAGGAATTTATAGTTTACCTATGCTACACAGTTTCACAACCTGTAACTGCAGTACATATAACATACAGTCTCCACTAAGTTAATACATTTATATCTTGATAGAACTATAGATACAGACTCAACGAACACTGACGAAAACAAATGGACTTGGTCTGCTAGCTCTGTTTAATTTATTTGAATTGTCTTTCGTCAATACATCTTTGTTAACCTCCTTTTAATTTGCTTTTAAACCTTCTACACAATTTTATGGCATGAAGAAACGGAAAAACATACTTACAACCCTAAAGTAAAGGATTCAAAACATACCTACTGATTTCATATTCCAAACAGGAATTCTATACAACGTTTAATTAAAAGCCAAAGTTTTAGATTTTGTGAAAATATGGGAAGGAACATATATTAGCTAACTTAAAATTATTTCTCTCTTTATAGATATAAATATTGCAAGGATAATCTACTGAGTGTTTATAGGTAAAAAACTGAGAACGGAACAAGACACTTAGTCAAGTTTTTTAAGAGTCAACATATTGGTAACTCACATAGTGCAAATAGCAGCAATGTATTCTGGAATGACTGGTTACTTCTACCTGGAAGTTCACAAGACATTTTAAGAGTAACACTTATTTATTGCAAGTAAATGGCACAAAGATGCTCCTCCACACTTGCTTTGTCTATCATTATCTACTGAAGAGATGAATCTGGACCACTAATGGATCAAGATAATAAAAGGAGAGTCCTGGGTAACATGGTAAGTAGAAAACCTGCTATGCTTTTATTTTTCTTCTTATCTGAACCACCTTTCATTGTTCAGATAGCATTAGTACTAAGCCCTTTTCAATCTTAATCTCAGTTAACAGTGTAACGGTATATCCTGGGCTAAGGGAAAAGTATTCCTATTAACCAGAAAAAAACACACATTAGTAATCATCAATTATCATTACCTGTTGGACTAGGCTGAGTACCGAAGTGCATAACATACATAATATGCATTTTCATCAAGATTCAATTTTAACTTATTTTAACTTGATACTAGATATAGTCTAAAAGTAGTCTTTCCATTTTCTAGCTTCTTTAGCTAAAAATGAGCCTTTTAAAATTTATCCCTGCCATTCCTCAAGCATCTTAAGATAATATTATTTACTGTAGTGTTAAAATTTCAGATATTATGACACTTCTACCTTACTAGCTACTACTGCATAATCCATTTACAGCATGGAACAATTTACTTGCATAAGAATGATTAAGTTAAATATAAAAGTCAGTCAGCACTTGCACTTGCAATTTTACTTCAGTTCAGCCTTTCAGTTTTCCTCTTCAAGAAGAGCTACAAGATCAAGAATGATCTTTCTGCATGTAGCTGATATAAATCAGTCATGTTGAATAGTGTTTGCCACACACTCATAAATTTGAACAGCTTTGTGCAACATTGGGCAAAAGATTGAGGGCAACTAAAATGAGTATTGACCTTTGAGAGGAAGAACAACATATTTTCAGAAATTGTTTAGTCATCATCCCATTAAATTAGTATTAAAGTGCTTTTAACTATGTATAGGATTCTTCTGCTGCTGTACAATTATGACATTTTGTTCATTTCTGAAATTCTGCCAATATGTTGCATTCCTGAAACACGACATATTGGCAAAGTCGCTACTATATGTACCATAATGACATGCAGCTCCAGTGTTTTCTTTATTCACTGAAGTGTCTGCACAAAACAGTTCTCTCTCCTTCCTGTAATATATCTAGGCCAGTGGGGCCAGCTGAAGATGCAACCTTAACTTAAACACATCCTCATATTCCATGTCACGGGTTTGTCTGAATTGAGCTAAAATAAGATGTGAAGGCAACACTTGTCAACATAGGAGAATGGGCTGCTATAAATTAACACGGGGACATACAGCATACTTGCTTGCCACCAATTTGGTGAGTGGGCACATAAAGTGAGCTCCTCAAGTGTCTGAGTGCAAAGCTGCTCGCTGCTTTGAAATGGAGAAAGGCACCTACACTTAACTCACATCGTGCCACCATGTGTGTGGAAGCCCTTGCTACACAGTGTCAAAACAATTCACCATAGCTTAGTGTGCATCAACTTTCCCACCTGGGTAAGTGGTAATGGAAAATACTTGAATGCTCTGTCTAGACATTCATGCGAGCAAAACCACCGTGGTTCACTGAGACCTTGGGAATGCTGCTTTTGAAAACGTGGCACTTTCTGAAGAAGCATCTACATAGGTCTGAAGTGCTTCATCATGCACGTTTGTCTGAAGCCACAGTTCTCACACAGGCAAGTTCTTTGCACAGTCTTTGAAGTTTCTCTCTGTTTTATCTTCACGTAAGTTAGAGGAAAAAGTGCACAAAATATTCCTGTAACTCACTAAAGACTAGAAGGAAGTTGGCTAAGAATTCTGCATATCATGCCCTGCATGCTACTAAGGATTCCTGGAGTGTATACAGCTGACTAGACTTGTAATATATAGGTTTGGAGGAGTTCACTTCAAAAATACACCTAACCTATGCAAACAACACATACAGTGTCTTACGTTTCAGAACAAATTCCAAACTATGTTCATTTTTTAAACATCTAAAGGCACTATAATCCAGTGTTAACGAAAAAAATTAAACAGATTTGAAATATCATTTTTGTTGGGAGATTGAAAATGCCTAAGATTCAAAGTTTACGTTGAAAGTTTAACTGCAGAAATACAGATTTAACCAAATTTTTGAAGTTAGAGTAAGATGTGCTCGCAGTTTGTGTTCATCATGTATGCCAAAAAGATGAGATTTGACAAATTTCTGAAGTATTTTTAAGTATGTATGTTAGCAGTTGCCCTTAAGATGACTGTAAACCAAGCTGCAACTCTTTAGTAACCACGTTACTGCAGCATTACAGTATATTACTATATTGCCATCTTCACAAGCATGTTGCCAGATATTCTAATATTCCATTTAACTCTGCATGACAGGAACCAGGGTTTCCTGGTCCGAAGTTAGTGCTGTCAATGAACAACACTGAGCACATTTTTTTTTCTCTGCCATCCTGATCAATCCTCAGGGCTAAAGGTTTCTGCACTTTCATAGCAGAATTTATGAGGCATAGAGTAGGGCTGCATGTGTGCCTTTTTCAGAGATGTACCCTAGATGGCCAATGGCACTTGAAGGTTTATTAGGAAGCCTGTATGGGTTAAGAGTTTAGTTGTTTCAAAGGGGATAAGGGATCTGTTTAGAAACAAAGTTACTTCAAAGTTACTTATTTTTTTTTAAATGATCCACCTTCTACTCTGCTTTCCAGGTACTTGTCCAACTCTGCCTCTCTTTTCACCGCCTCTGGTGATACCTTTGGTGCATTCGGAAAACAGATCAATATCACGCTCATGTTGTCTCGACTTCCCTGGTGGAAAAGAAAAGATGATTTTGAGAACACGTATATACCACATTAAAGCCATATCAATGCATGTTTACATACAAAAAAAATTATCAGCCACATGACATCAGTTTACACTTTTTGTTCCTAATGGTTAATATTAATACTTCTTTTTCCTTGTATAATCCCAAAACCCTACATGTTTATTCATTCTGAACTACTTTAAGTCATTTTGTCTCTGTTTATGGTTTAAAAAATGACATTATCAGTAAGTGATGTGCAATAAAGGTTATTTTCAATCTTAAGTACTACCCCATCACATTGGGTGACCAGTTAAAATATTAAATCACTACTAAACAAACTTTATTTCCCTAAAAGCAATAATTGGACAATTGTTCAATTCAGACACTGTTTCCACCTTAAAAAGAAATGCTGCTGACTAGAGGGTTTTTGTTTGCTTCTTTGTGAAGAAAAGAATCAAGACTTTACTAAAAGACCAGTTAGAAGCGGCTCTGGTTTGTAATTGCATCATTTGGGCATCAAAACAAACAAACCAAAAAACAGGGTTCTTTGAAATGCAAACTTTAGGAATCCAAGCTAAGCACAATCCTCACATCTAAATATATTGAAATGTAGCTACATTCTGCATATGAAAAGTAACAGTCTAGTTTATTTTCAATATATTAAGTGCCATAATCTGCATTCGTCTATATGCTTTTTACCATTCATCAAATCCACTGCAGCAAACAGGACAGAGAACAAAAATTAAAACAGGTATGTATGGGGAGATACTATTGGGAGGCTTTAGCATCAGCAATACAGTTTTCACTCCTGGTACTCATTTTCAGCATTAACGGGCAAAGTTATAAACAAAAATAAATGCATTTTCAACTCCTTGAGTATTGGAATTTTCCTTTTTCTTCCAAAAGGGAAGCAATGACCTTGTTAGCCATGTGTCAACTGCTGAAATGCTCTCGTCTCTTTAGTATCAAAAATATAGGCTTTCTTGAAACATTATGACTCAGCTTGCCTTTGGAAAATTAAATGACAAGCCATGAAAATAGGTATTTCAAGTCTCTCCTATAATTGCATGATTCTACTATTTATTAAAATTAATGGAAGTTATTGTACATAATGCCAGATTTTATATACAAAGCAGTCCCATCTTCTTCTACTTGAATTTGCTTCAGAGTCGTATTACAGACCACTCAACAAGAAACACAGTAATTAAACTAGAACAAAAAACTAACTTACAAAGTCAGATCTTCATACAGTCAAGAATTTTAAACTGCAAAATATGACGTTAAGTTTCAGTCCTGCACCAGCAATTACACCATGTATTTTGGTGCAACTAAGATAGGAATGGCCTATGGGCACAGGAAAAAAGAAAAAAAAAAGGTAAGGAAGGGAAAGATCATTCTCTAGTCTAATTAAGACTTGAGAGTTAAAGGGGTTTTTTAAGATATGCTGTAAAGCAGAGAAGGGCAGTTACGGTCCTTAGTGTGACTTGAGGTTTCCAGCAGGTTCCTGGTGATTACAGCATTTTTTAAACTCCTAATCAAAGACACCCAGAAAACAATACTGTTTACATTGGGTGTTCCCCAACACCATTTTTTTATGGAAATCTTGTTTTTTGTTTTTTTTCCCCCAAATTAAAACATATCATACTTATAGACTGCACCCAAAACTCATTCTTAACTGGTTCATCAGCTTCTAGTTGTGCAAACACAATAAATTTCTCCTCTCAGTTCTGGCTACCTTGTACAAGCAGGTGTCAACTATCTCATTGCAAACTTTCTCAAGGTCATCAGTGACTTCAAGCCTGGATCTTACAAAGTCACACAGTTCTTCGTTCCCCATAACATCCCAGATACCATCGCAAGCCAGAATGATGAACTGATCGTCTTCTTCCGATCTCTCAATCTCATAAACTTCAGGCTCAGGTGACACTAGCTGCTCCGTGGGACCTTTCCCATGGACACATTTGTAATCAAAGTCCCCCAGTGCCCTCGACACAGCAAGGGAACCATTCACACGCTGAATCATTACGGAGCCCCCTGCATTCTGTATGCGCTCTTTCTCCAGCGGATTACTTGGTTTGTGATCCTGGGTGAAGAAGTGCACCTTCCTGTTTCTACAAAGTAAACCTCTCGAGTCTCCACAGTTGATGAAGTAGGTGTGTTGGGGGGAAATCATGACGCCCACAGCCGTCGAGCCGCTTCTGTCTGCGCCATGCTTCTTCTCGGAGATGACTCTCATATGTTCGTCGATCTGCAGAAAACCTGTTCTGATGCCGCTCTTTACACTCTCCACAGATGGTGGACCATCTGGTCCTTTAAAATCCTGGTTGCTTGTGATGTGATCTAATAAATGCTCACAGCAGTACTTGGCAACCTGGGATCCGGCATGCCCATCATACACAGCAAAAAATGACCATCCGTCCAGGCCGTTTGGCAAACCGATCACAGCCGTATGCGCGTCCTCCATTTCAACTCGCCAGCCCTGCATGCTGCTCAGTCCGTAACGGAGCCCGTTGCCCTGCCCTTGGGCATTATGCTTCTCCATCTTTGGCTTGTCTAAAAATGCTCCCATGATGACGTCCCTTCAGTTCTAGAAGAGAGAGAGAGAAGTATTCAGGTTATTTGTTGAACAGGCGGATGTTTGAATATACTATCATAGCGTTAAGATGACAAAAAAAGCACAGATATAAAGGAGATTTAACTTACTCTAAAGAGTTTATCTCAAATTTGCTCGGATTTAATTTAAGCAAGGGCATTGCTA
>JAUBOD010000086.1:4821551-4836038 GCA_032353885.1 Nothura maculosa | reverse complement strand
AACAAATGTTCATTCAGATTACTTGAACAAGCCCATATCTGAAAGGTGATGTTCCCTATTCCTTGGCTTTGCTAGGCCAAGGAGCAAAATGTTCCCAGGACAGCAGCAATCTCCCTGGAGTCCTGCCTCCCAACCACTAAACCCTGCTTACCTCCTCCTTTCTTCATGGTGGTGGGGAAGTGAAGGGGAACTGACTAGTTTTTCTCATTGTGGGAAGCCCATTTATTTCTTATTAACAGATAAAATGATCTGAAGGGTCACGATGAATGTCAGAGCCCGAGTAAAGAAAACGGCAAGCCTGGATAACCAGGAGCAAGACACAGCAGCAGCTGTCCCTTTGGGCAGCCACGAGCCATTAGTTTGCCTCGGTCATCTTGGGAAAGCTCATCCGTAGATTTTCAGTTAAATTACACAGCCAGCTTCTCAGATGTCTGTGCTGCAGATTCACTTAAAACCTTAATGTATTTATGCTTCGCTGAAAAACAACTGCCCCGACAAGTGAAGGAAATCTGGAAATAAAGTTACAAGCACTGCAGATTCATGCTGCCTTATTCAAGGCAGAGCAATATACTGCACACTCTACCCTCCTCTTCATTAGGATGTGATGTAGCAGGTATTTGCACTCAAAAGATGAAAAATTATATTTGCAGGCAGCATAAAATGACTGCTTTATCTTGACAGCTCTCACACCCTCACCACTCAACCCACCCTTCTAATCCACATCAGTTTATTTGTGCATTCATAAAAAACAACACAAAAAAGAACCACACACCCACACAAAATAGGTCACACATTTTACATACTTGCAAATTCAGCCCCAGGAAGCATCACACCATGTGCAAATCCCTGTTACACAATACAGTGTAATGGAATAAGACTACAAGCTTTTCTATGCAAAGATAGCTGACAAAAACTAATTGTGAGAGACTGTAAAAAAACATTTTATCTAAAGATCTAATTAGGCTGCATTGTTAGCAAAAAAACCCCTTAATTTACTAAATGTTTTAGAAGGTTTTAGCTTTTACGCAGAGAACACTGAATCAGTTTTGAGTGATAACGCTAGGACTTTTTGACAATATGGTTTTTATTCTGACATGCCTCCACTTATAAATGAATAATATATATAAAGAATATTTTATATATTTTATTCATCTATATCACCACGAAAGCTTTTCAGATTAGGCCTTCTCTGGCCAGTTATAACCCCTCTGTGAAATATCTTTATATGTTAGGATAAACCACCCAAGCATGTCTGCATCTGATCCCACCACAACAGTACCCAGATGGGATTTGTGGGGCCTGAGCATTCTTTCCTTTGCTCATATCCTCTGCTAATTAAACCAGAACCCACTCACAAACTCAAGCTATCCAGAACGGGGCCAAAAGCTGAACTCTCTGCTTCCCCCTCACACCAACTCCTGCTCTTAAGTTGGGCCTCTTCTCAAGTAAGCACAAAATAATGATGTGCACACAAACCGTAACTAGACAACAAAACACAGGCTAGTCTCATCTCTGGATCTTAAGCATATGCGGGAGGTTCATGTTACGGCAGTTGCTAGGAAAAAAATATATATATAATTTAGGCCTTTTTATATTCGCATACAACTCTAATGAAGTCAGAGTGATCAAAATGATTACAGACTGTTGCCATAAATCAAATGGGGAATTATTGGACAGAAGAGACTTGATTCATTCCACTACAGCAGCATCTAAACTAAATCCTTCTCCTTTCTCATTGTTGAAGGTATAATAAAATAAAACATGATAATTCCACTCCTTTCTCATTGTTGAAGGTATAATAAAATAAAACATGATAATTCCACAATCTCAGCTTAATTCAGAACTCAAAAAGCAGAAAAGGCTCTGGCAAATACATTTTGCAGTGTATTTTACATTCTTCACTATTGTAGAAGAAAAAATGAAGCAAAACCAACCAACAACAAAGCAGGAAATTACAAGACACCACCAAACACAAGGGCTTTCCTTCTAGTCTCAGTATATCATTAGGTATCCACTATTCAGACATAACTGTGCTTGGCATATTGTTCTTCCTCCTTAGCAGTCTGTCATCTGTAGCACAATTAGAAATGCATACAGACAGGTCAGACACCATTCTAGCAAATCATACAGAACTATCAGGATACTCCAAAAATTAACAGGTCTACTCGCCAATTAAAATCAAATCACTTTAACCCTTTGCAGGATGTAAAGAGAAAGCTGTTGTTATTCAAATCAAGCACTATAGGTGATATATGATTCTTTAACGGTGTGAAAAGGGGTGAATATAGTCAGAGACAAGGGTAACCATGATGTAGTTGGAAAATTTCTATTTAGAAAATTACTCAGGGCCCATAGCCTAAAGTCCAAAAGGCTGGACTTTAGTTCAGTAGTTAGTCTCAGCCCCAAAGCTGCAGTAATTGACTATGGCTACCCTACTTGCAACCCTCTAGCTAGTGTTACTGCTGATATGATGCTAGGCTAGTTCTTCAAAACCCTCATTAAATCAAAAGGAAAAACCTTGTTTATTTGTAAGTAGAAGAAATATGCAAGTCTACAGGTTTTGGAGAAGTTTTTTGTTTGTTTTTTTTTAAAAAAAAACAGGAGTTTAATATGACTGATTTGTATTCTCCAGAGTCAGGAAGCAATCTGCTCAAGTTCTCCTCTATTAGATGTAGCTTAAAAACAAAATTTAAGACTCAGAGTAGCAAAGTCTTTCAGTTTTACTCAAAATTACAGTACAAAATCCTTAAAAAAGAGGCTGACAAGCAAGCTGCACTCCTCTCCCTACCAGAAAAACATCCTTTATACCTGTTCATGTCTCCTTATCTACAGAACAACCCTTCACACCTCAGTGCCTGCCTAATAAATCACTCTTCATTCTTTCACGAGGTGGTTTGTGCACTGTTCAGATTAGGCTGGAATGACACGTTCAGTTAAGCATATATAACCTTCACAAGTGAGACGTAGCATATAGGACTGCAGATGTCCAAATTAAGAGAATGCTTTGTTGTGTAACACGATCGGGACAGATATTAACCCAGAACAGGCAGCATGCACAGCTTCTAAGAAAGCTTTAGATATTAAACATGGTTAAGTTGTTCTCTCTTATGGTTTCTTCAGTCATCTTCCTAGAAAGGACTCACATTCTAAGACACTTATTTTCCATAGAATTTTAGCAGCCTTCCCGTTTGCTCTGCTTAACTCAGCCCAAGCACTCAGAACAGTATTGGAAAAACGGTTGGATACAGGAAAAGAACCAGTTCTCTACTCTGGCAGCCCTGACTTTTCAAGATGCTTGAATTACATAGGGAACTATTGGAGACAGACATTCCCCCTATTTCTATAAAAGCTGAAAAAGAGAAAATTCACTTTGTGTATGAAGTTTAGTGGCAGAAATGTTAACTCTGCAACATCATCTGGCAGCACAACTGCCTCAATGACTACTCAACCAAGCCTCAATTTTAACCAAGGCAGATTCCTTGTTCACAGTCCTGGTATCTGTGGCTTCCATTAGTTCCTCCTGCAAGGAAGGAGTTATCTTGCAGGCAAAGTTCCTGGCTTTTGGCTTTCAAGAATTCACTAGAGAGGATTCTGAATAATAATAAATGAGAATGAGTCTATGTGCGCAAATATGAACATGCAGGAGAAGCATCCATGAGTGCATCTGAACCCTGACTTAAAAATATTGACTTTGTGGAGTCAAACTGAAGTACAGATTGTACAGAAAGTGCGCCCCAAAAAAATCAAGTTGCAGCTTGCAGACAAAAAGCAAGAGCACTTTATATGGCCTCTAGGGAAGGAGGGGGAAAAATCCACACACAAGGAAGGAGATCTTACCACTTACTCTGGTGGATAAAACACCAGAATGCCAAAATTCAAAAGGCTGCAGCACTAGGAACAAAACTGAAATAGTGAATGGAGCATGCCAGAGAGTCAGTAGCTAAAAACCTTGAAACTAGATGCAATTGGAGAACAGAGTGGCAAAGAAAAGGAGGGTAATTAGTACACCAGACCACGGACAACCATGGACAACCACAGATACATCAGTGGAATGCATGAAATTTCTTTGCCCCTTCATTTGTCCCTCAAACTGTGCTATCCACACTGCCTAACTGCTTTCCGATACATGTGAAAATACATTTTGCTCTTCTGCTAATTTATTTGACTTAAAGTTCAAATAGAGATAACTTTTAAATTATTCACAAAGGACAATCAATCTGATTCCACTCATCCCTTTAAAGGTCTACTTTCCCAAAGAATTCAGGAAGATTTGAGCATACGAAAAAAAAAAATCCACTCTTCACCTGAAACTTGTATTTCAACAATATAAAAATTCAACAATCCTTTTTAAACAATATTTGTGTTTCTTGCACTAGAACAAGCTACTCATGAGCCACATGGAAGTAACGGGTATTTATCCGAACTAAGCTTAGAAAGGTCTCTATATTTCCATTTCCTGTAACAACTCTCCAAGTGACATTATGGCCCCTATGCTGTAAGGACCATGCATAGGCAAGATTACAATCTTCACTTGAGCTATAGGACACAAAGCACATAGGCTACTATAGAGCAGAAAAAGGACATACAACAGCCCCTCAACCCCAGTCTGACAAGCACTTCTTGCTTTCCCCTTTAAATAACTTGGACTACTCAGTAACTAGTCAGCATTTAATTGAATAAACATGGAAAAAGTTTTCAAATATTAGCTCCTGCTGAATGAAAACCGACAACACACACTGTGCCTCAAATCAATTAACGTTAACAAACAACGTGTCAGAGATCAACCCAGAGATCAGAAGAATGACTAAAATAAGACAGAACACACACAGATAAAGAGACATAATACACCACAGTCATGGGCTAAATGAAGTCATGAAAAAGCTTCTTGCCAATGGAACTATTTAGAAACTACTGGAGGTTGGATGATTGAGCTCTGGCATTCGTGGCTCAACACCATCAATAAAGTATTGAAAGTCAGCATTGATGTTTCTGAACACGTACTGCTAGATGCAGGAATATGTTGCCAATTTAGAGAAACGTGAATTGGCTCTAAAAAATGCAGGATAATAAGTTAACACAGAATGCAGGATAATAAGTTAACACAGAAATGGGAGTGTTTTAATCAACACGTATTAACACAGTTTCCTCCCAGAGTATTTGCTTATAGGTGATTAACTGTATCGTGTTTTATTTTGGTAAAACAATTGCAAATAGAAGAACAGAGGAAGAAAATATCCACAGGAGTAAGAATGTTTGTAATAACAACTCATCGCCTTTGCTGTTTTAGTTTTAGGACAGATTTGGAGCTATGTGGCATGTGGCAGAAAAAAAAAAAAAAGAAATGTAGACAGCAGGAAAGCTAAGCCCAAAGAAAATAAGAGACAAACAGCAAAGCTCTAGGAAATGGGCCTTGTGACAGGCAAGAACATCTATATGTGGAAGGCCAGAGTTAGGAGAGAGAGAGAAAAAAAAAAGTAAGTTAACAACTGTGTGAAGAAAGGAAAGTATGAGCTGTTTCCACCTTTTCCTGCTTACCCTTCTTCCCTATAATTAAAGGGAAATAGTGACTAAAACTTCTGACCATTGCAGAGAGCACTAGCTCACTGCTTCTCTGAGCATCTGAGAGCTCTAACCTCTTAGTAGCTGGTCCACAAGTAACATTATTTTACCAAGAGCTTTATTTAAGATAGTTTCCATTTTGCCTAGAACCCCTTCTCCTTGCTAGGAGTTAGCAACCTGTCTGAATGCCTCCTCATACGAAGCAGCAAAATATTTTTCCCCACTTGTTTTCATACATCAGAGTATTTTTCCCACTTACTTGAAGGATTGGGGTAGCAGGGGCAGAAGGAAGGTGTACAGGTTTCAGGGGGTTACTAGAGCCTCCAAATGTTTTCCAGATGAGACGCAATCATTTCTAAGTCAACACCCTCCAAAGACATTTCAGCCTTTTCCCTAAGATACCTCATTCTGCTAATATCTACCTTTCTGGCTAACAAGTAAATCTGTTCGTAGGGTAAACTGAGAGCTGCTATTCCTGTTACGAATGCATGCTGGCTAAGGGTCAAACTCTCTCAAAAGATGCATACATGTACACACATACATGTCTACTCATGCAAATACATATAAAAATAATCTGACTTTCTAAAAACAAAGCTCTGGATATGCAAAAAAAATCATATCACAAGCTGTTATTGCAGAAACTTGGGAAGACAGTGATGCAGCTTCAAGATTCCTTTATGGAGTTACCTAAAATTTGCTATATAGTGTGTTCAAGAAAAAAGTAACTTCCTTGCAGAAGTATCAGGAGGCAGACAAAACAAATTAACAGAAGAAAAAGATGATATTTTATAGGATATACAATTTGCATCCAAACTATCAGTCACTGAGCAGGATTCTCTCATGAGTGGCACCCTCAGAACAGGGCAAGGTAACTGCACATTGACCTGGAGGCTTCTTGTTTCCCTCTAAATACTTGTATTAGAAAGCAGAGGCAGGAGAGTTATGAAAAAAGAGACAACAATATCAAAGTATGAGCGGTCCAATTACAATAAAAAATATGTAGACAACCAAGATGTCATTAACAAACAGTATGGAAATCAGTGAGGCAGCTCTGCATAAATTCAAATTATGCTCAGTCTGAACAGCAGAAGCAGAATGAAAAACCAAGGACCTCCTCCCTTGAAAAGCTTAGTAAGTGAAAAATGTGTCTGTGATGGCACTTGGTTTCAGTACCTTTCACTTTTATAATTCATTTTCCAAAGATTTCTGACTTAGAAGTGTTGGAATATAAAATACACCCATTCGGGGCAAAAAAAGATATCAAAGAACAGCTTTATCAGCAGCACACAAACTCCTGCAGAGCACAGCAATAAAAAATAAACAAATAATCAAAGCCCCATTGAGGCAAGTGCTGTAAAACTGGATGATCCAAGGAAGGTAGAGTTGACGCAGACACAAGTTGGGAAGAATAAACCTCTCATTTCTTTTTGTGCATCAGTAAATGAGATCCAGCAGGATTCAAAACTTTTGACAGAGAAAGGCAAGCAAGCACATGTTAAGAATTCTAAGCAAACTGCTAATGTCAGGAACAGTGCACAGTGTTATACTGTTACTCCAACAAAGCTATGCACAGCCTTAGTAATTCCCTAGGAAGGGAATGCAAGTGTGGGGGAGGCATGAGGGAAAGGGAAGAGATAACAGAAAAAGACAACATACAGAAGAGAATGGAGTTACAGTAAGTCAGGGCTGAACTGCAATTTTTCTGGTATTAGTAACTCCAGTACAGAGAATGTTTTGCTATTGTCACCTACCATTGTAATAGAACATTAGGCACTGTGGATCTAATCTCCAATTCTTACTCGGGTACCAAGTATGCCACTTGAAGTTCAGAACTGAACAGATCTGAACATATCAAAAGCCTCAAGTCACAGCTAAATACAACTGTTCTTTAAGCTTTATTTTTTTCTTCAATCTCTCATTCACAGCTTTGAGTCCTGGCATCTTCATTCACTGTTCAGTATTATGAACAAACCAGTATCTTTAACGTATAAAAATTAGGCTGGAGATGTACAAAGGAATTATTCATCTGCTACTTCAGAGTGATTCTGTGAGGGAAAAAAAATGCTTTTCATCACATTAAGCTTCCCATCTAAAGCTATTAATAACCAGATAGAATTTGAGTCCCACCCCTCCCTCCAGCTCCCAAGAGAAAAGTGAAGTTATTTGTGCAGTAATAACATGAAATAGAGCGAGTCAGAACAAAGGTTCACCTGGCCCTGGAGTTTGCCTCTGACAGCAGCCACAAATGAATGTAGAACTAAGAATACAGCATTTTTTTCTATAATATGCAGCCCTCAACCATTTGCAGCTTTAGGACATCAGAAGCCTGATGCAGTTTCTACCTGTTCAATAAACCCACACTAGAGAAAAAGAATGTATATTATTTACTGACCTGTACAATACATCTGATCACATCAGATTTTCTTCTTCAATGCAAAAAAATGGAAATACTGGCTAAGAAAACTAGAGAGGCATCCACACTCTGTGCCTAACTTCTAGAATAAAATAGTTTATCAGAACCACCGTGGTCGTTCAGGTTGCTCAAAGGGCACAGAAGCCACTGCTGGTTTAAATACCTTTCACAATGTTGTAGCTGAACTTTAGAATACACTAAGATAAAATGTTCCATGGAGAAAGCTCCTAATGGGATTATTAACCGAGACTCCAAAAACAAAAGAAGGCTTGAATGATAATTTAGAAACCACACTAAAGTGCACTAATGGAACTTCCCCTGAAATGCAGAAATTACAGTTTCTCTTTCATTTATTAATGTCCATAAAACTACTACACTTTTTTTTCCTAGCATAATTCAGTCTTGTTTATTATGATAATACAGATGTAAATACAGACAAATCTTTAAAAATCCACCATCCTTCTCTATAGGACCTTGTACTGTTTGGCACCTTCACCAGAACAAGAATTCAGAAGTTAATATAGGCAAAGTTAATAATACTGTTCATAAAAATGAACAGAGGAAAGGGTACAACATCTCCTACTCAGATTTCAGTTTCTATTTTCTAAATTACACAGGTCATTGAGTTTCTTGTGTTTCAAGCTTTCAGAAACTCCAGATCCTCCTGATGCCACTAAAAAACAAGCACCTTGTTCTGCTATGTCTGATAGGTGAATTACTTATTAATATAGAAGTACACAATTTTAGCAGTTGGGAGCAGATGAAAATAAATTACTTGAGCAAATCACAACCAGTACATTCCCAATGATTAGAACTGTAAGTTTCTACAATAAAGCCCCAAAACTTTCTGCTTAGACAACTACTCAGCATTAGGAAATAATTCAAAATAAGATGCATAGCAATTTCCCAGACTCTGTTCCATGTGAACCTACTTGTGAGGTTCTAATTACAGCAATATTATCACTCTTCCAGTAGGTGATCTAGAAAAAGCAGCGCAAGAGCTTATAAGAGACTCAAGCCATGCTAGTGACACTTGGGAATAAAATCGTAATAAATAGGAAACATTTTGAAGAGCTCAGTTGTAAGAGAGGTTTGCTTGCAAGGAAATGACATCAAAACTACGCTAGGAGAATACTAAGGAAGTCAAATCTTCAACACTAATGAAAATCTAGAGTTTGTTCATCTGTACACTCACAGACAGCTTGTATTACAAAGTCATTTTGACTTCTCATCTCCAGTATTCCTATTTCCTTAAAATAAAAAAGGATGAATGTTAGGGTAATGCAAGTATTCTTTTTTTTTTCCATGACTAAGAAAAACAGGAAAAAAAAACACAAAAAACCCACATACTGTTCCAATCCTGTTTCACAGACAAGAAGTTGCAGGGAAAAAGGTTTCTCAGAGACAAACTCAATTATCAAATTTGCTGCTGTCACTATCACTGCAGTCGCACAGTTGACAGACTTGTCTATGATGAACAAGGTAGTGATGTGTCCCTTTTGAAGAACTCTGAGTTCATTGCAATTCTAAATAAACTGGCCACTACAATCACCTCTTCCACTTCAACTACAAGAAGTCTTAATGCTAGCATTTCTTAAGCTTAGTGTGCATCACACTGCTGTCTCAGATGACTTCTTTAATAATGAAACGACGGATTTGTAAGAAGGATTTAGCCCAAACATTTGATTAGAGGAACCAAAAATATTTACTGATAGAAACTGATTCTTTCTTCATGACATGGCCCTACAATTTAACACTAACAAACTACTAATATCTGCCCTGATTTCTCCGCATTCTACCTGTTTGAAAGGCTGAGTTTTACTTGAACTTGTGAAACAACTGGAGATTTCCTCAAATATATCTCCAAATATACAACGCTCAGACACAGTTTACACGATTCTAGTGATTACTGCCTCTTGAAGGTATTTCACAAGTCAAAATATAGCTGAATTTTAGGTATAAACAAATAGTTATGATATACAGTCAGTAGGAACTCAAATCACCACCCCATCCAGCTCCTAAGAGCATTCAGCAGTAAGAAGGAACAGTATGTATAGATACAGAAATCTTTGTCAAGGTTGCATGACACAAACCTTGAAGCACATTTCATCCTCCAGGCCCCAATCCATCAGGGCATTTATGCCCTATATATTTGAGCAGGCAAACACAATTCAGTGGCACACTGCATGGTGGTAAAAGCATGTTTAAGTGCTTTGCTTGATTTGATCTATCAGCTATGAGAATACAAATCATTCTGTACTTAGGCTTCTCAGACTTATAAGCCATTGTTTCAGCAGATTTTAATTTACATAGATACATATAAAGATATTCTTACCCTGAGAACTACCCTGAGTCTGAACCAAGATGCTAATTTATTTCCTCTGTGTGCAAACTTCTAACCATTTTCCAAATTTCAATCCTGAAGCCTTAATAGCCAACTTTGTTTTTCCTTTATGTCACTTTTAGATGCTTGTCTGCTAAAGCATGGCTTCAAAGTTCATACTCAAAGCAATAAAAGTGTACTTAATTTGAATTATCTGCAGTTGAAAGAAAAGTTTCTATTGTTTTGGTCACATTACAAACACCTTTTCAAAAGGGCTCCTAAAAAGAAATCTGAGCAACTGCTGATATATTTAGAAGCAGCCACTGTTCTACAGACTTCAGTAGTGGGCTAAAATATTCCTTAGTTAATTTTACTGCTATGTGAAATCAAACCTAAATAAATAAAGTCAACCCCCAGCAGAACAAAGGCCTGAAAGTGAAACAGAAAGAAAGGAGATAGTGACTTCATAGGCATCTGCACCTTACTGTGTATTTTAGTAAGTAGCACAGTTCAGCACAAGAGAAATATAGAAGAGCAGACTTTATAGCATTCATTTAACACTTTTAACACTGAGCAGGGTATTATCTCTGCCCAGTAAGAGAAGTCAGTCCTCAGGTGGCAAGGTATCCCACTTTCTCTCTTCTCCTGTCCCGATTATAATTTCCTTGAACGAAAAATTGTTGCTAATCTTAAGATTTAACCGATTTCACCTAGCAATATAAATCTTGCATTGTTCCTTTACACACAGATAATACCAGGAGCAACATGAAGAAGCAACAAGCAGATAAGTCAATTCCAAGGAGATCCACAACACAGTGACTCCTTAAACTGTGTTTCACATATCAGCTCCTAAACTACATCTTAAGTGCATCCCTTGGATCTTTCAAGCATCACATCACATATAGTGCTGTACTTGGGTATTTACCAAAGTCTATTTCTGGCCCAAGACTAAGTGTAGGATGCAAAATAATGGAACACGAGTAAAGCTGTAGCTACCAGTAAGTACTCTGCAATGAGGCAATACTCAAAATTAGATTTATTTTCATGAAACTGTGTGGTGTCTCACTTAAAAACATAGTTACACATGATACAAATAAAGCAATGCTTTGAAAGACTTGGGAGAATGGAGGAAGCATTTCAGAAAAGAGTAACATGCAATAGTAAGAATTAATGCTGCACGGCTCAGGTGTAGCCCTGCTAAGACACTATTATCTTGAATTCAAATACAGTGATTATTCAAGTCTTTAAAATGAGTTGCAGGTCTACAGAGACAAAATTAATACAATTTTACAGAATCCTCCATTCCACAACATGCTTATTTAATAACACCAACTCCATCACTCAACTGCTTAATTTCAATGTTATTCTGCTTAGCCAATTATGTACAAGATTTAAGTTTGAATAGACTCAAACATGTAAAATTACATCTACATTAATGACAGCATTTTAATAAGAAATGTTATTGTTAAATGGCTTATATTTAGGCCATTGTGTGAAAGCAGCTGCTTTATATTCCTAGTTCCACTAAAATGGAAAAGGGCAACAAGATCTTTTATTGACAGTTGCATTCATAAACATACCAGTTACATAAGTCTGCAAATTACACTGTGCCAAAGTTAAATATCGAAGCATTTAAACGATAGTTCTTAAAACGCTATCTCAGCAAGAATGACTCAACTTAGCTGTGTAAGCTGCACTCTAGATAAGAGGCAAGCAGCTTGGTTTTATAGAAAAAGTGTTTTTGCATTCTGCTTTAATTCAAATCGCATCAAGTGAGTTCTGCTTGTTTAGACCTGCAAGCTTCACCAGTGCTTTGGCATCTCCATCTCGCCTCCTTAGTTTCAAGCTGAGGATCTCAAGCTTACCTATAGAGTTAAGTACATACTTGGAAAACAGGTATATTATACCTCAAGGGGAAAGATTTACTAGACCAACCAGAAGGCTAAATCTATTAGCCTTGTCTATATAATAGAAAAACATGGCTATGCCAGAAGAACAGGAGAGCTTATCAATCAGCTCTCTGCAGTACAAGCTACATCTAGCAGATTTTATCAGATATCTATGTGAGGAAAACATTAACAACTGGCATCATGTATCTGCACGTTCTTTACTTTTAGTATATGGACAAGATGTAGGGCCCACAAAGAAAGGCTCAGAAGGGAAAGCTTTAGGAGCAGTCCTGTCATATTGCAGTGAAAAACACTGATCTAGCTACCAAAATTGCTTTTCTTCAGTAATCTGATTGCTGCTTATACAGACGCTGGGGAAGGAAAAAGTAAAGCTTCCTCAACACACATCTTTTCCTCCATTCTACTGCTCATATTATTGAGAGAAAAACTGAGTAGTATCAGAAGAAAAGCTATCAGGGAAGAAATGTGGGTAAAACTTGCACAATTGTTTTTAATTTGGCAATTCACACAGGGTCGTGAGTTACAACAGTCAACTGTAACTTCACTAGTGCTTTACAGATCCTCAAGCAGCCACCTAACCACTGGGGAAAGAAAAAAATAAAGAAAAAAGTATGTGCAGGAAAAATGCTGCATTAGCTCATTTTTGGAAAGTCACTTCAAATCAAGGGAGTTATAACTTGTATTTTATTGAAAGATTCTACTTATTTTACTGTTAAATACCACAGCATAAGGAAACATATTATCCATCACAACCTTCAAACCTACTGTTTTCAGTATCTAAGACAGTTGTCTGCTAATAAAAATAAAGTGATAATAAAAATCTTTTGAATGACATGCAGAGTCTTAAAACTTACGACACTGGTCATTTGATTGACCCACACGTTTTCTCATTTTTTTTTTTTAAAAAGAGGTACAGATCAAAACCCCAATACTCTTTCCTTAAAACCACTTCAGTAAACTTGAACGTTAGTTTTGTAACAACAAAATTTTGCCACACACATCAAGACACCTCAATGCTTTAGCCACACAAAATAAACACAGATACACACTGAAGGGATGTCTATGAACTCAAATTCTTCCAAAATAATCAACCTGCTGCCGAGCTTGGGGCTGCATCCTATCTACGGCAGCAGAGACTAAGGAGACAAGAAAGTTATGGGCTCAGAGCCCACGAGTTTTAACAGACGGGTCACCACATCACGGGGCAGGTTCTTAATCCCGGGAGCCCGTTTGCTCCAGGCTCCTTCCCCCGTGCCCGCTCCGACAGGGTGCAGAGTGGCAGCGCAACCTTTGCTCGCCAGCGACCTTGTTTTCCAAGGCACCGGAATCTCGCCCAAACTTTGAAGGCCTCCTGGGCAGGCTGCCCGCTGCATGAGGACGTCACTATTCGGGTGCTCGGACCCTCGCTGGGGTGCGGTGCTTTATAAACAGACGCTTTTTTCTTTATTTTTTTCCTTTCTCACCGCCTCCCCGCGCCGTGCCCGGGCCGCCTGGGCGGCGATGGCAGCGCAGGCTGTTTATAGCCATTATTAAACGAGCTCGGCATGGGCAAGGCGGGAGGAGCAGAGCAGGGCGCTGCTACCTGCGCCAGGCCCCAGCGCCTCCATGGCCGGTCCCGAGGGGCTCCCGCCCTCCCCCGTGAGGCGCCCGCAATGCGGGGGCGGCGGCCACGGGGGGGGCTCCGCGCAGCATCATCCCAAGGCACCATCCCCCCCTTTTCCCTTCCCCCCCCCCGCTCCTTCTTCCATCTCCCTCCCTCTTTCCGCCCCGAGTCGGTACCGGCCGATGGCGCCGCCTCCCCCTCCAGCTCGGCCGGGCGCTCCCCCCGCCGCTTGTTTACCGGCCCCGCCGCCCCCTCCCCGCACTGCGCAGCGCCACTTACCCCCCGGGCGCGGCGGACGGCGCCGGTTGAGGCGGGCTGGGCCGCGCGCTGCCGGCGGCGGGCACGAGGGAAGGGGCAAGCGGGGACGCCCGCGGTGGGGCCGGCGGCGATGGGGAGGGCAAAGGGGTGGGGGGGGGAAGGAGGGGGAGGGAAGGGCGGCCCGGCCGGCGGCCTCGCCTCTCAGTTCATTCGCGGGCGGCGGCTGCCGCGGGCGGCTCGGTGCGCAGCGGGAGCGCAGCGCTCATGTCGCCTCCTCTCCCCCCTCCGCCGCGGATCGCCCGTCCCGCGCCCCCCTCCCTCCGCCCGCCTCACACACACACACACCCCGCGCCGCCTCCTCGGCGCAGGCGCGCGGGGCGCCGCCGCCGCCCCTCCCCCTCGTGCGGCGCCTGCTGCGCAT
>JAUBOD010000086.1:4733767-4745779 GCA_032353885.1 Nothura maculosa | reverse complement strand
CATCCCTCTTGTCCTGGGGAGCCCAGAACTGGACACAGTCTCCAGGTGTGGCCTCACCAGGGCTGAGTAGAGGGGGATGATCACCTCCCTTGACCTGCTGGCGACACTCTTCTTAATGCACCCCAGGATCCCATTGGCCTTCTTGGCCACCAGGGCTCACTGCTGCCTCATGGTCAACTTCTCACCCTCCAAGACACCCAGGTCCCTCTCTGCAGGGTTGCTCTCCAGAATGTCAGTCCCCAGCCTGTACTGGTGTCTGGGGTTATTCCTCACCAAGTGCAGGACCCTGCACTTGCCCTTGTTAAATGATGATAAAAGAGATTTAGCTTCCTCTTAAAAGAAAACAAAACAAAACAAAAAATCCCCCAGATTTCCTCTTTTATATCATATGAAGGAATTGCTGAATATGTAAGTTAATGTTCAGCATGGACATACTTTCATGACACTACTATGCATCTGCTATGCGTGGGGGTTTGGTTCATCAGAACTGCATCTGTAAAAGGAATTTCTCCTCAGGACTTCTTTCTATGTGTGGTTGGGCCCATCCAAAAGTGTTACAGCTTCCTAAGCATATGCATTAAGGGTGAACCCTGCTGGGGATGTGGATATGGAACCTCAGGGTAAATGTAAGGTGCTGCTGAGGGTAAATGTCACATTTCTAGGCTGTAAGATTTATGGTGCCATCAGATCACCCTGAGAATCTAATGAGTCTTTTATATTCTATATGTTTGGTCTGTAATGCAATGCCTATTGTAGGCATTCAGAATTCAGAAATTCAGAATTCAGAAAAGAAAACATGGTAACCAAAGAGGAGGCATCTGCTTGGCAGGATGATAGAGAGATTATATCATATGTTCTTGTAGTCACAAAGTTTTGAGAGGAAGAGAGAGAGCAGATGTTTGTCTTTCTCCTGACTAGAAAACCTCGGATAGACTCTCTGAAGCAATATAGAAAGGAAAAAAAAATCTATTTTAATGCTGTGATAACTACATTAGACACCCATCATAGATAACCTGAATATTGGTCTTGCAGTTTGATTATAACATTTGTTTTACTTGTTCCAGTGTCTGGTAGTCAGCTCTCATCCTTTCTTCTGTGTTTACTGCAGTGCCATCTAACATTTGTAGGGTTGGCAGTCGAAGCAGAAGCAAAGGACGGTAGTTCTTCTTGAAAGAAATCTATACAAAGAAAATATAAATTAACTTAAAAATGAAATTCCTATCCAAGAAGACAATCTGATAGTATCTTCACCACCTCTGCCACATCTTACAACAATTACATCAACAACCTCAAGGTCCAATCCTTGGAGAACAAATGGGCACAAGTACTATATATCAGTGAGCAATGTTTAAGAAGTCATGAATAACTGCATGGACATATAGACATGTTATGGTCAAATTTATACCTCTTAACAACAGGTGCTTAAACCTCATGGACAGAAACTAACTGATACTTACTCATACAGTCTGAGGTGTAGTTCTCCTTAATGTCACTTTGAACAGAAAACAGCTGAGACAACCCCCTTGATCCTCTTCAGGAGAAACCTAAACCTGATAGACTTATTTCTTTCTAAAGAAGAAAATCCTGGAACAAGTTTCCCAAGAAGAATCTTTTTTGCTTTTTCCCTTAGGAACAGAAATGCTGCCATGACTGTTCTTTTCATTACTGGGTGATGTTCATAGTTTGCTGGAGATGCTTCTATCATTTTATTCAGAAGCCACTTCATTTTCCTTTCTCTATAACCCTTTGAAAGTTGACTTGCTAAACGTCACAAGCCCTTTCCTTTAAGTGAGCTGCTGAAAACAGAGTACATGACTGCAGCATGTGTATCACTGCTCCAGCCCCTACCTTCTCTCCTCTCTGTGTTCCCAGCTTTAGGCCAGAACCTGCAGGTTTATGGTAAAAAAATTAAGGAACGTTTACAACTCAGAGTCTCAGCCTGATCTGCAAGAGTCTGTTTAAAACAAGTGCCATGTGCTAGATTTTCAGCTCTGATTTAGAAAGCCATATTTCTATCAAGCCAGCAATGAAAATGTATTTTTGATTTCCACTTAACATTTAACATACTTTAAAGCTCAGTAGCACCAAATTCTTCAACACATAAAGCAAAGCTTCTACAAACTTTATTCATACATTTGGTCCCACAGAATTCCACTCACTTCTTCATGGTTACCAGGGATGTCTCTTCTGCCTTTGTGGAAGGGTTGCCCATCCTCTGTTCCATAGCTATGCATCCATAAAACTGGAAAGTTTAGCCTTGACTTAACAGTGAGGCAATGTGATCATTAGTAGATACCTAAGAATTCTTAATATTTTCAATGATTTAGAAAGGGTAAATACCAAGCACCTAAACTCGAATATAGATCTATGTAACAGTGCAAACATGTACTTACTGGATTGCCGTGTACTGAGAGCACTTTAAGACTGGGAATAACTTCAAGTTTTTCTAGTTCAGATAATTCCTGTCCAAAAGTTAAAAGATAGACCATATAAGAAGAGTTCGATGAAATCCTTCAGCCAGTATGTATGTTTTGGGGAAAATAATTGCAATGTTACTCAGCCAAAGTCACAGAGGAGAATAAGAATTTTGTCTGGGCACAATCCACACCATTTCATCCATTGAATCTATCCCATTTACAAAAACGTACCTGAATTTTATTGAAGTCCAGAAAAAGTTTCTGTAATTTTACCAGAGGTCGCAAACTGTTCAGCTCTCGTATTTGGTTCTCTTCCAGGTGAAGAGCCAAAAGAGCATTCTGTTTAGCAAGGGAGCCTTCTGAAATCATTTTAATGCGGTTATTATCCAGTATCAACTCCTGCAAAGACTGGAGGCCTTCGAGTCCTTCAATGTGACTGATAAAATTTCCTGTTATACCAGGAATGAAAGCATGGAATCATCTCTAATGCATTTGGTATTCATTTTTAACAAAATGTTATCTTGACCAAAAGCAGCCTGTGAACTTCCTAAATGTGGTTTTGGGCCACTTCTAATGCACTGGCAGGCTTACAGAGTTACTCTATCTGCGGGCAATCCCTATTTAATCCAAAATATCTTCCTAATTAAATCTAGGCACCTGAGAAACAAGACCTAGGTCAACCGCTATCATCAGAATTGCTTACAGTGAAGAGGAAATTTCCTTAGCATGGAGTGTCTTGCTGGCCATAAGCTGACAAACACGTCTGGCCCCTGCTGTTTCCCTGCTCTGCTCTTTTAGAAGAGAAGTGAGGCTTGGTGACCCAGTATGGAAGAATTTTACTCTTCTGTCTCTAGAATATCTTGGAACTAGGGCCAGAACAAAAGCAAAGGCATAATTCTTAAAGGAGTCAAGACCAGAGACCTACAAATCCATAGTCTGGACATAAGGGATACACTGTGAAATGGTTGAATGAATTTATGGAACATATACTATTACCTACCCTGCAAAAACAGAAGTTTCAAGTTTTTTAGCCTGCTAAGCTGCAGCTGGGCCATGTTAGTAATTCCATTATAGCCCAGATGAAGAACTTCCAGGCTCTGCATTACTGGGGGCAGGTTTCCACCAAATGCTGCATCCCTACAACAGTAAAATAAAAAGGAGTATAAGGTCACAGTTTTTTTTAAGTCAAAAAAACTTTAGCACTTCCCATTCCTCAGAAAATTACAGAGTAAATTATAATAAATGATTAGGAGTTCAGTTCTAATCACTGGATCAGATTTCACAGGAGCTATACATATATACTGCCATATATCTGATGAAAATTGTAAGAAATCTACCACTATGAGCTAAAAGTATTTCATATACAAGCTTCCACTTTGAGGAAGTTAGATGAAGGTTTCTGGGTCCAGATCACAAAAATAAAACACAGAAAACTACTTTTCTACTTGCAAGAAGTCTGAGGACATGGGGAAAAAATCAGCTGGAGACTGCTGTTTAATTTAGTAAAATATTTATTTAAAACCTTTGTGTATTCTCACAACAGCTGGAAGACACCAAGACAAAATAAAAAATTGTACAGTGCTTCACTAATTCACTTGTAAAAGCTTCATTTCTGCTGCATCTGAGCTGTAACTAGGTAGCATCATGTAACAGATTAAGAAAGACAAGGAGAAAAAGAGGTTCTAATTTTAGCTTTATTCCTTCATTCTTTATGACCCAACTAATGATATGCTGTGCTGAGCAACTTCTCCTTCCATGAAACCAAAGAATCATAGATTCATAGAATGCTTAATATGTAATATTGATTCATCTTAATATTTATATTTGTAAATTTGCTTGCATTAATCACTTTTATATACATATATATGACATCTATATATATATAAATATATGATTAATGCAAGCTTATCTCCCAACCCTACAAAAAAATCAGAGTTAATTCAACATCTAGAGAAAGTGTCTCTGAGAACTGCAGAAGGTTTAAGAACAGTTCCATTCCTAGGACTCACAATTAACAAAGAATGTGGCAGTTTTTAAAAAGCTGGTACCTACTTAGTAGAAAAAATAAAAACAAATACAGTAAATGGAAAAATAAAGAAATTCAGATCAGGAAATAAAAATTTGTTTAAAAAAAGGGATGAAAGGAGCAAATTAACTTAAGGAGACATGAGAGGCTTGTAGCATGAAAAATAAGAAAGAGTCTTCAATAAATACTTCAATATTCAAGTGTTCAATAAATACTTTGAAATCATTTCAATTCCAGTATTTACTTAGAGGTTGTTAAGTAGCAGCTACTGAGCAACTCTTGACATTTTAAAATCACAGACTCTGAAAAAGCCTCATTTTAAAAAGCTAAGAAATATTATGGATAACATGTTGACTTTCATGGGAACATCAGGCAAGTTTCAATGGTAGGTAAGAAATCTAACATTTTGTCCATATTTCAAAAGGGTAAGGGGAAGAAACAGGAAGGCATTAATGTAAAAAGATCCCACTTATCAGAAGAAATCCTTGTAGTAAATAAATAATTATTTCAAGCTCCTTTGGAGTTTCCAAATTGTGTAAAGAATGTTCCTCTCTTAAATAGGAACAGATGTATAACATGAGCAAAACAGGCACAGAATTTGTCACATTAAGGAGGAAACTCAGGAAGCCCATAACCACGTGTGCTTCTTTCCCTGTAATTTTCCTCCAGAGAATGTGAAACAAATTCATGTTATTCCCACACCCCAGAGGAAAAAATAAAATAATGTCAATGCTGAATATATGCAAGAATGAAGACGAGAGCTGGGTACACTCTTGAGAAATACAGAAACAAATAATAAGGTTTTGCAGGATTCTTTGATGCTCTGTCACTATCACTAAACAAAATTTGACCAACATATAGAGGGAATTCTGCACAGTGACTTTGCAAGGCTTCTCTGATAGGATAGACCCAAATTTAGCTATGGATGTTGTCTTCTCCATGAAGAACTGAGCAAATGAATCTTGACAAGCCCCAGAAGTTTCAGTCCTAACACAGTGCACAGATGAGAAATGCACACTGAAAGGTGACTTGAAAAAGCTCTTTAGGACACGGGCTGACCTAAGGTGGATGGCAAAAGGAAGATAAGGAAGTATAGATAAGTATAATATAATATAAATAAGCTTAATGAAAGAAGTTAAATTATAAATTATTAGAAATAAGTATAATATAAATAATTATATTGTAATATATATAAAAGGCAAAAGGAAGTCTAAATGTCTGTTTAAGAGGATGAGAAAAGAATGAGGTTTATTGGAAGGATAAATGATTGCTTAGATTAGATAAAACATTGCAGAGGCACATGCAAAAATGCTTCTAAAAGCCACTATAGTGTGAATCTGCTGAGATTCCTGCTTCTAGTAAGTGGCAATGACTGCCAGCAGAATACTCTGTAGTATAAGGCTGCTCATTTTTCATAGATCATACTTAAAGGAATGCAATCAATCCCAGTATGATACTTACACTGGTACAATTCTGTAGTGTAAAGTTATACAAACCTAACCATGGACTGCAAGCACAGGATATCAATGATCAGTCTGACCAGAGCTCCTGTTCTGCTCATGCTCTCCCAGATGAAAACAGTGGCTAGAGAGAGGTAGATGGTTCTGCTACCCCAAATCAATTCCTTTGTAGGAAGATGAAAAAACTTGAAAATACGCCTACCCATCTATGCAACATGACCCGAAGAACAGATGGCAGAATACTGGAATCATTAATTTGATGAACAAATGACCTAACCAGTTGCCCACAAAGAACCTAGGAAAGAAAGATAACCAGGTTATATCAAACAGGTCACAAGTGGCAGAACAAGTACAAAAAGCTACTGGGCTTCTTCAAGGCAGAAAAGGAAAAGAGGGAGAGTCTGGATATTGATGTGGAAGATACCTCCATCTTCCCCAGTAATGGAGAGAGAAAAACCTATCTTAAAAGCTGATGGTACCTCCTTCCTCTGGAAAGTCCTTGCTGTCCATAACCACTAGAGGTCACCTTTTGATACAGCTGTTGCCTGTTTGTTGGCTGATTGGGAGGCTTTTGCCTAGGTAGTATCGATTCAATGCGATTGTAATTCAGACACAACACCTGCACAAAACAAACATAATTAATGAAACACAGTGCTGCTCTGCCAACACATTAGCAAAACTGACAATTACATTTCCTTTCTAGAAAAAAATGATTTTTAGAAAGATGACTGTTCAATCTAAAGTGATAAGGGCTTAGAAAGTTGCTGCATATAAAATAAAATTGCTGCAGCAGTTGCAATTCAGTGTACATTTTCCTACTAACCATCTTTGTGCTGACCAATTAATGATGTTACAAAACTCAAAAACAACACCAGAATAAAGGAGATTAAAGGGTTTTTTTTTTGGTTTATGTTCCTTTTTTTCCTCCTCTCCAATTAAAAAAAATCACTTTACAATTAGTATTATTCCTATAGAAAAGACAATGCCACAAACTCACCTTGACATTAGGCAGGAAGATCAAACCACTGAAAGATGTGAGATTATTGTTCTGTAAATTCACGCTGCAGACATTTCTAAACTGGTCTGCTGGCACCAGCTCTACAGTTCTGAATCAAGTAAAGAACATAATTATGGATTTAGAATATAGACAGCACAGGCAAATAAGATATATAGGAGATACCACAGCATAAGCAGATCCCTAGCATGATGGCATAAGAATTTCAACACTTTATGCAAGAAACACCCAAATGAAAACCTCACAAAAGTAAGCAGTTTTTTAATAAACACTTAATTTAATTCCAACATTGAAGGCAAGGACTGAAAAATTCTCCTCTTTCTGCTTCTATGGTACATTAGTAGAATATGAGATCTGATCCTTTTGGGCTGTTTTCATCACTTTCCAGTTTGGCAGAGTACTGTTCAGCTAAGGATGCTTTTAATGCAGGTCATTCTTGCTCTAAGTCCCTGTAGATCTATGATGGTCAAGGCAGCTCCTTAAGAAATCAGAAGATGGGAAAAACTGCACATAAATATGAGATGCCTGTTCTTGCTTCAAAGAAATTCAGGTTGAAAGCAATTAGATCAACTGGGCTTTGATAAAATAGGATCTCTCTTCCACTTACAGCCCTGCAGTAGGTACCCTATCTCTTCTAGACATTTTCTGTCAAACTTCACAGGCTGCATCACCCTCTGAATAAAAAATGGAAGTATTCAGTGAAGCAGTGGAAAAGAATCTTTTGTGAGATAAAATTACTTACATTTTATGGATCAGTCAAGAAAACTTCACCTAAAACAGAAGGGGATATCAAGCATGTCTGCTAAATACAGGTTCTGCCTTTAGATTTTCACATTCTAACCATATTAAATGCAACTTTTCACACTTTTGAAAAAGTACTGCACCTGATATGAGAGGCTGTCCAATTTAATTCTTGCATTTCTGTCAAGTCTGAATGTTCCAGTCTATCTGCAATCATATCTGAGGTGAGTTTGCCTCCAAACAAATCTCTTGCACTTTCTCCTTCTGTTGGATCCTGTTAAGTGAATTTGACCTGCTAGATTAATGCAGATCTAGAATTATTATAGCAGTATAAGCAAGAGACATGTTTAGAATCTATTATTAAGTGTTATTTTGGCTTTTTCTTATGGAACAAATTCATGGGAATGGTCTGTGCACTCTGAGTTTGTGTGAAATATAGATTTGTAAGTAATGCTCACTGATTTCATAGATTTTAGAAGAGTTAATACTCCATAATTGCATTTAATATTCCATATTGCAGTTAATATTCCAGAAAGAACCCTGTTATGCTAGGTACTCTTAAAAATAGACAATTTCTACTTCAAGACTAATAAGGAGAGACAGAGAAGCAGATAATATGATGATATTCAACATTTGATATTGGTCAGTCCAATCTCGTCTGATATATAAAAGAGTGATTTTAACAAAAGTTACAGTAATAATTTGCATACAGAATAACTTACTACTGCAATGCCATCTAAGGCTCTGAGGGAGGGAAGATGGAATAATACAAGTAATCGGTAGTTATCTTGTTTCCAGACTATCATATTTCCATCCAGGTCCAGAATTATCAAATTAGTTAAACCCTGAGAAGAAAGAAACACTGATATTAATCATTTTAAAATAAGCATATACAGGGGCATCAGGCTACTTCATTTTCTTATTTCTTCTTCATCTGTCATTTGCATGACAAAAATGAGAAATCACTTAACAAAATCCAAACTTTTAGATTTAGATTAAAACCTCTTTGCATTGCTCAAGCCACATAGAAAGCCTTCAAGTGAGTGTAAACTATCCTGAAAAATCCCATTATTTCCTTAAAAGCTTTGTGCTCCCTCACAATTTTATATTTTGAGCACAAAGAGGAACTAGCACCTTTGTCTCCAATGAGTGTCTGAATCCAGCCAACAAAGTTTGTAATATATGTCAGTATTCCAAGTAAGTCAAAAAGAAATAAAATTCCTGCAGGTGTGGCTGTTTCTAACTTGATAGGATTTGCAAAACTATTCCATGGATTGTAAGGCTTTATTTAGCCAACCAGGTATGCATGATACTCAACTCTATGCAAAAAAATTGGACACAATCCAACTAGAGGTTGAGTACCTTCTTCTTAGGAATGAGCAAGGTTAGATTGAGGTTCTAACTGCTTGAGGTTCAAATGTAAACTTGGATTAACATAGCACTAGTGGGTAGAACCTCCAAATACGTTTTCAAGTATAACTTCTTCCATTATAAGTGGGGAAAGTTGGTACTTCTAATAAAATAAACATCAAATTAATTTTTGAAATAGCAAATCCATATTTACCTTCAAATGGTGTATCTCTTGAATGGTAGAAATATAATTATTACTTATGTATAGCTCTATTAGGGAATAGGTTTTCTTTAAGCCAATTAAAGAAGAGATTTTGTTGTTCTCAACGGAGATGTAATGAAGATGAGACAGATTTTGAAACACGTGTCTTTCCAGGCTGGTGAGATCATTGTTATTTGCACTAAGTCTTGTGAGTTTGGTGAGCTTTGAAATTCCTTGAAAAACAAAATACACTTAGTGTAAAGTGACTTCTATAAAAGGGTGGATAACACAGATGGTAAAACAAATTCCAGGAATGGGAATGAAGGAGTTACCAGAGTCACATCTGGGAATATGGAACGGGAGTTAGAAGGGGGAATTTAAGTTAATTAGCACCTTCACATAAAATTCATAGCTCACAGTAGACTCCTGATTTTCAAATTAGTAACAATAACAGTGTTTGCCATGATACATGTGGGGAATATATAACGCCCATGCAATAGTAATTAGATCAGCTGTACAGTAAATATTTATAAATATGCAGATTTTAAAAAAAATCAATTTTTTGCAAGATAACTGTTTTTGCTAATTCTTTCTCTCCAATTCTGTTAAAGATACACTGAGAAGCTAAAGATTAGGTTTTTCAATATTTGAAAAATATTGGCAGCAAATAAGGAATCATGCTCTGGAACATTTCACTAAAAAGCATTATTTCTATTGTGTAACAGCCTAAATGATCACTACCATGGTAAATATATTACCATCTAGTGTTGAAATGCAGTTTCCATCCAAAGTGAGTTCTTCAAGATTAAGACAAGATTCTAGACCTTCTATTTGAGTGAGATTATTGTTGCTAAATGATGCCCATCTTAAATGTTCCAATTTTTCCAAGTTGGAAATTTTGAAGAGATGTTGATCATCCAGATCTAAGACAGTGATCTGTAATAAAATTCAGTATTTTTATTATTGAAAGAAAACTGTAAATTAATCCATCATTCAATTCCATTTCCTATGTGCTCACACTTTTCAGATACCTTTCATATTCATATCAATGGGAATTTATTGGGTTCACAGTGTGATTTTCCCTATTATACAAAGGAGCTACTCCAATTTAATACTTCAAAAATGCTCAACTTATCCACCAAAATCAAGGACTGCCATGTAAGTATGACAGTTCCCAAATGCATCTGTGCAGTTTTAGCTGCTATCTAAACACAGCCCTTTTTTCTTGCTTGCATTAGATCTTTTTGATCAATCTAAATCCTTATGCTCATGTGATGTGACTAATTCACTAGCTAGACAACTTTACGAGTCTTCATTTTACAACTGGACTTCAGGGGATTGCAGCTCAAAACCTAAGAATTATTATTTAATCTATCAGAGGCTGAGAACAAAGCAGAATTCATCCTAACTAATTCTTCATATATATCATGTGCTCTCTCTTTATTGCTGGGTTACAACTGCCCCGTTTTCCTTATTCGAAATATCTCAAACAAACAAAGCCAATACAGATATCAAAAACATATTCCTGAGTCAAAGAACTTTCCTACAGAAGATCTACCTTGCAGTAGAGACAGGGCAGTCAATTATCTTACCCACAAGCTGTTTCTGAGGAAACAGCTGATACTGTTGTAATCTAATCAATGTGTGATGGGGAGAAGAAAAGATTGCACAGCCTCACTCAAAAAAATCTAATTGTATTTTAGGGACCCAGGATACTCAGTGTCTTATCTAGCCTAAGATAAACAATCACTGTAATATGCTGATGATTCAAGAACATTTTTGGCTATATTATTCCATTTTCTAATATATTTATCTTAGGCTTCATGAATCCATTGTTGTTGGCACATGCTAAAACATTAATTTCCCTGGCAATGTCTATGAACACGAATTCCCTGCTGCATACAGGATAAAATGGTAGGCTCATCACCAGAAACGTGTTTTCCTCTAGCTATTCTAGAGCCCACACAGAAAATTGAACTGACAGAGGAGCTTCTAACCTTTTATTCTTGTAGTTTAACATGATTTCAGATGATGGGTCAAAACAGGTTAGCATGACCTTGAATCTTCCCTCATTGACTCTTATGGCTTTTTGTCAGCCCAGTTTCCTAAGGAAACAAGGCTAATAAGTCTCTGTCCATCAGTCCACTAGTCTTACCACTAACTTTTAAACATATTGGTGGGTTTCAAACAAACCTGACAGATCACTAGGACTCTGAAAGATACAGGTTTTCTATAAATTCCATAAAAATGCTGCAGCTAGATGTGAGAGACCTGCAGGGATGTTCCCAGTAAAGGAAAGGCTATTTTATGTTTCAGATACAATGCACACACTAGAGAATGTAGGAAAGACCAATTCTGAGTATTCTGAGTTCTGACAGGAACTCTGTTGAGAGTTGAGACCTCATTGAGCGCTGGATTACAATTTGTTCAATATCCTTGAAGTTTCATTGACACTCTCCTTTGAAATACTTCCAGAGCATTTAAGAATTCTCAAATTCTTAAATGAAGCAAGTAGATAAAGACTTGGTCTTGCCCCAGAAGAAAGTTCTCTAAAAAAATCTGTAAGTGCAATTTATAATAAGCACATTCTTTATATATCTTAGTATAAAAAAAAGACTATTGAGAATGGTAGACATGGCAGAGAGACAGGCAAAGTGTGGTAGATTCACTGTTACTTGAAATTCTTAATTCAGTACTATGAGGAAATTTCTTATCAGCAAACACTGATGCCAACAACAGAGGTATCTGTATCTGTGCTGGCTGGCTAGGCTCTCTGTTAGCACAGAATTCACCATGACCTG
>JAUBOD010000086.1:4630828-4647143 GCA_032353885.1 Nothura maculosa | reverse complement strand
CCTCATCTTCCCTGCTCTCAATATTTAAAGGAGAAATCCTCAGTTATCTGTAATCCCTGGCTGGAAAAGTTATTTTTGTGCCATCTCCCCATGGGCTGGGTCCTGGATGTCTGTCAGCCTCATTTGTCAAGGTGTGAGGAGGAGAAGCTTCACTTGAACCATCGGAGACTTGGATTAGAAGAGATCAAGCACTCTAAAGGTCCCTGTCTGGGCTTGAGTGAAAGGTGAATTTGAACTTGAAAACTGAAGAAATAGAGCTTAAAACTGAAATAAAAATACTGTTTTTAGAAGTTTTGTCAGGCTGTGAGCACCTTTTCCCCATCCATTACCTCCATATCTCTCATTCAGTTTGACTTCTGTCATTCATGGCAAGAGGAATAGGGGCATCAGGGGACTGTGCACTATAGAGCGGGGACCCAAGAGGATCGGTGTGCAGAGTCCATGCAGACAACTGCAGCATATCTAATATTCAATTCTGTGGCCTGACACTCTTCCAGTGAGCATTCCTAATTTATTATGGAAAGCCACTACCCAATAGTAGCATTTAAATGCTGAAACCTAATTTTCCTCTTGGAAAGAAAAAGGAGTTGCAGTGAAGGAACAGAGTGTGACTGGTGTCAAGCAAGGTGCAGTCTCGATCTTGGTCCAGTCTCAGTCACTGACTGCCTTAATTTATTTTTTTCCATGGAATATACGTTGTCCTAACTTTTAACTTCCCATCATTTGTGGAAAGGATGATAGTTCTTGTTACTTTTACACACAATGGGAAGTGCTCAGAAAAGGCTACTACTAAAGCCATCTCTGCAGGGTCACACTCTGGGTTATTGAATAATGGAAAGGAAGGCTTGAAGTTGTGGTGCTGTTTTTGTCTAATAAAAATACCTATTGCCTGTGTTTATTGTTTTAAATCTTTTTTATTCTATCTGAAAAAATGCATGAGCAAATTGCTGCAGAAAAGCAGCTTTGAGGAGCAGTTGCTTTGAACAAACAGGGCTGTCAGAAGTTGGGTGCATGTTGCTTTTTGCAGTCGAGACCTCCATGCTGTGATAGAGCTGGGAAGAGGTTTGTGCAGCCCAGTTAATTCCCCAGGATGTCACTGGGGCCAAGTGAAAGAAAGCCTTGTAGAAAAAGATGGTTCTTCTACAGAAGACGGTCCCATTGCATGACTCCTTCCAATACATGGGCTTTGGGGACTGTAATTTCTAATAATACTCAATATGATGTTGCTATAGCAACCATACAATGTGGTGAATAATTTCATGGCTCGGCTCCAAAATGCTGGGAGCTAAAATGGCTCCCAGCGTGATTTAGAACTGCCTGCAAACTTCGGTTGTGCCTCTGCGACGTCAAAGTGGTTGAAAAGCCTCAATGGTCCTGCCTTGTCTTTGCATAACCCTGCTGCAAGAGCGACCAGAGCTTCGCATGGATCAGCAACCTAGGGCCCGTCTTAAGCAGGCTCTTCTGCTGGTCTACTTGTTTGTTGATGGTCGTAAGATGTTGTGATGGGGATAATGATGCAGGCAGGCTCTTGTCAGAGCACACAGGCACTGGCCATACTGCTGGGCCTACCTCTTCATCATCTTGGGATGACCTCTCAAGGAAGGAAACTTCCATGAGGTCCATACCTTGAAAACGTGCTAGAAGCTTGGCATGGCTCAAATGTATGTGCAAAGGAAGGTTTATGGAAGGAATTAGGTGGCTGGAGCACATCTTCTAAAGTCTTTTCAGAGATGATGGAAAGGACCTGCATCAATTCTCCCTCTGCAGGGCTCCCCACGCTGAGTGTTGATCTTCTTCCATTGACATTGTAGGGAACTGCAACGCCCCATTGCCTGTGATGGGGCAAACGAGGGCAGCTCTGCAGCAGAGCCCTCCGCAAACACCATGGCACGTGTGTTCCCATTCGGGTCCCTGATGCACAGCGATTCCCTTTGATATTCAAAGTGGATTTGCTGTAAACCAGATCTGTGACACTTAGCTTCAGGTCAAATTAAATTGATTTGACCTAGAATGATTTTTATTTTTTTTTTTTTTCACTGGAAGGAGGAAAAAAGTTTAAATTCCTTCTGCTCAATTCTGAGCAAAATTCCTCCTACTTAACTTCCTTTTGATAAACTGAAGAGTCTCTTATTTGCTTAGCTTTCATCAGGAGTTGTACTGTACAAAAGGCAACATTCAGCTATCAACAGTGATGGCAGCAAAAAAGATTTTTGGAAACTCCTCCCAGGGCAGAGCTGCACCCCATTCCCTCTGAAGGCCTGTCTCCATGCATTGTAAGGGAAAAGCACCCAGATAGCATCCTTTGCTTTCTATTTCACTTATTTCTTGACCAAAAAACACAGATATGATCTAACATTTAGCCTCATTTTGTGTTTTAACTCCAAGCCATTACTTTTTCTCCTTCCATCTTCTAAGACTGTGACTAATTCTCTCCCTGTGTTTCTGCTAGTACCTTGGGAGTATTTATAGACTGATCCTGCTCTCCCTATTCCCGTGCAATATAAATTTATCTCCTCTGTGCTTCCCTCCTCCAGACGGGCCCCAGGCATCCTGCTCTCCAGTGCTTGTGTCACTAGCAACTTTTCCTGTAGTTTCTCTGCATCTTTCTGTGCCTTTCATAAATGAGGAAACCCAAACCACAAAAAAAGCCTCCATTCCTGGTTTGTTTGTGCTAGAGGAAAAGCCTTATCCAAGGAGGAGTCTCATCTCCCCGTTGTGCTCAATCACTGTCAGTTGTTACGTGCCTTTCTTCCAAATGCCCTTTGACTTGCTCGATATGGTGGGCTCAAAGCGGACTTTTCTCAGAGGACCTAGGACTTGTTTCTCCCCTCTGGACTCTGGATCTCCCCTTCTGGCCCTTTAGGAAACAAAGCAAAAAACCAAACAAATAACAAACAAAATTTACTGGCTACGCTTGCTTTAATGTTTGAGAATGAATCAGCACTATCTGCAGACTTGTCCTGCTCAGAACTGCATCTGAAGCTGCTTTCTGCCCTTCAGACTCAGCATTCTGTCTGGTGGAGTTGATGGCATGGAAGAAAGGATCTTTTTTGTGATGGTATTTTCAGATTGCACCCTATCACATAGCTGTCTTTCATAAGTAGCTTGTGCTAGAGCCTGAAGCAGGAAAAACATTCATTCTGTATCGCCATCAGGATCACCTCTATTATGGGTTCAAGAGAACTTCAGTTAAAATCAGAACATGAAAACAGCAGTAGAAGAGGATCTGTAATTTCCCCGGGCTGAATAAGAAACACTTTCAATGCTTTCCTAGCCTTGCTGATCTCTTTTGCATGGCTAGGTGGTATTGAAGTGGAAGATGCTGGTAATGGAAGTAGGGATGAGATCTCTAGGATGAAACTGGGACAAAGCTCGTCTTGGGAATAACTTGTCACGAACCCGTGGAGCAGGTTGTTGCTCTGAAGGGCTTCAACTCTGTCCCCATGCGACTCAGGTAGAGGAGGGCAAACTCTCCCTTCCTCCCTCTTGCTCCAGCATTTGTAGCTACCTGGCCACCAGTTCTCACCAGGGAGGCATCTAGGGGAGATGCACAAGGCACTGTGATCTGGATATCTGTCCTCAGTTTGGCTTACAATAAACCAAACATTGGGCAGTGCTGCTGAGTGTGGAGATGGGAACCCATCGGTGATGGTGATCCTGGCTTGTGCCCAATGATGCTGTCATGCTACTACCCCCATATGCTTTAATAACCCCCATTCCAGGAAAAGGCTGGCTTGGAGTTACCTTTGCTCCACGATGACCTCAAACACTTTTCTTAGTTCAGTTTACACTGTTTTTGAAATGCACCAAAGACTGAGGTTTAGCCACCAACTCTGATCGCAGGGATCTGTGTCGCTTTGCAGGCAGCAGTGGCTGGGCTTTACCTCAGCCCTTCTGGAGGGAGGGATTGGACCCACTTGCCCCATGCAAAGCTAGGGCTACTCTTCCTGCCTGAAGAGCAGGAGGGTGAGGTAGTTTCTCAGGTTTCCTTATTCTTGGAGAATTTGTCCCATTGGAGTCACTGTGGGGTTGTGCGATAGTCCGGGAGCCTCCACTGTGCAGCGGGATGGGGCCATGGGCAGCTCCAGCTCCAAGCTCTGGAATATCCCAGCTTCAAGATGACTCAGCTTGGCCAAACAATCCATGGGCAGGATGCTTGGGAAGCAATTAAAGCCCTTCAAAGAAGGAGATAGTCCATCTGCATGGGATTTAGAGATCCAAATATGCTTGGAGTGGCCTCTTCCTTTGCAGGGGGAAGAGACATGGTAGCAGTGAATAAAGAAGGCACCTTGAAGGCAAGGACATTCATAGCATTAGTTGAATCACATATGGCCGGATCCTCCTTAAACATCAGCTGGAGCCGGCAGGTTGTTGCTGATTTATGACTGCAGTGGATCTGCCCCATATTTTGCACTACTTTGAAAAGTTTAATATCCTCTGGGAACTCTGTGACTGACTTTCACATGCCCCCGTGGTGCTCCCACCATCCAGAAATAGAAGGAAATCACTTTACGTGCAAGACAACACCACCAGCACCTTGGAGAGAAGTCCTGCTTCCTCACCTGCATTGGCAGAGCTCCCAAGTTCTCTTGTCTTTGAGGTTTGGGGGGGATTTATACCTCTTTCTTTTTTTCTTTCTTTTTTTTTTTTCATCCTATATCTTCATTCCTTCTTGCTTTTATACATTCTGGATTATATTTGAAGCTGGATCATATTTGAAGTTTTTTTTCCTTATGTTTCTGACCACTGTTGCCATTAAAGGTAGTCCCCAGGAGCCACCGTATGCAGTTCTTCCTCATGCTGGCCATGCTGTGATAAGAAAACGCTGGAGCGAAAAGGAGCTAGAGGGTGATATTTGAGTTCATGTGTCAGCTTCACGCAGCCGTGTCCTCTCTGACCTAGTTTCCCCAGTTTTCCCTTGGGCATTAGATTTTATCCTGATTTGTGGCTGCTAATGTCTTGTCTTCAGACTCTATTTTGTGGATCCCCGGTCTCGTACTTCTCTCCCCAGTGACAGTTTTATGCAGATGTAAATCTAGGGTCTTTGCTGGCATCTCTCCTGATAGACCCTGGCCCTTAGCTCCTGCCAGCTGGTTTTCTCCCTGAATTACTGCACCTGACACACCACCATGACTGTTATGCATCATCACAAAATTAATTTTCCTCTTGAGAGCCCTCGGTGCTTTCAGCTGAACTTTGTTGCAGTTGTGGCTCTGCTTCCTTGGAAGATTTATGGTGCTGAGGCAGCTTGGCCCCTGGGGATGGGAACTGAACCTGGGGTGGGAGATGGTGCTTTCATCCTTTTCCTTCTTTTATAATAATGCTTTCTCATGAAATATTAGTTGGGTGGCATTTTGAAAAGAGAGATCTCTGGTTGTGTGGTGGGTCTTACTCCAAAGCTTACGCTTCAGCAAGAGCCTTTCTCCAGTGGATGTTTTATGGTCTGTTGTTGAACCCTCTCTGCTCAGTCGTGGAGCAATCCAAAATTACAGGGCTGTGATCCCTCTTCCAGTGTGATGGAGGTCTGGACAAGTTATGACGGCGTCAGAAATCATCACTATTGACCACCTTCCATCTTCTAGCTGAGTTTGGGTCAGGGTTGTCTTGCATCACTTGTGTGAGACTGATGCTCTTTGTATTTGGAAGCCAGCAGTGGTTTGGCCAGACCTGGAAAAGGTGCTTGTGACAGAGAGGGAGGTTGGGCAGGGGAAGGGGATGCTGGGGGCCTGGGTAATTTTGCAGCAATATGGGGTTAAAAATGTTCAATAATGGAGGTTCCCAAATCATGTTCACTCTAAGATTTAAATTCTTTGGGCTATGAAAGATAAGACTTGGTCACAAACATCCAGATTTTGAGACTCTTTTGTGGCTAATGCTGTAGAAGGAGGTAGGCCCTTCAAGTCACCCGAAAAGGTTCTTACGCTCTCAGTCACTTAATGCTTGGTATAGTTTTATCTGGGGACCTTAAAAAGTTTATCACTGTAAAAAATATGAGTATGGTCAAATATTTGAGACTATTGTATTATTCTCGGCATATCTGGAATTTACAAGTGCCTTTGACAACATTTTGGGCAGTACCTTATTGCCACCAAACTCTGGTGACCAATGCTACTGAACCTGATGACATTATTGCAACCATTATTTTTATTTCTGAACGTGATTTCTTTTTCAAAATGAAATAATACTTGTATAATTTTTAAGAAGGATTGCTGCACCTGCCCTTCGAGTAGAACATTTAGCACACTGTGTATTTTAAATTGTTCTTGGGCTCCTCTATAGCTTCTGCTCAGGGAGGGGAGTCCTCTTTTTGGTGCTTCTTGTTTTTCATGTTTTTAGGGTACTGGGGTGAGGTCCATAGACCTCATTGACATTTTAGACATGTAGATATAGACGTTTTTCTGCCAGACCCATTCAGAGCTCTGAGACTGCCCATGGAAGGTGCATGCAGGTGAGACCTGCTGAATCTCCAGGTTTGCTGGAGTATCCCCTGCCAGGTGTCACGAGCTCTGGTGACATCCCTTGGAGCTGAGGACACTCATCGTCACCAGACCATGTCCTGCTTCTCTGCAGGTGGTGAAGCACCGTTGCTTGACTTATTTTGGGCTGAATCTGGGTGACACAGCAAAGTGAACGTGGTCCGAGGGGTCTCTGCTGAGAGCTGCTTGCAAGGAGCTGCTGGCAGCTCTTGTGTGAGACAACGATGGAGGAAAATAATGTTGTTCATGGGCAGCTGAGATGGTGCTGCCGGAGCGCAGTGTGTCCCTGCGCTCCCCAAAGTGGAGCTGCTCCAGTCTTATTAAAAACATCAGTGTTTGCTACGTGTCTGTCCTGCGGATGGGGCTGCAGTGCTCGGCGGCCAGGCCGGGCCTGGTCTGTGTCTGCTCCTGTACTCCATAAAAAAATTGGGGTAAGGGGGGAGATTAGCCCTCAAAACAAAGCTCCCAAGGGTGCTACAGCCCCTGGGGTCTGTCCTGAAGGGAATTTGTTCCCCTGTTCCCAATGCTTATTAGGGGAGGTGGCTCCCTTTACTTATAGGATGCTCGTCCTCCTGGGCTGAGTGTTTCCAGGCCTGGGATCCCAGCAGATCCCTGGGTATTTGGCTGTGGAGAAACTGCAACAGGGAGCCCTGGCGAGTCACCTTACTAAAGTCAATGGAGTAATTGGAATATAGAGAGAATCCAGCTCCCGCTCTGTCCTCTTGGGCTTGCAGGGGATGGCACCTGCCTCTCTGCACGGTTGCGTTTCCTCTGTGCCTCTGTGTGGCCTCGAGGGAAGGACGGGTAATTCGTGCAGCTGGTGCCTGACTCACTCCTGTCCCCAGGAGCAGAGCAAAGCGCTGGCAGTGGCTTTGAGGCTGTGGGATGCAGCCTCCTTGCTGCTCCGAGCTCCTCCAAAGCATCTGGGACCTGCACAGAGAGCCACGGGAAATAATAATAATAGACCAGGAGGAGGGAGCCTTCCAGTACGTCCATTTTTATTGCAGCATCTAATGTGCCCATGAAGCACAAAATGACTTTCGAGGTCTGGGCTGTAGTGCTTGAGCGTGCTGGGCCCTGCAGAGTTTTGCAGTTGGGATCAGGAGAGTTTTTTGGGAAAAAAAGAAAAAAAATACTAGCCTGTAAAGTGAGTTTGCAAATCCAGAGCTAAAACAAAGAGCACCATCTCCTGGCAGCTCGGCAGAGCTGGCCCTGCTGCCAGGGATGCACACTTGGGAATGTGCATCTCCTGCGAGCAGCTTGCTGCTGTGTGCGCCCGATGTGTGGCACCTGGGGTAGGGAGAGATGTAGAGCATCTGGGATGGGGAGCCCTGGATAGCACCTGGAGCGGGGAGCCGTGGACAGCATCTGGAGTGGGGAGCCTTGGGCTAACATCTGGCTACTGATCTCTGCTAATGGAAGGGTGATGCCAAGAGCTTGTTTAAGGGAGTTCTGTGTTTGCAGCGCCGTGGGGCTGCGTTTGGCATGGAGACAGAGGGGCTCTTTGGAGTTTGGGTTTCAGGTGCCTTTGAATCACAAGGATTCTTCTGAGGTTTGCCCAGGCACTGGGGCTAGGAAGCTTGTGGAGGAGAGTTTTACAGCTATGTGATTCCCATGTGTGCACATGCACATCCCTCGTGGTGTCCAGCCTACCTCAGAGCAGGGTGGAATTCAGCCTGGGGCTCGGAGATGTCTCTACTGCCTGCGCTTGCTGCCTGCCGGCCTGCAAAGGAGGTGTGGAAATCTCCAGGCTTTCCCATCGTTTGAGGAGGGATGGAAACCAGTGGGAGAGGGTGAAACAGATTGGTCTGGATCCAGGAAGATCAGCTGTGTTTTGAGTTTGGAGGCAGCCCTGGGACTGCTGGCACAACTCCACTGTGGCAGGGGGCTGTGGAAAGGCGCTAAACCTTGGACTGCTGCATGCAAACACTGCAGCTGAGGAGAAGGTGAGAAGCAATACAAAGTGAGGTAAAAAATGAAGATAACTGGCACGGTAAACTTAAAAGAATAAGTATAGATAGTCCTCTTTTTATTTTTTGACTATTTAAGGGTATGTTAGGAATAGAAAGAAACCAAGGTCAAGTGTGGGCTTCTTGCTAGTGACCACTGCTGAAACTGTTAAGTCAGTGCAGAAAAAGAAGGACCATCTAATAGCTACTTACGTTGACTATTTGCAAGAAAGCAGGAAGATGCATCTGTCTGATAGGCAGTTGTGGATGAGCCATAAAAATGATGGAATGGCTAGTGCATAAGTCTGCTGGCATGGGGCTGGAAAATGCAATCTGTGCCGGTTGTTGAAGAGGAACCGAGGTGTGACTTGCTGTCCATGTGCAGGTACGGAGATGTGGACGAGTCCTGTGGGCAAGGAGGGACTCTTTTGCGTGCTGAGGGACACCTGAGAACCTGCAATTAGGAGCTGGACATTGTCAACCTTGAAATGACCTTCTAGATGAAAGGGTAATTAAACACTAAAGCTTGGCATGCCACTCAAGCATCTCCTTGAACCTTTAAGGCACTATTAGAGTATGTTTTTTAGAAGGTAAGCCTAGGCTTATCTTATCTTCTATGGTGCTGTGTAGGGATGTAGGGAAGGTGCTGTGCATGCCTGAGCTCTTTGGGGCCTTCTGAAGTCCAAAGGTGCTGTGTTGAGAAATGCTCCTACTAAGCTTTGGCTCCTGGACCACAAATTACTGAAGGCTGGAGGCTGTCCCATGAGGACGAGTGGACCTTGTTGCAGGAAGCCCATGGTCAATGTGGACAAGGCCGAGAGGGGAAGGGCACCAGGAACATCCTGCTCCTGGGACTAAAGGTCTTGGATACCAGGTGAGAGCTCCCGAGTTGCCACATCCAGAGCAAAAGCAGAGCCTGATATTTTATAGACCTATAGGAATTTGCTGGAAGGGGCTTCTGCTATTCTGCCTTTTTCCCGAAAAGGTTGTCGAAACCTTGGTTCCTCAAGTTGCACCAGAGATCAATCTGCTTCCAAATACAGCTCCAGACTATAAAAATAGCCTTGTCTAATTAAAGACTAGTGCCCCCTCTCCTCTTTGGAAAAGTGCATCATTCTGAATGAGTCACTGGCGCACGGTAAGTGCTGGGCCTCACGTTGTTGGGTTGACAGCTCTTGTACAGGACCAAAATTTCATGTCCTTCTGTGTCAATCTGTGCTATTGAAGGTCACAGTAACTGTCTGCAAAGACCTTTCTCTGACAACTAGGCCTGTTAAGAGGGATATTGCTTGTTTTAATCGTTTGACTGTAATATGTTAAGCACACAGACTATTTTGAGGTAATCAGTGAAGAAGAATGGACATCTTCTAGTTTAGGGGGGAAAAAAAGACAGTTTTGTTTAACTATTCTTGTTATCTATTATCCTCAGGTAATTTTTAGTTTCCTGTTCCGTTGTATTGGAAAAATCTCATCTTTCACTGATACAAATTCAACATCAGTTGCCTTTCTTAAATTAAGAGATACTCAATGTGCAGTTGGTGATTTCTGAATCACATTGTGTCAATCATCAAACTGCTCTAAATCTTGCCCAATAGGTAGAGTTTTTGGAGCACTTCTGAGACAAAATGGTCATTTTCCAAAGGATTTTTTTTCTTTATGGCTGATGAAAACGCATCTAACATACTGAGCATCTCAGCTGTGCTCTAAATGAATCAGTCAGACCCATCACACCTTAAATGTTTGTGGAAAGTGAAATTATTTCTGAGACTCAAGTTACCTGAGAGCACGAGGGCTGCTCTCAGGCAGTGAATAGCTTGGCTTTACCTGAATTGTCAGGCGAGTTTTTGGGCGAGTTTGGGGAAAAGCAGATAACAAGGTGAAATTCAGACCTGATTCTGCCGTCAATTATTGATGCTATTCAAGGCTGCTTCTTCCCACGGATATTGAACTAAATAAACTTAAAGTCAGAGAGCGTACGACTTCATCACTAGGCTCTCAATACACCATTCTTCAGCAGAAAACTGCTTGGCTAATACAGATTTCTGTCTATGTAATAGCCAGGCTAATAGCTCATATATTCACACTTGCTATATAAGAAGCACTTTTACTGATAGTTTTAATCATTCCCTATGGAAATTCAGAGTTGCACTAAATCCTCGTAATTGGCCATTTTGCTCTGTCCTCGTTGTTTCTCACTCTGCAGTTGATTTGGGAGGTAGGACCCTTCCTATCGGGTGCCTGGGTGCACCCTCGAGCACCTTTAACTCTGGCCCTCTCTGAGCCGCAATAAGAAACTTAATTTCTGATCTCACCAGTTTTTGCAAAATCACTGGAAAAAGAGTGGGAGAAGCATGAGGTCCATTTTAAACTCGGCAGTTGCCAACATCCACTACAATATTGGGCTTGTGTATTATTTAAAATATGAGGTAATATGTTTGTCACTTACTATTTCAAGGTTCTTTTCACATTCTGCTGAGAAAATCAGACCAGGGCGCTGTTTTCCTTGGCTCTCTGAACAGCAGTAGCCATCCTGCGAGCTCTCTTGGCCTGCTATAATTTCTATTATGAAGCACCTGACACAAATGCATTACAAACCCTTTCCCTGCTCTATCGATCAGCATTGCTAAGTGCTTCAAATGCATTTGCCTCTGACATAAAATATGGGCTAAAGCAGAAATGCAAGCTGCAGACAGCACCTGTGAATGTTGGTTTGAATGTATTCAATTCTCTCACTGTGATGTTCCCCCTTTACTAAAACACTGAATATTTGCAAAAACTGATATATATTTATATATAAATATTTTGCTTGCTGAAAGTGATCTGATAGTGCTTTTTACTTGTTTCTTTCATGAATACCTGGAGTAGAAAGCATTGCATGGCATTCTGATCAGAAACCACTCGAAATCAATGGGATTTTTTTCCCAGTGAACTCAGTGGGCTTTGGATCAGACCCAGGGAGCACCAAGGGATCATCTAATGAAACCCCATGATTTAGGCAGCCACTCAGCCAGCACAAATAGTAAATTACAAGCAGCAGATCCTGGCAGCAACAGGCACGAATAGCCTGTAGTCAGCAATTCACAGCCTGAAATACGTTGGCATGAACAACGTATCAGATGATTTCAGCTAACCAACACATTTGTGAAAATCCTAGCCTGTTTGTGAATAATTAAAAAAGTGAATTCTGCAAGAAAAACATTTGCAAGAAAAAAACCCCTGCTTTTTTGATATATTTATAATTTTCAAATAGCTTTTGGGACCTGAGGTGCATGTGTCAGCCTAGCTTAGCCCTTGTTTCTTTTGTGTTGGTTTTGCTGTGGCTTTCTGCTCTCAGATTCTTGAGACTGGGTCATTTGGAGCAGTGCGAGCTGCCTGCAATGAGAAGGTGAAGCTCAGAACAGCTGATCGAGTTATGTAGATGGGGGCTGGATGGGGGACAGAATAACAGTCCGAGCTCACATATATAAGAACAGTCTCTGCAGTAAAGCAATGCTGCTCTGAAAAAAGATCTGGGCCTGATAATAAATATTGCTATGGAAACTCTGCTCATCTGCTCTTCTGACCATTGCTGAGCAAGGCAAAAAGCAATGAGGGACCTGGCGCCTCTGCCTTTGCACAGGAGTTGGGTTTTTGCAAAGTGCAGCAAGGTTTGGAAGGACAAAAAGCTTGGGGTTACCTGCCCATCACTGTCAAAGGGGGCAGGGAGATAAGGAATTGCCACGGGGCTTGCTGAATGTGCTGCAGGCACCTAGTGCACAGAGAGCTGCAGAAAAAAATAGCTCTGCCTGTGTATTTAAAGATGGTGTCATCATGCAGAGGCAAGGAGAAAGAAAATCAGTGATGCCAGCAGCAAGAACCTTCTTGATGCCGTTTCCCAGCGTCTGACTGAGACGTCTGACTTCAGAGTCCCCTTAGGCTTGCGGTGGGGTTGACCTGGTGCCCGTTGGCCAAGGACACGGCTGGTGAGGAGCCCTGGGCACCTTGCACGGGGGCCACCCCACCTCGACATGCCCTGGCTTCTCCTAACTCATCCTTGCTTCTCCACATCCCTCTGCCCGCACTGATCTCCGCTCCTGCTTCCTCAGGGAGCCTCTTTTGTTCCCGTTGTGGAGGGCTTTGTATTGGTGCCCGTGGGTTGTAATCCAATTAGCGGCATCCATGGGAACTTAAAGCACCACGGAGGGAATTAGTGGCAATGGATGCAAGTGATGCACAGGCAGAGTGAAGGTTTAGGGGTGTTTGTGCTGTCGTGTTTTGCAGGCGACACGCATAGGATGCGGCTTTCCAGGATCCTGGAAATTGCTGGGAAGGCCGTGATCTTCCCGGCTCATGATGAAAAGTAGAGAGGGGAGATGGAGCGAGTGGTTTCCTAGTGTAGGAGCAATGGTGAGGAACAAGGAAGAGGCTTCTTAGTGCTTAAGGACAGGCATAATAGATAATTTCATGTTATCTTCCAAAGGCAAATACCAAGCATCTTTATTTTTCCTCAGCAAACACGTTGTGAGCAATTGTTTATTGAACTTGGTTTGACACCACAGTAGGTTTGTGCTGTTGTGGGTTGCTTTGGCTCTGCTGCATTTTCGAGGCAGAATGAATAAACCTAAGTGTTGTTCTCTCTCTCCCTCCCTTTCTCTCTCTCATCCGTGTTTTATACAAAGGAAAACAAAGCACTAAGGTCTCAAAAACAGCATCTCATGCTGGTGCCTTGTTTTTTTTGGTAGGCAGCCTGCTGGGATGGTTTGGAGTTGTGGAGATTTACGTTGGTGTCTGGCTGCGAACCGCGTTCCCCGCAAAATCTGGGCCATAGAAATCGCATTCAGAAGTGCTGGAGACTCTCACAAGCCTCACACAAACCCCCAGCCAGCAGCCAGGGCCGCTCAGTGCATTGGTAGATAACAGTCTTTTGGGGACATTCCCAAAATGAATTGTAATTGGAAGTTAAGAGGAGGCAGGGGTCTCTATGGTGGAGAAGCTGGGACAGCCTCGACTAGGCTGCTGGGGCTCATTTTGGGTTGCTCTTTGGGAGATATATGGACCTGTTGGAAAGACTGGATAAAGAAGAAACGGCAAATTGGGGGAGCTACAAAAAAGGCCTTTGGGAAGGACTGAACAAACTGGGGTCTACAGGAGGCTGGCTCAGATAACTCTCTTCAAATACATATGTTCAAGTATGTAACAAGGGTCTTGTGAAGAGAAAGGGCGCTTATCTATTGCCTAGATCAGATAGGACCAACAATAATGGGCTGAAATAGTGGTATAGATGATCTGAATAATCTATACCGTCTATCACAAGGAAGAATTTGAAGGATATAGGGAAAGATGCTGGACAGTGATCCCACTAGACTAGGAGGGAGGTTGTGGGGTTGCTAATCTCAGAGATTCTTATGAACAGAGTGGGCAAACCTGCCAGGAATGATCTGGCAGGGCTGATGGAGCCTCGCAAAAAGGAATGGGATGGAGGCTTTTCCAGTACTGTGATTCCTCAGTTCACTGTAAGGAATGGCAGCAGGAATCGCTCATGGAGGGTTTTCCACCTCCTCGCTGCTACATGGATTATTAGAGCTATTTTAAGATACATCAGTATCTGGGAGCTTCATCAGACTGAAGTGCCCAAACATAGAGCAAGAGGAGTCCCTTTGGAGTCCCAAAGCCTTTGCAAGCAAAAACAGGCCTAATACGTGAATTAAATCAAAAAAAGGACCATAAAATAAATGGGAGGGGAGAGTGGCTTTGCAGGAAACCCCATGTGTGCAGTCACTTGTCATTCACCGTGTGATGTTTTTGCCTGTTTGCTGCAGGTGGCATGGCCTCATCGCACCTCTTTGACTACAGCTCCTCCATGGCCACCAACGGAGGCGATGCCTCCTTCTACACGTCTCTGATTTCGGATGTCCACTACACCACCCCGCGGGACTCCACCTACTTCACGGGCATTTATCAGCAGGAGAACAGCCCCATTCCCTGCTTGGGCAGCACGGAAGGGTTTAATGCACTGGGGCATCCTGTTCAAGATGTGACTGGATTTGAGTCCCGCAGCTTGTTTAGCTCAGATTCAGGAATAGAGATGACACCTGCAGAATCTACCGAGGTCGATAAAACCTTAGCAGACCCCATGAAAGTAGAAGCTTATAAATATATGGACATTAGTAGATCAGAAGAAATAAAATACCAAGAAAAGCATGACCCAGACTCAGAAGCTGAGAGCCCAAGCCTTTTTGAGAAGTATTGTGGAGTATCAGCCAAGACCGAACAACCTGCTGAACCTCCTAGGGTGGCTATGGAGAGCACAAAGACAGCCAAAGAGCAAGACGCTCTTGAAGATAAAAGATTTGCTCTTGAAGATGAGAGATTTGGTGATGAGCACAGTGCCTCCGCAGTGACAGCCCCCGTGAAGATCACACTCACCGAGATAGAGAGCACAGGGGAGCCCGCCAGCAAAGAGACGAGTCCAACCAAAGCAGAAACCGGCCTGAAACCAAGTCCCGAGGTGGTTCCAACGGTGACCGTGTCGGAGCCAGAGGATGACAGCCCAGGGTCTGTCACACCACCATCATCTGGCACAGGTACGTTTACCACCGCACTCAGTACCTTTCTTTGGCACAGAGTGAATGAGTGTGATGGTAACCTTGCGTCCTGGGAGATGGTTTGTGCCTTATAGACTGAGTCTGTAGGAGTGTGAGCTTCAAGTCATGGGTCTCCATGTCTGAGGTGTTTGATGTCTCATCCACGTGGATCTGGTGTCCCGGAAGAGCTCAGGTTGCATCTACATGGGCCCAGTAGGGCTTCTCTCCTCTGCCAAGCCATTTAACCTCATTCCACAGCTTCCCAGGCAAGCACGTGTCACCCATCCTTATTTTGGTGTGCATAGTGGGAATGGTGGAGGGGAGAAGCCATGGCAGAAGCACCCTTGGACCACACCACGAGCTGTCATTGCCTCCTGTAGGCTGAGGCTGTGGGGCAGCCCCACAGACATGTCCCTTTAGTCTCGACCAAAGCTTATCCATCAACAGTCCTGCAGGCAGACACACCATGAGGACTGGGAGGTCTTGGGTAAGACTGCAGGCAGATGTGGAGTTTTGCAGCCATGATATTCATCATGGAGAACTACCTGTTTTAGTCTCCTCGTGGCATGACAGCAGCTCAGGTCCAGCTCACTCCCTCAGGTGTGGCATGTGCTGGTAGATATTCCTTCTGGATTATCAATTAACTTTGGGAAAAGAAATAGGAGACGAAGCAACGTGCCTAGAGCTACTCAGGAGCTCAGCAGCAGGTCCAGGCTGGCAGAGCCCATTGCCCCAGTGCTGTCAACTCTCTGGTTGTACCCCATCATTTGAGGTTTCTTGGATGCCCATGCCACCCTCAAAGGAAATGGGATTTTTTTTCTTTTTTTTCTTTTTTTTTTTTTTTTTGATTTTCAGAAAATGAAGTGAAATTATTGAAAATGCTTCTTTCAGAAAGTGCTGACCAGGGTAATGCTTTCAGCCCACTTCCAGATGGGCCTGGAGGAGCAGGGGAGCAGTTTTCTTTAAAGGTTCCTGATCCTACTGCTGACAGAGCAGCAGGATTGTGGCAAATGTCACAATCTCTCATTTTTGCATTTTCTTGCTGTGTGTTCACTGCAGTGGTGCAAGATGTTCTTGGTCACCTGTATTATGTACCACTATGCACCACTAAAATATGGAAGTAACGGGACATTTCTACAAGAAATAAAACTGTGAAATAAAACTGAATTTAGAAAGTTGAAATTAAAATTCAGAAAATTCAGTTTCTAGATCCAAATCTTCCAGTTTTAAAAAGGACATTTGCAAGCTGAAATTTTCACTGTTTTTCTTTGGTATCCAGAAACATTTTAAAATGAAATAGAGCTTCCATGCAAAGGCAATTTGGAGT
>JAUBOD010000086.1:4519095-4538247 GCA_032353885.1 Nothura maculosa | reverse complement strand
GGGTCCTTTATTGCGTATTGCCATCTTAGAAAATGTACAGTCTCATGACATTACACAGCATCTCCTGGCAGCTACCATTAACAACGTTCTTGCGCCTATCAGACTAACTCGGTCACTACAAAGCGTAATAAGGTCCAAGACATATACTTCAGTTTACAAATTATTACAGACTTTTTTTTTCCTTTTTGGTATTTAAAAAAAAAAAGTTTTCTTGAAAATACACACCCAAGAGAAAAAAAGAGCGACTGCTTACACCAGCACCGACCTACAAGTAGTTTCCAACAATGGCACATGGAATTACCTGCACACAGCCTCTGCTTTTATTTATAATATATATATATACTTTTTTCTTTTTTTTTCTTTTTTTTTGGAAAGAGAAACAGAGAAATGGCAAATCTAGCCCCGCAACGAGGCTGCTGTGAAGCACAGAAAGGCCTGGGAGGGCACGAGGACGAGTGTCACCAGGACCCCGCGCACAGCGATGGGTCCTCGAGGCCCCCACAGCCTTCAACGCAAACACATGAGCAACCATTCCTTAAACCATCAGACGCCAGGATTTTCTTTTTCTTTTTTTTCCATTTTTTTCTCTATCTGTACTTTTCTTTTTTTTAATTCCCCCCAAAAGTCCATTCCCTCAATCGTATCATCAGCCCCATTTTTTTTTCAGCATAAATAAAAAATATAAATAGAGGCACTTTAGTTAAGGAATAGTATTAGCATTACCTTTCTTGTCTTTATTTCCCCTTTCCTTCTAAAAGCAAAGTGCTTAACTCCACCTTGGAAAATAATCTGCAGGTTTTGCAGCTGCTTTGACACCAGGTGCTGGACTTTTTTGTTTGCTTTTCCTTTTGCACTTACCTGCTGTATTTGTTACTGCTTTAAATGCTACTTGGAAAGTCTTTTTTTTTTCTTTTTTTTTCTCTTTAATCTACAGTGCGTCAAAAAGTTGCAATGAAGAAAAGAACAAAATGGTAAAACCACATCTCTTGACAACTCTTTTTAGAGTGATATTTCACAGCTTTCACACAGCACACAGAGCCCACGGCTTTCAGGTGCTTAAAACCATAGTTTTTTTTATACAAATTATTTTAAACAGCACTTTTGCTATACAGTACATATAGGAAACTGACAACCCAATACCCCACCGGTAATACCGATTATCTGACAAAAAAAAAAAAGAAAAACCTTATTTCAAATAGTGTTAATACCTAGTGCAACAGGGACAAACTCATCTCTCCACAGGAAACTGAATAAACAAACCCAAAAGAAAAAAAAAAGGTCACAAAAGTATTGATGGTATAAAAAGGTTTCGTTTTCTTAAAAAAAAACACACCACAAATAAATAAAAGCAAAAAAAAGTAACAGTCCTCTATATATTCAGCATAATTTAAGAATAGAATGTTAATATGTTAATGGCGTTTACTTTTTCTTCTCCAATTCTTAATTTTCTAAACCTTTAAATTATTACTCCCTGAGAGCTCTGAATCATTATTATCATTATTATTATTAATTACTATTATTATTTTTCTTCTTTTTGGACTAACATTTTACAGGTAGTTCTGCTTACAGATCTGCAACGACGACGAACAGCGAACCGTGTGGAAAAGGAAAAAAAAAAAAAAAAGAAAAAAAAGGAAAATTTAAAAAAAGGGAAAAAAAGGACGCTGCTAAGAGACGGAAGTTTCTTGGCGATGCTGCTCCTGTGTGTGTCCGTTTAAAAATACATATATATGCATAAAATAATACTAATGAAATAAGATGGGCGCAGTGGGAAGCGAGCGGGTCGCCCGCTGCCCTCGCTGGGTTTGGCAGCAGCCCCCGGTACCTGGAGCGATCCCGTGTCCTGGTTGCAGGGTGAGGATGCAGTTTGTCCCAGGGAAGAGCAGGCAGAGGAATGGCCAGGGCCACCAGCACCTCCTGGGGGGCTCCTTCCTTTAGCAGGCCCGGGGTGGAGGCAGGAGGAAAAGGAACATTTCCTCCCCGCAAAAACCAGCTTGGAGAGAATCATCGAGAGCGTTTACGGACCAGCACTCAGGAATCAGCACAAAAGCACAGACGTTTCAAGTTTTTGCAATAACAACGAAGAAAACAAAAGCAAAAAAAACCCAGATTGTGTTTACTCCATTTTTCTTGTTTTTTCATATTTTTTTTTTTGCTGGGACGGGACGGGGCTCCCGGGCACGGCTCCGAACCCGGCGTTGTGCTTGTGCACCCGGCTGTGCGCACACCCACACCCCCCCACACACAACACCCACACAGACACAACCCACGCACACCCCCCACGCCTGTCTGCAGCCACACAACCCCCCGACTCGATATATACAGTACATATGTACACACACACTCACCCCCACGGAGCTAGAGCGTGCCACTGCTTCAGTTCAAATCACAAGGCAGTATAATAATAATAATTAAAAAAAAGAACTAGCCACTTGGAAAAGACTAAACGTTTCTTTTTTTTCTATTTTTTGTGGGTTTTTTTTTCTTTTTTTTTTTTTTTTTGTCTGCGTGTGCGCATGGTCCCCGCTTGGAAAGGGTCCCTCAGAAGTTGAGCTTGGTGACGGGCCTCTCGCGGCTGCCGTCGGCCAGCTGGTTGGCGATGCGCTTGCGGTTGCGCTTCAGCTTGGAGAGGTCCTTGTCGAAGACTTCGCCCGAGCGCAGGGCCGAGACGAGGTCGTCGAACTCGCCGCCCTCCTCGCCGCTCTCCTTCGCCTTGCGCGCCTTGCGCTCCCGCTCCCGCTGCTCCTTCAGCTGTGTGGGCATGGGGATGGGGAGAGAGAGCTCAGCGTTGACCCCACACCACGTTTTGAAGCCTTTCGGGGCCCTCCTCCCCTTCCCGAGCAGCTTGGAAGTGAAACAAAAATACTTAAAAAGAAGGAAAAATGGGTTTATTTGCTTACAGGGGGCTGCAAGGTGTTGGCCTAGGTGCCAAAGATCTCCTGAGGAGATCCATGGATCTATCAAGGGAGAGCTGGAAGCCTGAAGGAGCCCAGCTCTTCAGCAAGGCCCAGTTACTCGAGACACAAGTTCACACCACCTCCCAAGTCATTAGTGAGTTAATCAAACAACTCAAGAGTTGTTTAAGAGTTAAGAGGCTGGTGGGTCTGTGGGCCAGGCCAACCCCACCAAATCCTGTCTCACCTGGGCCTCCATGCGTGCACGGCGCTCCTCCTCCTCCTTTCTCCTCCTCATGTTTTCATTCTCCTGCTTGGCCTCGGTCACAGCTTGAAGGAACTGGTCGAAGATGCCGAAAAACTCGTCCGGCTGCATTTTGTCTGTATCTTCTCCAAAGTGCTTCACGGCCTTAGAAAACTGGGAGAGAGCACGTAGGAGTCTGTTAGTCTAAGAAGAGGAATCCACTGGGCCAGTAAAATCCTCCTCATGAATTGGAGAGAAATGCTTCAAGGAATAAGGAGTATCATTAAAAACAGGGAGAAGATTAATGAAGCCTTGACTTAAAATTGGAATAAATCATCTCCCATCTTATCTTCCACACATTAGCCAGCTACTTGATCATAGCCCACCTGGGGAGCACCCAGAACCTCTCCTTTTAAAACATCCTTCTTTAAAGACACATGCGAAGCTTCACACCTCTGGTTCTGCTTAGTGTCCCATGGTCCCTAACTCAAATTTATTAACTAACCAGCCATAAAAACAAGGAAGCAAAATATTGTGGGACCGAAGACTGAGGACATAAAACTAATAGTAAACACGGCAGGGGAAGGGAAACCCACACTTTTAACTTCTCTTTGAAGTATTTTTGGGGCATTATTTATCATTGCCACATGCTCTGATATTGAAACCAAATGTGCTGGTGGAACTTTTAAAAGGCATTTCTGCCTGGGTGCGGAAAATAGGCAGGAAAAGTAGGAAGCCTTCCGGCCTTCCATGCTGTTTGCAAACTAAGTGATTTGAATAAAGCTGTAGCAAAGGTCAGGACAGGACATGCGCTATCTGCCAAGGCAGCACCGTCCCCAAGGAGCCCCTGACTTGTCCTTTGGGCTGAAATCCTTTGTTCTCACAGCTTCCAGGAGACTATCTGTGCAGAGAAAGTTTGCTTAAGTGGTGAGAGCCTGTTCCTGAGATATGGAAGCTTAAAAAAAAGAAAAAAAGGAAAATAAAATCAAAGCACAAATTTATTAGTTGTTTAATTTTGCTCTGTTGAATGAGAAGAACGTTTTTAAAGCCTGTCTGTATGATATAGCTTTCTTTTTGGAGGTGTTTTAGGCCCTTTATAAGACATTTAGGCAATTGTTTTCTTTTATTGTTTTAAGAAGATTAGCACTGGGAGAGGCAGAGAGGAATCTTATAGGTGACAATATCAACCATATTCAATCAATCAGAATAATTCTTGTTTTTCATTAAGATATTGTTGATTTTCATTAAGGTATTGGCTTCCCCGCCATATTTCTGGGGCGAGGAAAGGTTGAAAACATTATCCTCACAAAATACAGTTTACAAAATAACTAAGCTTCTGTTTTCCTAAGAAATAATGATAAAAGGATTTGAATCCAGACATGTTTAAAAAACAGGGAGTGAAGTCAGCCTGAAAGTTGAAAGCCCTTCACCAAAACTCAGATCCTCACAAACGAGCTACTGTCTTCTCCCCTGACTAACAACTCTTCCAAGCTGAACCCCTGCCTTGTAGTTCCTTACAGCACGTTTTGCGTCCCAGCAAAAACATTGTTGGCCTCATCTGTGATTCCAGAAGTCTGTTGGTGCAGACAGGGATGCACCACTCACCCACATGCCCAAAGAGCATCCTTTCTCTTGCCAGGGTCTCCACAGCATGCTCACCATGCCTCACACACATGAGATCTCATGGTGAGGAGACATCTGATATGTTGCATGATCTCGTGGGGGACAGACACTTGAGATGTTAACACACTACACAAGCTCTGTGAATGGCAGGATGGTTCCTCTCCTATCACTTGGAGGAAAGGCTGAAATGCAACCAGGATCTCACTGACATCAGTGACCTTACCAGCTCTTTTGCTTCCATCAGAAGATCTTCCACATCTGAGAAGCTGAAGCTGGCTAATGTGATGAACTGGCTGACGACAGACACAAACTTGTCTCCTGCCTGCGGAACCTGAGACTTCTGGTAGTCCAGCTCCTTCAGGAAAAAGAAAAAAAAAACCAAAAAAGTGCATCTGATGAGATTCTGGTTGAGAAAACACACAAACAAGCACAACTAGGAAAAAAAGCAGAAGTTCTTTAGTCTCAAAGTCTCTTTTGGTTACAGGGCACTAGTGCCCAGTCACACCAAATGGCAAGGTGAACCTAAGGACTCTTGCTCTCTTCTCATCAGGTCCTCAGCCCACCACTGGGCTTACCCTGGTGAATCACATACAGCTCATGCATACAGCAACTTCCATCCCAAACAGGCCTAAGAGGATGGGCACAAGTGCAGGGCAGGAAGGCAAGACAAGGAGAGCTCCAGGCAATGGGATAAAAGCCTCTTTGCCAGGAGCTCCCTGTCCCACCTCCCTGAGGAGGGATGATGGATGGGTAAGGCAGTAAATAATACTCACGGTCTCCACGGCTCGCAGCCCGCTCCGCAGAGTGTTTATTTCTTTCTCCAGTTCTGTCATGCTGTTAGGAATGGCAGAATGATAATTTTCAGCCTTTCCTAGCAAATTTTACAGCACTCTAATCAATTTGACCATTTTCTTCCATTAAAAAGACCCAAGTGTTTCACACATTGCTTCCCATTTGCAGATTAGTGTCTCTCAAGCTGCCAGTTGTGCTGATGGTCCCTGAGCTAGGAAGGAGAGCAGCCTCTCGGGTAGTGGTTACAGCTGCTTGTTTTAAAGCAAAGCATTTTCCTTGGATTAGATTAATCTAAGGCACTGTGATGAAAAACAAAACATCAACTTTCTCTATGTGGAGCCTCAGTCCCCAGTCGGCTCTGAGCTGAAGAGCTTTGGGGTTTCTGTCACCAGAAGTGACAGCAGCTTTCTGACATTGATGACACCGGGCTCGGCATGCTTCCAGGAGCATCTCCCTAGGGTGGGGGCTCCGGAAATGGCAACGTTGGGTCATGGAGCAAGTGCTCCTGGCAGGTCTAGCCTGGGAAAAGGAAGCGCTGGGAGCTCTGCTCCAGCGCTGGGAAGAGCTGCAGCTCATTAGTAGTGGTGGAACCGACTCAAGGAGCAACCCTGCTGAACAGCTGCATGGATGGGGGGATTTAGGGTTTTCCAGCAACTTAGAAACTTTCTGGTTTCCCTCTAGACTGAGCCAAGGCCAGCCACTACACATGGTGCCCAGTGCAGGATTTAGGGTTTTCCAGCAACTTAGAAACTTCCTGGTTTCTCTAGACTGAGCCAAGGCCAGCCACTACACATGGTGCCCAATGCAGAGGCCCCGAGGGGTGTGTTCCTCCACTGATGCCCAAGGACATCGTAATAAGACAGTCCTCCTCGCAGGTAAATTTTGTCCACAGATTTTGTGCAATTCTGTGCTTCTAACACATGCTGCAAATCATTCTGTATGTTAAACAACATAGTGTTTACCACCCAAAATACTTCACATATTACAGGTTTTCAACTCTGTATCCTGTAAACTCAAATCTACCCTTTGGTACAAAAGCACTTTGAAACTCTAGAGACCCACAAGCCATCATAAATTCCATGCATATTTGCTACCCCGTGCCTAAAAAGCTGCAGTTTAAGGCGCTTTTCATGCCCATGGTTGCATCACACGCCTGCTGCTTTTGGAAGGGGGTAATCCTTGACTCGCCATCACATGCTCAGACCCTTAAAGCACCAAGGCATGGACTTCCAAACCCAAAGAGAGCCTCATTGATTTCAGAGGGACTTAAGCACATACTTGAGGGCTTTGCAGAGCAACAGCGGATTCCTCATGTGCTTAAAGCTCAGCACGCGCTTAAGGGCTTTGCTGAACCAGGGCTCCAGCCTGTGAAGGGGGTGCATGAGCTTGCTTGAATAGGTTAGAGCAAAACGGGAGGGATTTAATAAGAAATGGAGGAGGTTTTTGAAGGGGAAAGCAAGTGGTTCAGGCTGGTGACTAAGCCAGCGCTTGGTAGCTCCCCAGTGTCCCATGGGCTCCGGCAAAACTGAGGGTGCAGCAGACAGAACCTCCCCATTGCACTCATAGCTGACCTGTATCTGCAACTGCACCACAACTCCTTCCCAGCGGATTACTTAACATTTCATTAGGAATTAATTAAATGCTTTTGCGGTGAGATAGCGGCAGGAAATGGCTGCTCCGGGCAGCTCTCCTCCCTCGCAGACGGAGCCTTGCGGCCCTTTCCTGCAAGGGCTGGGATTTACAGCCCCCAGACGATGCTTGCTGCATCACCAGCTTTGGTCTCCTGCCTCAACGCCTGGTTTCCTGCCAGCGTGGCCAGCAGCACCCAATCCAGCCCAGCATCCCACACCCTCCTGATGGGAGCACAGGAGTGAAATGCAGGAAAGGAAGAGTGAAGCAAGGCAAGGACCTGGCACCCATGGGAGTGCAAGACCCTACTCACTTGACTTTGGCTGCTTGTGGGATGTCTCGCAGCTCTTCGTGAAGGCGGAGAACTTTGGGGTATTTCTTTTCCACGATAGTGATGAGATAGTGCAAAAGAGTAATGTTCCTAGGAGAGAGGCAAGTTGAGGTCAGGACAGCGGCGGTTCTGGCTCCCCAGCCCAGTAGCAGCCCTGGTTCCATCCCACCCCCACAACCTGACACAGCCTTAGAGGAGGTGCAAGTCTTGAATGGCACCTTTCCTTGCAGGTTCAGAAAGGAAAGTCCTCAACAGTTCCCATGTTCATCTTCAGCTCTTGGTTCCTTTCAAACCTGTCCTGCCCCCAAATGTCTGCTTGCTTAACAAGAAGTGCCAGGAGGAGGGAAGGGAAAGCTGTGACAGACCCACAGCCCGAAGCCAGGGACTCATCATCCTTCCTACCAACGAAATCACAACCTGCTGAGGATGAGGATCAGGGAGGGCTCACTTGTCAATGCTGGACTTGGTGTCCGCAATCTTGTTCAGGCTGGAGATTTTGAACCCGAAGGCGTTTCCCCTCTGGCCCTTGTTCATGTAGTTGCCGAAGGCCAGGACCACTTCCAGCAGCTGCTGCAGGCTGCTGCTCTGGAGCACAGCCTTGGAGCCAGCGCGGATGGCTGCGAGGACACAGACATGGATGTCACTCCTGCACACCCCAAACCCCTCTCCCCAGAGCACATCACTCCCTTTGCATCACCCCCATGTGCTGGCCCTCATGTGGGTCCCCTCATCACCCACATGTGCTGGCACAGAGCCCCTTAGCAAGAGAAGAAAACCAGCAGGAGATTGTGTCACTTGCCTTCAACCTTGGGTTTGACTTCTGCAACTCTCTCTGCAAACTTCTTCTTGAAGTAGAGGGACTGCAGCCGTTGCTGGTAATGGTTTATCCTGCCAGGACAGAGTGCAGCAGGTTGAGCATGGCTTGCTCCGGGCAGAGGGAAGTTCAAAGCTCTCCTTACAAAGCAGAACTCACCCACATTGAATCACAAATAATGACCCCTTTTCTCTCTGCAACTACACTGGGGTGAGGAAAAAATGCCGACTTAAAACACAGTCTTTTAGTGTCTCATTCTGGTGGGCTCTTATGCACAGGCTTAAGTTTATCCTTACCTCAGGAAGTTCAAAAAGTGCATATTTATACCATACTGCAATCAAAAAATAAGCTGCTTAAGATCACTGAGCAGAGATGCTGATCAGACCTGGGCTCTCAGTGGTTTTGCCACAGGCTACGAGTGGATGCAGACAGAATAGCTCCCAGAATGGCTGAAACTGGACCTATAGATGTTACAGAATCACAGAATCACAGAATCTACAAGGTTGGAAGGGACCTCTAGAGATCATCTGGTCCAACCTTCCTGCTCAGAAGGAGCAAAATGATCATCTGCCCCTATTTGAGGGAAAGGGCCATCAACAAACCCTTGTCCAAGACTGTGCTGGGCAAGTTAGGGACTGCTCATGTTGGTCATATTTAGGCTAAGCATTATCTCAATTATGAGCAAATGTTAAGTGTGATTTGAGTGATTTGGACCAGGACCTAGAGGAGACATGTTCAGAGACAACAAAGCCACGGGCTACACTCATGCTGCATTAATCAGAGATGGGAAACACATCACACTCAGTTACAGGCCACTGGGAAATTAAAAAGCCGGGCCTAAACTCAGAGGAAACACTTGCATCAGCATGCTGGGCTTTCCAAAAGCATGAAGGCATGAGGGCAACATTTGGGCAAGAGACTGTGAAGAAGAAAAGGTGACCTGAAATAGGAAAGCTAATTCTGGATGCCTTCCAGCCCTGAGGGCTCAGGTCTGAACTTCACAGCTCCATCCTACCTGCCTTTGACATTCAGCAACGACACCGTGCACGTTATTGAGTGCTGTGTTTCTCAGAGAGAACAGGAATGTTTCTATTTTTGACCTCCTGGAATGATGGAGGATTATGAAACTCACTGACTTTGCAACCAAGTAACTTGCTCAAAGTTCAGGGAAGAAATTCCTCTCAGCAAAAAAAAATAGAGAGCTCAATATCCAGCTGGATTTAAATAAGGAGCTTCAAGATTTTAAGCCAGCATCTCCGGAGGATGTGCATGCGAAAGATAAGGCTATCCATCCCTCAAGACTCCTAAGCCTTAAATGATTGCTACTAGGATCAGGAAGAAATGACATTTCCTTTCCTTCTTGTATATTCTCAGGGGCCTCAGGCACAGGGCTTTGCTGGAGGTGAGGAGTTGCTCTCAGTGGTGTGAAGAGCTACATGCATGGCAAAAACTGGTCAGCCTTGAGTGTTCTTTAGGATATGTAAGTTTTGGTGGAAAAGGAACATTACTTGGGAACTGCTGTCATGCAAACAGCACTTTTTGCCTGGGCCATCACGCAGGTGATTCATTTTTTTGTGGAGAACTTGGGCCAGAATGAGTTTTCTTCCCAAAAGAAGGGGGTATGTTGCCCAGGAGAGCCCCGGGAACCACTGGTGCTCCAGGAGCAGAGATGCTGCTCCTCAGTTGGGCTCAGCTCTGCACGAGGGGGTGCATGACATGCAAAACACAAAGTATAGCACGTTTAGAGCCCAGACCTCATGGAGCAGCAGCCTCATGATGAGCCAGCCTACCTGCTCATTTCAAAGAGGAACCGGTCTGCCTTGGCCATGCGGTCCAGCTCGTGCTTGTGCTCTTCCAGGAGGTCAATGTCACCCTTTTCAGGAACAAATTTCAGGAGCTAAACAAGGGAAAGCAAGTTTGTAGGCATGAGATCCATGCATGGTTCCTCAGGAGCAAATTGGTGACTCAGCCCCTTGAATCCACTACTGTCTCAATATGTACAGAAAATGACTCAAAAACTACAAAAACAAATATGTTATCACTGTCCTAAGCAGTGATGTTACCCCATCACATTTGTGTCTCTGGTTTCTGCCCTGCCATCACTTCAGTTTTACAACATATGTTCTATGTTGACTCCAAAGAGGTTTCAACATCAATCCTCTTAAGTAGATGAGAGGGACTCTCATTTGCTGCAACTCTACATATTTGCAGATGGAAGTTTTGTGCAACCTTCCCCTTTTCTGCTGAGACAGGCTGAAACACCCTCCCTTGAATTTATGGAGTCAGGCAAGTAAACAGGCAGACAAAACGCTCCTCAAAGCATTCAAGGGGCTCAAAAAGGCCTCCCGAAGGCCGCACAGATACTGAATAAGTTATCAATCAATACCAATCAAGAACAGCAAATCGCAGTCCAAAAACACATAACAGCTAAATTGCAAAGCCTCAAGCTCCCAGATCTGGTTGCTTTATTGCTTCTCTAACCAGGCATTCGGGTGTGTTTTGGGACTGCTCACCCCAAATTCCAGCGTTAAGGAGGGCACAGGGTTTTACAATCCCAGGGTTGTAGGCGGAAAGGAGCCTTGCAGCTCCTTTTCCTCTTGCAGCAGCTGATAGGATGTTCCTGGCTGGTATGGCATGGATGGATTTGAAAGGTGCTCTGAAAAGATGGAAGAGCGTTGTGCTGGCATCACCCACCTGTTCCAGCATGTCCTTGGGAAGGTCCTCCTGCTCATCCATAGTCAGGATTGCCCGCTTGATCTCCTCATTTGACAGCTTCAGCCTGGCAGATGGAAAGAGGAAAGGAAGGGGGTCATTCGCCCATGAAGTCCAACCTCAACCACAGTTTCAGGATGGGAAATTTCCCACACCATCAGCCTCGCCAGTGCCAGAGTCCCTTGCCACAATTGCCCTAGGCTGTGGCTTCCTGCTGAGCCCTGAAATTCCTCCATCAGCCCGGAGCATCCCTGGGGACCTGTGGGAATGTGGCCACTGTCTTGGGGGCACCAGGAATCTGCTGCCCTCTTCTTGGATTAGGCTTCAATGCAAGCAGGTGACTAGGGTGAGAAACCCATGGATGGATCCACGGATCCAGGAACATTTTCCTAGCCAAGCACTAATGCAGCCAAGAGACTGAGACACCTTAATTCCTGCTCTGCAGCCGAATTGCAAAGACTCATCCCAAAGTGCAGCACAATGTGTGTTTTTGGAAAGAAATGTGAGAAACAAGGCTGGTGTCCCTCAGTCATGCTGGGCTGCAGCCTCCCTTTGGGAAGAACAAAACAAATGCAAAATCTGGAGGTTTTAATGGGCTGGAGGATTGTCAATGTGCTTCAAAGTGCAGCAAGCTGGAATCCTCTGCTTTTTCCTCCTCCCTTTTCTGTAACATAAGTTGGAGACATAGCTCAAGAGTTGACATTTCTTTAAATGTCGACCACCATATCACAGCAAAAAACCCCACACTGCTTTTCCCTGGGAGCTATTTATTGAGCAGCCCAGCTTGGGAAGCAGCTAGAGAGGAGCAGGCTCCTCCCAGCTCAGTGCAGCATCTGAAAAGAAAATCCCCTGCACTTGCATCCCCTGCAGTGAACCAGGATTCACATTTCCTGGGTGTTTCTCCCTTGTGCAGAGCAGCGCCAGCCACACCAGCACTGCAGCAACCACTCGGGCAACACGATAACTTGGGTATTCCCAAGAAAGAAGAGCAATCCATGAGTTTGCTGAGATAGTTTGCCAGTTTGGCTGAGGGGGAATTAAGGAAAAGAAAGATTAGAATAACTAGGATTCAAACCTCCTTGCAAGGCCAGGAATTAGGGATGGGACTAGTCGGGGCTGAGGCTGGGATCTGCCCCTGCCGGCATAGCCCTCAATCATTGCAAAGGGCTCAGCTGTTCCCCCTGCAGCTGCTGTGCAGCCTCAGCTGGGTTGCACATTTCCTACCCTGGAAATTTTCCAGGGGGAAACCCTCTGAGATGCCTGGAGAAGAGTCCTTCCTGGGAGCTGATCCCGATAGGATGGGATGCAGAGGGGTGGTTCAGCTGGAAACCTCGTGCTCAAGGCTGGATGTCCCCCTGTCAAGCTGCAGGGCTGAGCCCTCAGTGGCACCTCACTGCTTCCTACCCGAGTCAGAAGCAGACTAGGGCACTACATTAGTGTCTGGGTATGGGGATACTCTTAAGAGAACATTTTGGGGATCCCTGGGAGGGAAAAAAGCTCCTGGAAGAACCTGTCGCACAGGCAGTTACTGCTCATCCCAAACCTTGCAGCAAGCGAACATCTAACACCACCACGGCCACAGCGACTTTTGTTAAGCCCTGCTCATTCAAAACAAAGTCAACAACAAAAAAAATAGGGCAAACCCCCCCCCTTTTCTCAGCAATCACCCAAGCCGAGCGCCAAGAACAAGAGGCGGCCCCGGTATCAGCAGAGAGCGAAGCGCGGGGCGCCAGAAGCAAGCAGCTTCTCAGCCGCCGCGATGGGAAAGGGGCCAGTGAAAGCTAGAAGCTTATCTATAACCACAATAATTATCATTGTTGGCAGCAGCTGCCGAACGCGAGCCGTCTGAGAGGAACGGGGTCACGGTGTTTGCTGTCACGGGGATTTAAGCCCGGCGGCCCGGAGATGCAAAGTGACAGCTCGCCAGCCCGAGCAGCGCCGGGCACTTTTGCGTCGCTTTTGTAGAGCCCAGCCAGGGCTATACTGAGCGTGAAGGGGAAATCTGGGCAGGGAAGGGATGTGGCCCTCTTGAAAAGCTGCCCTGATTTGCAAAAACGTCTCATTGTAGGGACAGAGCAAACGAGTCTGACGCCCCCACCGCACTTGGGATGAGACGGGCTCAAGTCATTGCACCTTGTAAAACATGCACCAGTTTCCTGCCCTAAAAATACCCACGCTGAGCAAGAGCAAGGACATGGCAGTGGCTGCACTGAGTGAGACCCTACACTGCACTGACATCGGCACTCTTGGAGCACTCCTAAGAGAAAAAAAGCACGTGTTAAAAATATTCCCGTGCTGCATTCTGAGCTGAAGGACAAGCCAGTGATCTCACTGCGCAGCAATTTCTCCCAAAGCAAGGGAAGTGGGTGAAAAAATAAATCTACAGAGAGAGATAAAGTATCTCGCTGGCCATAATCTTTCCACGCTGCAAGTCAGGCCAGGGCTGGGCTGCTTGCAAGCGTCTGGGCTGAGCGAGGGGCCAACCCTGCAGGTCCTTTCACGTGTGAAAATCTGCTCCCCTTTCCCTGGAGCGCAGTGAGGTTGGAGCGCTGGCTGACGGGGAGCTCAGCTCGACCACGGCCGCTGCCACGATGGATGGAGGGACTTGCTGCTCCCCTCCGTGTGGAGATGTGCAGTGGAGGTGGGCAGGGATTAAAGGATTTGCCCAAGATCCCATGGGCTGCTGGAGTAGCAGGGCCAGAGATGGAGTCCACAACAGCCCATGGGAGCATGTTGAGGGATGCCAAGCCAGAGACCTCATCCCAAGATGGTCATGGCACAAGCCCGTCCTTCCCGCACATGCAGCCCATGCTGGGTCTCATTGCTCCTCTCCTGCAGCATCATGTCCCCATGCTCACTTCAGGACAGCTCATGGTGGCACAAAACCTTGTGCATGTCCAAGCACAGAAAGGGAACGTTTCTGAGTGCAGCTGCATGTTGCTGCTGTTGGATTTCCTTTCTCGGAGGCCACCAGATGCAGGCAGCATTTTTTGCTGCTTCCTATCTCAGATGCCTATGCTGACGGTTCAATTCTCCCACAATCTGGCTTCTGCTTTCCACAAATTTGGTCCCACTGCTTCGTTTTACCTTGTGAAATCTGCACCTTTGATCACTCTGGCAGAAGTTGGATTTGGGAATTGGACTGAGTCGCTTGTGGTACCCAGGGCTGATCCTGGGGGGCCCGATGCCCTATGGAGGCTACTCCTGCACTTCCAACACGCAGTGTTTTCCCCAGCATAACAGAGGGCCCTCCAACAGCTGCCAAAAAGTAACCCAAATCAAGCTTAAAGGAGATAAAGGACAAAATCCATCCCCTCCAAATCCCTATGGGGACCCAGTGGGTACGGAGCTCCTCTGAGGCTCCATGGGGACACTGTGAACTGCCACGTGTGCCCATAAGTGCATTTCCCAGCCCTAAACCACGCTGCAGTGGAAGGTGTAACTCTACAGCAGGGCTCAGGTGTCCCTGGCTCTGCTCCCAAGGCTGCTGTCACTAAAATCCTCCCTGGGGACCGAGCACCTCCGGAGCTCAGGGCGAGCTCAGCTCCAGCCTAACCAGCACCTGATATCACGGGAAGGGGTCACTGTGTATGTGAGCAGCAGGGATAATTCCCCCAAAGGGCAGCAAGATCCCATACCTTGAGAGAAGAATATTGCAGTTCTGAGCTCTCCGGCCATCTATTACTGAAAGCTCCTTGACTTTATGCCTGGAACTCAACGTGTCATCAATAGCATCTTCCTTCTACAAAAAAACACCCAAAAATCATGGAGAAAAGCCATGAAAAAGTGAAGACATTTAGTACTCTCAGCACATACCAGTGCTGTACACAGCAGCCCCCATTAATCAGCAGTGTCACCAAGGGTTATGAGCAAAGCCCATAGGCTGTAACTGGAATACAGTAAGTCATTTCATAAACCAGAACGGGCTTTGAAGCTATGGGTTAAAAATGTAAATATTTTCTCAGACAGAGGAAGACTTAAGAATCTGCAAACACATAGGCGCTGCTGAATAAATAAAGCAGGGCTTTCTTAGCACACATATTTGTGATACTTCATTAAACTCGTGCTTGAAATATTTCACTATGGGCTGCTGCACACACTCAGGATCACCCTTGTTCTTCACCACCCCTCAAAAACCTGCAGTCACCCTTCATGCACCAGTCCTCAACAGGACATTAACCACTCACTCAAATACAACCTGCAGCATTTGCTGTTCATTCGGGGAAATGCTTCCAAAAATACTAAGGGTGAAAGCACAAATCCTGGTGGCAGAGGCATCCAAGTCTCCTACGTAGCTTAAATATGTCCCTTCCAAATTAAAGAGGCAAAACTGCAGTGGCAAAAGAATGGGGGGATCTCCTTAAAAGCAAATCTCATGTAGGTTTGCAGAGTTTTGCTCATGAGTTTCTGCTGCCTCGGTTTCAATTTACCATATTGGTTGCTTTTAGTAAGGTTAATAAACTAGCAGCCAGCCATTCAATCCTTCTGTAAGGTGCATATCAAGGTTCTGCAGGTTATGGATATGCTCTAAACATTACAAAGCCTAGAAACGCTGGGACTGCTCTGCAAGTTCAGAGAGAACAAAGCCAAGTTCCCATTTTTTTATTAATTCTTTCTCTTGTACTAAAAAGAAAACAGCAGCGGGGTGGGAAATCTCAAGGACAGAGCCCAAAGGCTTCCCATTCCTCACAGCACAATGTTCCTGCAGGGCAGCACTTACCTGTCTGGAGTTACTGTTCACAAAGAAGTCCTACAGCCATAGCAGAAGCATGGAAGAAAAAGGCAGTAAAAAACACATGCAGTTCAGTGATCACAGCAAAACCAAAGCAGACTCAAAGCACAGTTCATGACAGATCTCAGCCACAAGAGGAATAATTCAGGTGCTACCAGCTCCAAAAAACGGATGGGCGATGGAGATGAAGGGATGCAAAGGAGGAGATGCAGGATGGGGAAGGTGAGGAGAGGCAGGGAGGCTGCTCGGCAGAGGGATGGTGTCAAGGGGGCTCTGAGCTGGGATCGAGGATGTGGATGGCAGGATGCTCGGGGCATCTCCTGCCACGCTCTGCCAGGGCTTTGCACGCCAGGCAGCGCGCGCTGGCCCCAGGGATCAAATGCAAGGGAAGAAAATTGCTAGTTCCTGTGAATCTGGGAGAATGAAATGTCAACGCGAGTGCCAGGAAAAATAGCACTTGCAAGTGGAAATAACGAGATTCTCGTCCCGGAGCGAATCCCGTTGCAGCAAAAACTTTACCATTTGCCATGGCAACACATTGCTCCTCGGCCTCTGCTCCTGCTGGGAAAACAGCCCTTCTGCAGGGCTCCGCAGCCTGCGGAAACACTACCCGGAGCCCGGCTCGCGTCTCGTCCTGCTGCTCATCTTGCTGCTCTGAAGGGCTCCCCAACGCCCTGCAGCACTCAAAGCATGTGCTGCAAAGTTGGTATCAAGAAACCGCACATGCACATGCAAAAAAAAGAAATCCAAACCCACCAAAAAGCTTTCCTAGAGCTCAGAAAATCAAAACATGTGCTGAAAGACAAGGAAACAAGGAATGAGCAGCCAAAAAGACAACTAAGCAGCCCTTTCCTGAGCTTCCCTGCTTGCTCAGTGGATGCACAAGGGCTTTCCTCTGCGGAGGAACACGACAAGCTGCATCCCAAGGGTGCCACAGGGACAGCCGAGCCTGGCCACGCTTTTAGCTCCTACCTCTTCCCAGGGTCAGGGTTTTTGCACATTGCAAATGGGCTGCAGCAAAAGCAATGCCTTGATTTCCCCCGGGGAGGGAAAGGAGCTAGGTATTCCCTCCTGGATGCGTGTGGTTTTGGAGAAGGGGCTTCGCTTGTACGAATGGCTAGAGAGACCTGGGAGCTGAAGCTGCAAAGCTCAGTTGATGGCACTGGTGTGAAGTTCACCCAGTTGGGGTCTCTGTGAGTTAAGGGGAGACTCCAGCTCCCAATGAAGAGACACAAGCTGCTGTTGCTGGGCTTTGCAGAGATCAGTTGAAAAATGCATATTTTTTTAGTTATTTTAGGGTCTCATGGAGCAGCCTCTTTGGAGCAGCTTCCCTTTGGAGACAGCACAGGGCAGCTCCATGGGCAGGAACCAGAGAGCTCACAAAACCCTTAGGCTGCAATAGGACCAATACAAAAAAACTCACCTTCTGCCTCAAATCTACCTCAGCTCTGCCTATTTCTTGCAGTAAATGTGATCCAAGCTCTAATGAATAGGGAGGATGGCAGGAAAAGAGCAAGCAGCTTCTTTCAATCCGCTCTCGCTGTCCCACAATCGTTACGTACCCTCCGGCACGTGTGCAGGTCACCCTGGCTCACAGAGAGGAGTTGGAGCCTCTTCTTCTCACATCCTTTTTAGGAAGATAAATTCTTTCCTAGCTCGCTGCTAAGCCCTGGGTTCAACAACGCACGGATTGTTTTTTCCACTTGGCCACAGCTCTTTGACCGCACTCATCACTGCTGGATCCGGGACCTCCCGAGGCTGCTCCCAAACCTGCATTTCTGCCACCGAGTGCATGTGCAGGCCCTGGGCTGTCCCCAAGCCCCCTGCGCTGTCCCCAGCTGCACAGCTCATTTTATAGCCTGCATTTAACTACCTAGCTTGTGGCCTGGGAAAAGCATTTATAAAGAGATGCTTAAAATTAAATACGGGACTCATCTCAGGTCCGCACGCTGAGTAGGCAGAGCTTTGCAGGCTGGTTTTGTGATTTTGGTGGGGCTGGAGGCTGAATGTTGCTCACCCATCCGACCAAGCAGAACTGGGGGATAATGACCACAGAACCAGTTCAGAGAAAAGAAGAACTATTTTTTAATTTCCGTTTTTGCCTCAGAATAATCTAGTGTTAACCAGGCGATAAATTGCCTCACACTGACGAACCATTAGTACTCCAGCTTTCTGTTTTCTGCATCCTCTCCATTTCCACCTGCTAATCTCCCTAGTAAGCATTAATCAAGATCCAAAAACACCAAAGGAAAGAGCCAGCAACTCAGGGACTTATTCCCAAAATATGCCAAGGTAGCATCTACTTCTGGGAGGTCACTTTTGATATGTGCCCTGCTCTAACCTGCCTTGATCTTCTCCTAGATTAGACTACGGAAGAGATTAAACTCTCAGGTTGTCTAAGGAGCTTAAGGTCCCTTCCCTCCCTGTGCTACTATTCCCACCTTGTCCCAAGCACAGCAGGTGAATGCAACTTTTGCAGCATCTCTCTTGGCTTTTTCCCACCCATTCCCCAAAACCTCATGGTTTTTACCCACTAATGATCCCGCCTGGGGAAAACAAACGTCTCATTTTCCTCATGTGCTTTGATGCCTTCCAAACTGGGGCCATATTGCTTGCAAAAAAGATTCAAACACAGACTTTTGCCCACTGTGACATTCTTTTGCTCTGGGATTTGTTTAGTGTTCAAAGCTTGCATTTTGCTCCGGGCTCACTACAAAAATAAGAGAGATCCACCCATGGCAGATGTGGGTAAAAGTTAAGTCATTTTTTTTGGCCAGAAAGAGATATACATTTTCCACCCAATATGAAGACACCAAGCAGTGGCTGTCAAGAGCAATCCAGAAACATTCCAAAATTGTGGCCGCATCCAGGGGCTATTTCCATGGAGCAAGAGGCACATGCAGCCACTAATCCTCAATGCAGAGCCAAGGCAGAGGGGTGCAGATGTGAGCGTGGACCCATCGCACATTCCCGGTGAATATAGCATGGATGTGCTTGGAAAATGCAAGGACAAACGGGGCCACTGAGCCCACCAGTACCTGCTGTCTTTGGTAGGCGGAGAAGGTTCTCTCGAGGTCCTCCAGGTCGAGGATTTTGAAGACTTTTGCATCGTCAATCTCAGTCCACACGGTGCCAGCCAGCTTGTTCTGAAACACAGAGCACACGTGGCAGGGGGAACAGGCCACGTTGCCCCACCTGGCGGCCCCGACCTGGGCCCTGGGCACCAGGGACGTCTCTTACCTCGGGCAGCTTGGACCAGTTGAAGGACTTGAGGGCGTTTGTGGGCTGCGGGATGCTCTTCTTCTTGAGGGCCAAGCCCAGCGGTGCCCCGGGTGGGGGCAGAATCCCATCGAGGGGTGGGGGGCCGGGGGGCGGCGGGGG